>JAPKLX010000035.1:1639987-1708897 GCA_026898415.1 Leonotis leonurus | reverse complement strand
CGGCTGTCTGTCAGCCGAATTATTTTTGGTGTAAAACGACGCACCAGTGAGTGAAAAAAAGTTATGAGTGAAATGAGGGTCTCTCACATTATTTATAGTTAAATATGTAATGTGAGTGATTAAAAAAGTAATGGTGGGTCCAACAGTATAAGTATAATTATTAAAAATAGAAACGTGCAAGTTTTTTGTTGACGCACTAAAGTGAATAAATGTACAAGTTTTTCGTAGCCGGATGGAGTATAAAAAATAATATTTCTTTGAAAAATAAAAAAATTAACTATTGACATTTTAATAAATTAAGAGTTGTGATATTTTAGAAAAATTAACTTAATTAAAAAAATCAATGTTCGCGTAATTATGAAAAATATTCACTTAAATTTAGTTAATTTCAATCATTTTTGTAGATAAATAAATGTCCTGTATTTTTTTCATTTTTTATACATAATTTTGTTTATATAATAACCTGATTCATATAATATATATATATATATATATATATTTTTGTTAGTTTCGAATAAAATATTTTGGTGTATTGGAATGCATAAATTTTCAAAATTAGTGAACGTCTTTATCAAAACATATCAAAAATATCAGAATTAATTCAACTATGGCCAGTTCAGAGTTTTTAAGTGCATAAATATGATGGACAAAACAACTCTCTTAGATATGATAAATCTTTGAAATATGCAATGCTGAGTCAAAATAAAGATAAAGTAGTACATAACATCAGGATTAGTACATGGTTTATAAATAAACATTCTACATTCATGATTTCGATGTGATTCGTGAGTTTCCAATAAATTGAAGAATGTGTGAGAACGTTTGATATTACAATCAATTCACTCACTAACTAAAAATATTAACTCTTTAGTTTCTAACACAATCTATGTATTTCAAGAAGAAAAAGATATAACTATAATAAACTAGTTGTTGGGTGGTGCAGATTGCTTTTTAGGTTTCTCGTGTGAATGTTCTTGCTTCGAATGTAGTCACGTATATAATATCAATATGAGATTGTTCATTTTAGAGTAGGTATTTATACTCCATTTGAATTGAGTAGTTGTTTGAAGTGTATATTCTCATTTTTAAGTTATTATTGAAAGATCTTTCTTTAACCTGTTTTTCGAATATCACAACCTTAATTTAAGTTCTGATGACTTTATTGCGATCAAACTAAAATTAAGGATATCAATAGTACAATTAAGAACATGTTTCCTAACACACGAGCTTCTCTAAGACTGATACATTATAAAGAAAGATTTTATAATTTAAATCAAAACATTTTATTAAGTCAAGCTTCAAGAACTTATCCGTTATTTAAAAGAACTTAGTCAAAGACCATGTTAGTAGGTGTGAGGCCATATAGTCTATATATGGAGATTGTGTGAATAAGGATCAAGTTTTGTAAAAGCGTATGATCCAATACTTCCCCTAAAAGCATGTGATGGCTTTATTATTATTAAACAATTAAACAATAAACAAAGAGTCTTTTTGCCACGGTAGTGTTTCAAAAGATAAGGAGCGCGTGATGAAAGTTGGGGTTATGGAAAAAGAGAGAAGTTAAAACGTAGGGTTTAAGAGGTCCTCCCACACTTGTATCGCGAAACTTCCTTTGAGCATTACACTTTGCGTGTGGAACGGTGACGTGTTAGTTTTTTATTTCCACTACCGGCGCCACCCACCCAACTCTACTATCAAACCGTTATCATCTCTCTTATCCCTTTTCTCTCTCCTCACTTTTTTATACTCCATCCTAAAATGTAAACATAACCGTTTTTATTATTTTTACTACATTTCACGTAATATACATATGCGATTTTTTTTAAATTAAAATCTTTTTTTGGTTCAATTTTCACTATTATTTAAATTAACTATATTTTAATATTTAATAACATTTTTTAATTATTAGTCAAAGTCTATGTAATTTAATGAGATAAAAGAAGTATTTTTGAATATTTAATATCATGTTTTTGTGTGTCCTAATTTTTACTATCATTCAAATTAATTATATTTTAGCATTTAATAATACTTTTATCATTCAAACTAATTATTCTCTCGGTCTCACTATTATTGTCTTAGTTTGACCAAATTTATGAAAAAAATTTGGTACATGTTCTTATGAGGTGGAGAGAGTATTTATTTTAATGTTTCCATTCTCCCATCATCATTTTGTGTTCCGTGCTTTTAGTGTTTGCTTACCTTCTACTACTTAACCTTTTTATTTATTCATCCGATAATCAATTGATCAATGCTGGCTGGTGTCTGTTTAGTAGGTAATTTTTATGCTGTTTTTTAATTTGGGATGTGATTTCTTTGTGGTTTAGCAGTGCCTAGCAGGCTGGAGTGGATCAATTTTTATGTTTTTTTAAGGAGTTGTTGACTTAATTGGTGGAAGCACGTCAATGGCAATTACTGAAAATGGATATTAATGTGTTGTCGTGCTTCATTTTTCTAATATTTTTGTTTTATTATTATATCATGTAGTGTGATGTATCGAGACATAAGTATTGTGTATGGACATAAATAAATATTACTATTTGCTAACACAGTGTTGTATTCAAAATCAAGATAGATCGTGCACTTATGTTGATAACTGAAAATTGCTATAAATTACTCTCTCCATCCCAATAAGCATGACACAATTAATATTCATTTGAGTATATTAAAATAATAAAAAAGTGTCAAACTTATTAAGATAGTACTATATGAAGTCCCACCACACTCAATCCACATCTTCTATGCATAACAGTGCATATTTTTTTATAATTAATAATTTAACATATATAAATTATTATTTTTATATATAATTAAATTTTGAATTATAATTGTATCACGTGTAGCATCTATTAATTAATACAATAATAAATATTACAAGGATAATAGATAATCTCATTCGCACCATAATTTAACAGTATAATACTATAATTTGATAGATATTTTCATAGCAGAGAAATGGCCTTTTCCAGAATTAGTATTGGTTTAATGCTAATATTTAGTCAGTCATATTTTTCTAGTTTGATGTTTCGAATAGATTTAAAAGAAGAATGTTGAAAGAGAGATAAGTAAAGTAACATGTTTCTAGTTTAGTTAGTTGCGAGTAATTGGAATTATCATTCTTACCCTTAATGTGTAATAAAGTAATACCTATCTCCAGGCCAGTGAGGGGGTTGAGCCTGGGCGACCGCTCAGGGTCCCGAATTGTCGGGGGCCTAAAAATTTAGATTTTCAATATATAATATTAATATGTCTTAATAATTATGTATATTATTTAGTTCAATGGTTATAAAATATTTTTATTAATTTACATATATAGATTCAAGTTCGATTCTTGGTAACTATATTTTTATATAAAATATGACTAACTATAATAAAATTGATAATTATAATAAATTTTCTAGAAGAATGACAATTTATATAAATAATACATATAAATATAAGCTGAGCCGGCCTTTTTATCGTCAGAGGGACATATATATATATATATTCTTCACCTTCTCAACTCAATTATTACCTATGAAAATAAAGAATCAATAATGCTTCAACACTACCCAAAAAAGTTTGTAATATGTAACAAAGAAGACAAATTGGCAAAGATAAAAGATGTTTTTTAATTTGCTCTACTCAAAATATGAATGTTTTGGACTTTAATTACAGAATTCATCTCGTCTTCAAAAAATAATTCTGCTTAACTTTTAACTTTTATATTTTTTTTTCTTCCAATATATTTTATCGTTAAATACGTGAGATCAAATTGTTGAACCGTCAAATCAATCGCTTGAAACATGAATGAAGAAGACGTTATTGAATATTTGATATTGTTATTGTTATTGTGAATAATGAATATTTGATATTGTGAGTAGACTGAATAATTTTGAGATGGATTATGTCGCAAGAAATATTGAATAATTTGGCGATTGTGTATCGAAAAAGATATTTTAGAAAGTATTGATACAAATGATATTATAAATGATTTTGCATCTCAGAAACAAGGAGAAGTCACATTTTATAATTAATAAAATATTTTAATTAATGAACGATTCTTTTCTTGTTCCTAGTATGTTGTAAAAAAAGTTTTTTATCTAGAATGTTTTGTTACCTTTTATATTTTGCTTTCTTTAATATTTTATTAATAAAATATTTTTCTTGAAAAAAAAAATTTAATAAATGAGGGTCAATTTTTATTATTTAACCCGAGCCCAATTTTTGTCAGCATCGACTCTGTGTATCTCTCCCCAAAATAATGAAATAAATATGTGGTACCTATGAAGCTAATGCAACGCTCATTTTCAACGTTCACGTGCATCTACTTACTGCCATATTGAACGTGGCATTTCATCTAATAATCTCTCTGTCTCTAGTCTATAGTCTACTATTTTTATCTTTATTTGACCTATTCTAAGTGACTACCAAAGTCCTGTTTCAAAATCGTGCACTCAAAGCCCAAAGAGTGTGTTTTGTAGCCCAGTTTATTTCTGGGATTATTTGTACCAAATAAACACAGCCCAATCCCATTTTAAGTTTTGTTTTTCTATGGGAATCATCACTCTTATTTATGCATACACTGTGATCTGTACATATAGCTCTAGACTAGATTTTGCTTATTTTGCATTTTGTTTTGTCTTCCATACGAGATATGAATTCGACGCGCCGACCATGTCTCCCGAGGATGACTGAAACCGCGCCGTTTTGAAGCAGAATCAGCCTCCGCCGCCCTGCACGTCTCCATGGTCAATCCTTTTCTCGTCCAGGCGCTTCAGAATCCTCGCCATCGTCTGACTAGTTAGTGCCTTTTGAACATCTTTTTTACTTTTTCTGGACACCGGATTTGTATGTGTTTCTGCTTTACTGCTTAGTTAGTTAGTTTGTTATCCTCGTCTTAGTTTTGAGGTTCGTGGTGTGTCATTAGAATTGTGGTTTGCTCATTGATGTGTAGCGACTTCGAACTCATTCAGTTGTCTAGTCGGCTTTAGTGTTGCTGTAAGTTGCCGCGTTGAACTTTTGTAGATCTGAATTTTGTGGAGATTGGGCTTAAATAAGCTTGATGGTTGGTTATATCGTTAATGAACGTTAGATAATCTATAATTTTGCTGTAGTGTGCTGAACTTCATTTTTTGTACACGTACAAGAGTCTTGAATCGTTACTAGACAAATTCCAGAAGCCTGATGGTTGGTTTTATCCATAGCACAGACTAATTTATATCGTAATTGATTTAGTATATTAAAATTATTAATATTTCCCATTTTCCGCATTTCTTAACTAATTGAACAGTCGTGGCGCTTTTCAAAGGTTAGTGTGGAATGCTTATGAGAGTTCCTAACTTCCTAAATGCATATTCAAAATTTTGAAGTTTGAATGCGAAATAAGGGTGTGCCACTAAGGGTAAATTTATCTTAGATGGGTCACGGAAGGAGAATATCTGTGCTCGTGCAATTTGATTGCCATAGGCAAGTCACTGGAAAGGATGAGTTACTGTGATATTTTGTGGCTGACATGGATGGAGTCTGATGTGTGTATGGAGTTCAAAGAACTTTGAGATAATATTACTAGAGCTAAACTTGGGATGATAAGAAATACTTAGTACATTTGGCAGTTTGCATTGGTTACTTTATCCTTGTCTTTCTTCTCCTTGTTGGACTTGTTGCAATAGACTGTAAGCATGTACCATAGAAGATATAACAAAAGTGACACACATTTATTGCTATGAACATCAAAATAAAAAGTAAATAACAAATTTCAGTATTTTTATTTTCAGTGCTAGAATCTATGAAGATGTTTTTAGAGCTTACTTATTAGAGGTAACGTCTTCTTAAAAATTCCTAACTTAGCATTTGAGTTATCGAATTTATAAGATTATTGCCGATGACAATTTTCTAAGTACAATAACTTAGTTATAATGGGTTTTCAATTAGATTGTTTTCATTTCTTTTTTCCCAAAAACTGGGAGACCTATCTTTCTCTTAAAAGTTCTCATTAGCTCCTTATACTCCTATTGGTACCCATTTTTGGCTGTTCATATGAATCATATCTGTATAATGAAGCATCTTGGTCATTTTATGCTTTACGTTTGTGCAATTTATGTTGTATTTATTCTCAGTCTCCCCCAAAGTTTCGATAGTTTGTAACTTACTCAACATATATCTTGATATTTTCCGTTCTGCGGATGGAACTCGATATGCATAAGTTCTTGCAGGATAATGATCTACTGCAGTATGAGTTTCCGCACTTCCCAACTTCATACCTTCATCTTGCTGCCCACCGTGTTGCTCAACACTGGGTTCCAGACCATGGTTCAGGATAATGCTGTGGATGGCCAAGTAAATAGAAGTTTGGTTATAAAGAAACCAGAGTCCAAGTTCCCAGCGATCTGCTTGTCGGATGTTCCAGCTAAAGAGTCAGAAAATGACAAACTTGATCTGATCAAGATTGTCATTAGGCCAAGGCCTAAAGCTTCCTCTAATGACTTCAACGGACTTGGAAATAAATGAAATCCAGCCAGAACCATGGAGGAGAGGAAGGAAGAGTACGACAGAGCAAGAGCTCTTATTTTCAGGAGTCCTAGTAATTCTGGATCAGAAGAGGCATCGCGTTGTGCTGCTGCAGATGGAATGTGCATTACAGTTGTTAACAGTGATGTTTCAAAAGACATGGGTATGGATTGGGGAAAAAGACACTGCAACTCAGAAGGCTGCAATTCGTTGAGACTTGAGAGTAGCAATTTTCAGAGACAGGGAGGACCGCATCGATCCTGATTATGATTGCAGTTATGACAGCACTCTGATAAACTTGTAGTTGATGATGAGTGGTAGTGATGTATTTGGAATTCTAAGCTCTATGTGTGTTTGATTACTCCAAATAATTCAACATAAGGTAAAATATTCTCTGCTTTCCTTCGCATGGTTCTTCCTTTTCTCATTTCATGATCTTTTCTATATAACAATGTCTCAATATTACAAATATCAGATTTTTCATCTTTATTTTATTGAAATTTGTATAGGGACTGATGTTACTTTTCTTCCTTTCCTGGTATGATGCTGATTTGTTAGGAACATCCCAAATGCTCAAAGTTTCAGGGTGGCGCCTTTTAGTTTTCAGCCTCAGTTTGTTCAGTATGACCGGTGATGTGCCCATATTGTGCCCACGGATTGAATCAGAATTCTAGAGAAGCATTATATATGCAATTGCCAACGCAGACTATGAAGTATGTTCAGTCTTGATCAACTTCGGCATGCCTCTTTTCAGGTACACTCATCAATTTTCTTATGATCCTTTTCTTTCTAGCTGCCCATCCTTCAACTGAATTAGTGAGGATTGCTTAGTCAATTCGCTTATATCTTGTGTGAATATCTAATTGAATTATACTATTTTATCCTTATCCTAGATGCACTATTCTTATTCACCTGTGTAACACTTGAAGACTGTATCAAGATCCAATCTCCTTATAAATCACCATTTAGCTAATGGAGCTAGTATAAAAACATCACAGAACCTATGTAGCTAAAGCATTGACATCAAATTGCGCCTAATTCATATATTATTTGCAAAGAAGAGAAATGGTAGGGACAGTTGATGGCCTGGCTGCATATTAGTTGTTTGTTTGATTACAATGTTGTCAGTCATGCATAGCTATGTCTCATCTAAGACTGGATCTGCATGTGGGAGGAATGTGGTATTTTAGTAATGGATTATTGAAATTATGACAGGACCTATGTGCTATGTGTTAAGCTACTTTTACTTGCTTTAATCGATGAGTTTTGTCATTTCCTTATCATGCATGCTGCAAATCCATTTTTCTTTCTATCTGCAAACTATCTTATCCTTCCGCACATTGGCCTTTCGTTTCGTAGTGAAACTAATGAATTATGTTATGCATGTTGTAGGCCCTGCAGCCTCTAAGTTTTGATTACTACCAGCACCAATATATGTATTCTCTAGTGTGTCCTTTTCTAGATTTATTAGCCTTTTCTTTGCAAGACAGTTAAACTTGTTCCTATCATTTTCAACTGTGATTCCTAATTATAATTGTTAATGGTGTATTATTATATCATATAGGGAGACCTTTATAGACCTTGTGTGTTGTTTATGATGTCTTTTATTATTTGTGTGCAAGTTAAGTAATTAAATTTCTGCTTTAAACGACGTATTCGAACACACAATACACCCTAATTTTATTTCTATGTTTCTACATATAATTTTAAAATATTTTATATTTAGCTTATTAGATGACAAGATTTTAAATATGATACATATTTAATCTTCCTTGAGAGATAGTAAATATTACAGAATGACATATATTAGAAGATATGAAATGTTGGTGATTGGAATTATTGGTTGGAACCTTTTGTTGAAGCATGATTGCTCCAATTTAATTGGATCCAAACTTGAATAAAAAGATTGAGTAATTTTAAGAGACAAAACTACATCCTCTGAGATCTTGTTTTATACCTCGATAAATAAAACAAAAAATCTAAAGCACATGGTCCAAGGTGGGAAGCAAATGGTGTTAATATTTCCCCCACCCCCAGAAAAAGGCTAATGATGCCTTGAGAATAATCCAATGCCAGCTTGACATCAAAAATATTCCACAAACTTTGTACATTTATTTGATGTATTTAATTCATTTCTTGATGTTATAAAAGTATTGAGTTGGTGGATAATGGAGGGCTTGTTTATTGATTTCTATACAAACTCAAAGATTGGGATGGGGTATTGGATTTGGATTCATGTGGGTGTGAACTGTCAAACAATGAATGAAACCCCCATTTCAGACAAAATCAATATGGGAAATCCACTTATTTTCTTATTTATATATAGCCTTTGATCCATTAATTAATTAGATTATGTAGTGTATCTTGTGTTGATGAGGTAATTAAGTGGTTAACAGATCGGATCTGATTATATTAATTAATTAATTAACATACCCATGATGTATCTCGACCCGGTCGTGTAGGCGGGTAGCACGCTTTTCTTTATGATTAATTGTAATTGGAAATCATCATTCTTGTGTGCTAGTTTACAACTAATGTGCTAATGATGCTATATGTAATTAATTAGTGGTTTAATTTTTATTTTTTCATTTGTAATTGTTTAGTGATTTATTTATGTGGCGTACATTTTGATATGAATTGTCATGGTGTGATCGTGAATAATGGTGACACATATCATGTATTAAGTGCCGTCATGTGATTGGTGAATAGTGATAATGACATTACTATTTTATAAGTATCCATTCAAAATATAGACTATGTTTTTCCAACTATAGGTATATAATTGAAACTTTGATCTTATCTATTGGAGTGATAATATGGTGGTTTCAAATCCTCCCTCCACTCACCTTTTCCCTTTGGTAAACAAACGTGTGTTATAATTTGTCTCACATGTGTTTATTATATAGAGGTGTTTTAATAATAATGATTCGTTTCAAAAAATTAAATATTTTACTATTGAAAAACTAGTTAATTTTATTGGACTCGACCATTTATTGTTACACACAAAAAATAACTTTCTTAATACTCTTGCTCAAAATTAATGTGTCATAAATAATGAGACGAAAATAGTAAAAAATAATATATCTTTGCATATATCAAGTTGAATTATCTTGCAATAAAAAAGGTATGAGCGTTTATAAACATTACTAGTATAAGTTTTAACTCATAACCTCTTAAGTTGATAGCTATAGACTTATTAAAGACAAATATGATTCATATAATATTTTTTAAAATTATAATAAAATGTTTAGGTCAATGAAGTCACACTCAACAAGATCTATCAAAGTCGAACCCACACAAAAATCATTTAGGATGTGTATTTAATATCTGTGGCTCGAATAGAAGTATCAAATCTCTTACAATAATGAAACATTAAAAAACAAAAACAAAAAGCAGGCAGGCCACTCTATCCCGTGAGCTATATAGTTGTTTAACTTGACCCACATGATAATGAAATGACAAACCAAATCCATATTATTTCAATGCCTAACTTCTCTTTACAATTAAAAATTTGTATTTATAAAAGTAATTTAATAAAATCAACTTGTGTGCAATAACAAATGGGGTAGAGAGTGGGCATAGGCATACATGCATACAATACAAAGATCCCTCACCAATATCTACAAAATTCCACAATCACCAATTTTCTTGGGAACTCTTTTTTTTTATATTGTTATCTCTCTTTTATTTTTTGCTTCCCACAAGTCCATTAATTTATATAGATTTATATGCCACGTGTATCTGCCAACTTTAACACCAGAAAAAAAATCACATTTATGACGCAATAAATAAAAGAGCTGTTTCATTCTTTTGCACATCACATTATATATTTGTGCACTAATATATGAACTTCAAAATTCCTAAAAAATAACCACTTGTATCAAAAGAAACCATTAGAATATATAGAGCTAAAAAAGGATAACACGTTCTGAGAAAACATCAGTACGTAAGGGAAAATGAGGAGATGCAGCCGTGATTTATGACAAATCTTGAGATAACATAGGAGATTGAACTCTAAAAATGTTACTACTACCTTATTTGTCGCTCTAAGAGATAATGGATAGATGCACATATTCGAAATCTTAAAATTGTTTGCTAATAACACAACATTTACAACATGGATTCACCTCTATACGATGCTAAGCAAGAAACACAAGAGCTACAATATTGGTGTAAACAAACAAGAAAATTGGAGTAGCATGTTTGGTGCAGCCACGGATGCTTGGTATGCCTTCATATTCAACAAGAACATGACCTCTCTATCTACCTCTAGCTCATCATCTCAAGTGAGATCGAACAAGAACACTTCTCATGCTTCGCCTTTCCAAGTGACATCATGGTTGAATATCCGTCACTAGATTAAATGTACAAACAGACGACTTAAATACACGACGGACAGACGGACGACGAGGAATGAATGAGGATGGAAATGCATTCATAGGCAACAAGACTCAACAACCTAGCTACCTTCACCTCTAGACTCTAGTTGTACTAGAAAAACAAACTAAGTTCCACACGAAGAGGAAATTAATTAGCTAAAATAGAAAAGACTACTTACTAGCATCCTAAATGCAAGCAACTAAAATCTAGACAACTAACAACAACTTTCTAAGAAACAAAAAAAACAAGCCAAAATCCACATGAAACATTAAATGACAACCCCAAAGACTAGATTTTTTGCTTCTCCACATTGCAGGCAAGGCATGCATGATTTTCAAGAGAAATTAATGGTTTGCTCGCTTAGATTAAATAAACACTCAATCATCACCGGTGGGGAAAAGGGTGAGAATTTTCCTCCGGTTGGTGGCGTTAGCCGATTCCAAATCCTCCGCCGCCGCAGCCATCCTCTGCACCTGCGGCTGCTGCTGCCTAAGGAAGGGATGCTCGAACTGCCCATTGGGAGAGGAGCTCCCGAAGTGCCTAAACTGCTGCTGCAGCTGCGGGTGGTGGTGCGCCGCCGCCGCCATCTGGTGGTGCTGCTGCTGCATTGCCGCCACCGGCACGAAGGGGAGGAAGTGATCGGAGGTGGCCCTGCCTGGGTGCAGGAAGTGTGGCGGCACGGGGGAGCTGGCGAAGAGGTGATCGGTGGCGGCGTCGGAGAGCGCCGCCGGGCTGTTGGCGCCGCCGCCGCCGTTGGTAGAGATGCCCTGCATCCGCTTCAAGTAGAGGCGGTATTTCTGCAAATGGCTGGCGACGTTCTCCCTGGTGAGGCCGTCGACGCTCATGAGCTGCATTATGGTTTTGGGAACGGCGTTTTTGATCCCTAAGTGGGCGACGGCGTCAACGAACCTCTTGTGGAGCTGTGGGGTCCACACGAGGCGGGGACGCTTGAGGGTACGCGCAGGCTCGTCGCCTCCGCCGGCGGCACCGCTGAGCTCGGGTGAGTCGAATTCGGTGGAGGAATTGGGCTGGGAGGAGAGGGCGGCGGAGTGCGGCGGGAGGGGCGGAGGCAGCGGCGGAGTGTGGTGGAGGAGGGAGGACTGGTGGGGGTTGTGAATGTTGAAGGCGATAGCAAGATCAGGTGTTATTAGGGATTGAGATAAGGGAATCAGCTCCTCCGGCGACGGCAATTCCTCTTCCCATTTCGAAAACCAGTTCGAATCTTCTTCCCTCATTCTCTCTCTCTTTCTCTTTCTCTACACAACAACAACAACACAGCCTCAGCCTCCAAATAATTTCTTCTTCTTTTTGACTAAAAGAAGTCCTTTTTGTAAAGGAATTATGCAAGCAAAGTGAGATGAGAAGGAGAATTAGGTGGGAAAAGGTCCATTTTTGCTATGTGGGTTCAGAAAAGAAGAGATTTTTTAAGGACTGAGGAAATTCTGTGATATCTCCATCTCTCTCTCTAGAGAGGGAGAAGAAAGCAGTGGGTTTGTGTGTGGAGGAAGGGAAGGGAAGGGAAGGGAAGGGAAGGGAGGGTGAAGGAGGGGTGATCGAGGTGGATCTTGTTTTCTTCTTTTCAGCTCATACTAAGGTTACTGTAGAGGATGCCTTTTTCTTGGTATGATTTTTATGTGCTGTGTGTGTCACTATGTGTTCTCTTGTTCTATTTTTTCCAGGATTTAGGCCTCCTTTTTATGCTTTTGAGTTTCTTGAGAGTTTGTGTCACTACTAAAAAAGGCTTTTTTCTTTTATTCTTCCTTTTTCTCATTTTTCAATCAACCATTTTACACATATAGACACGCCCAGATTCTGTATCTATGCATCGCCAAGAGATAACCTTTGATATGTCCTGGCGCGTGAGCCGCACGCCTCATTTTGATTGACCCAGAAGGGCCAATCAAGTAGTCAGGTGATTTTGTGCAACAATTCTTAAAAGGAGATGAGATGAGATGAGATCAAAGTCAAGATCTATCAGATTTTTTTGGGGGTTCAAAACTTAAATGCCCATAAATAAATATAGGATGAAATATTAAAGGAGTTTTTAGTTTTCTCATTTTTCCTTCTTATTATGGATTATGACATTTAATTAATTGTAATACAGACTACAAAATATTCCTTCAAAGAAGTTTCAGACAAACTTCCCTGTACTGTACAAGTCTAATTCTTTTCTTCATTTTTATCTTTCTACACTCATGGAAAATTATCACATAAGACCCTCAAGTCAACTATATATATACGCACAACAATATTATAAGAGAAAAGCGTCATATTTCAAAAATCTAAAGTTAATTTACACAAAATTTTAATTTACCCTCATTTAATACATTTTTAATTTTAATATTAACTATATATATATATATATATGTGCAAATATTATACTTAGTATTTAATGAGATTTAAAATATATTGACAATTGTAATTTATTAAAATAGAGCACTTATAAAAAATTGAAGGAAGTATATATTGGTAATTAATAAATTCAGTTTCAAACATTGGGTTTGGTGATTGGAGCTCTCAAGTTTATAACAGTAACCTACACTTTTCGACTGTATTTAAATATTCATTGGTACTCTTTAAGTTTCTTGCAATAACCTACACTTTCGACTGTATTTAAATATTCATTGATACTCTTAAGTTTCTTGCAATAACCTACACTTTCGACTGTATTTAATTTTGACGTTGAATACTATGATATATTCAATACTATCTTTTATGCCAATAAGAGGATTAAAAAATAGTAATACTATTTACAATAGAGGATGTCTAATGTTAGTTGCGAAACTGTAAAAAAAAACAAGTGAAAAAGTTTGTTGGATTACTAAGATGTTGACTACTCCAACACTTAAAAGTTGATTTTAATATTTATATATGATTTAATGATTTATTTATTTTGATATCTCTTTCACCTAGTTTAGACAGCCATATTATTAATTACCTCAGGTTATGCCTTGGACAGTCATACTTATTTGTAGTTATATAATTTTACTATATATATATATATATGTGACGTAAGAGGTTGAATATTATAGCTAAAAGAAAAGGTTAGGAAGTAAACATTTTCAACTGCTAGAAAGAAAAATAGGTTTGCTATTTTCCAGCTAGGATGTAAATTTGAGTAGATATCATAAAAATAGTTTAGGCTGACTTAATCTCTAATCACTACTAATGACAATTATTTACTCTATAAATGTAGCCATTAAGATGCATTAATAGCAGCATTATTTGATAATTTCAATGGACCATTAACATAATTCTTTTAATGCATGCATATGGTGTTTGATTAAAGCAATAAAAATTTGTGTTAATATGAATGTGAAGGGATTTAAATATATTTGATCACACAGCAGAAAAGATAGAGTAATTTTTTGATTAGCAGGGAATAGTATCTTTTTTGGTGCTGGATGTGATTAGTGGTTGTTTGATGGTAATAATTAGAACTGCAATTAATATATTTATTGTTGACTTTGATTTTTAGACCCTTTTATTGTAGTTGCAATTACAAGGTAGTGACGTTTGTGTTTAATTAGGTGACACTTATGCAAATCACAACCAATGAAAATGGCATGGAATCTTAGGTTGTCCGAGGAAGGTAAGTTGTCAAACTTCTATCTAATACTATAATATTCCAAGAAAATAAAATCCTCAACTAATTTATTTTGGACCTAACACAAATAATAAGCTATAAAAAGAATTGAGGATTATGATTTCCTTGATAATTGATATTAGTCTCATCTCATGACATAACAAATTCATTTTTAAATGGCATCACTTTATTGATTGATCGCATTAAGCCATAATTATTTACAAGTACACTATAAAGTTCAAAAACAAATTTGACCCCACATTATTTGGGGCAAAAGGAGTTAATCCCGTCAGTTTAGGAAAATATATTATTGCTTCATCCGTCATGTTAATAACCATAAATTTTTCATTTTGGAACGTCTGATTAATAATGACTCATTTCCTTGTTTCTTGGTTTTTGTGTTGTAATCATTTATTGGGTGTTTATTAGTATTCGTATAAAAAGCAAATGAATTGTTATTAATGAGACGGAGTAAATATTATACAAAATTTATAAATAGTACCATAATTTTATGTGCTAAAACTTAAAATTAGTCAAATTGGCAAAGCAAAATTAATAGCTACAAAAAAAAGTGATTGTATTGTTGTTTAATTATTGGCACCAAACCTAGCTAGTATGGCTAGATATAGCACTACAATTTTAGATTACTTGACATCTTTTTATGCTTGTCTTTTTTGGTGTAGTGAAAGAAAAAGGTAAGTGTAGATGCCAAGACAAGGAAGGCTGAGACAAGATTAGATATAATATAATAAAATAGAAGAAAAATGGTTAAAAATTCATATATTTGAAATTGGAAGCTGTGAGAGTTGGTTGCCAAATTTATCAAGTGCCTAGACAGACATATGGCAATGTGTAAGCGTGGCCAATTTTTGCCTTAAGAAAAGGGAACAACATCTCACAACATAGAAAGAATGACATAACTTTAATTTCGACATTTGGGAACTCATCATTGTATGCATTTATGCCCCTAAGAAAAATCAAATATCCATGCTTGGCTGAAATTAACTTACAATTTCAGTGCAGATATTCAACTCAACTCATCCAATGATGCTCCATACGCAGAATTATGTTTCCTAAGCAATGTATAAATAAAGAGAGCTCAGAAAAAGAAATCAGTTAATCTCAGTTATCAAAACATATGTATCTATAGAAATTTTTGCAATGGTTTATATGAAAGTGTAGTAGAAGGGATGTCTGTATCTTACACAGATGTACGAGATGCGGGTTTTTAAGGTATTCGATCGGTTGTAAACGTTCTTGTAGCTGTGGTTTCGGAGAGGAGACTAGTTGCAGCCTCTATAAACGTGTGCAGATTGAAGAAAAGCCAGTCATATTTATGTGTCACCAAGAATTTTGTTGAGTGAACAAGTCTCTGATACTGGTTGAGAGGTTCTTATACATCTGATGCATGGCATCTGAACTGCATGGCATCGGATGCAAATGAACACAGAAAGATCTCCTCACGAACTTTTTTGCATGGTGGCCACACATAAAGAAGTCGATCAAAGTGTCCTAACAAGGTAATAAGCAAAGGCCAGTCTTGTAGTTGCCACATCAAAAGAAAACAAGACATCTGCATAAAGAATATCAACAGCAAAGGAAGGGATACCTGGTCTCAGAAGTGCAGGATCAATCTTATCTGGCCTATTTGTGGCAGCAATGACAGTTACACTGCCCCCTTTTTGCTAACCATTCATCAACGGATTTACATTAAGATATGTAGCAAATTGATTCTGCAAATGAGAAATGAAAAGGTATAACAACACAAATTAGAGACACGTTTGCAAGATGATTCTAGGTGTTAGTTACCATCCATTTCAACAAGTAGCTGACTAATAACTCGATCACCAACTGATACTCCATCACTTTCTTTTCCACGAGTTAAAGCAAGACCCATTTGCTGAAAAGCTCAGGGCCCTTTACTGCAAGAAAATTCACCCCTGCTTCAGAAGCTACTGCACGAGCTAAAAGAGTCTTGCTGCAGACTGGGGAACCAAATAATAATATTCCACTTGGGGTGATTTACTAATCCCAATTTCACTATTCGAAGATAATATTTTGGGACCTATCACCTGGAAAACACATAGCTCTGAAAGTACAGGGACTGCAGAGAGTAAACTCCGTGAACATAGCCATGATCCAGTGCATGTCTCTAAGAGTTTCCTTGAAGAATCATCTCTGAAGACTTACTTACTCCATGTCAAGTATGTTCAACGCTGTATTGGACGAGTAAGTTCTCTTTGACGCCAAATTATCATAAGTCAACATGGCAGACTGTTTTAAGTGAGGAGAGCTAACTCTAGACTCTGATACAGATGGTGTCTATGGGGATGAAATTTTGCTATTTTCAGCTTGTCCATATGCTAATTCATTGGAGAAATCCAGATGATAAGATGTAGAGCTCCCAGTTTCATCCTTATCCTTCAAATATACAGGAGATAGATAAATATCTTGGAGGTTGTTTACTGAGATAGAGCTAGCTGCAGAGCCAAGGTGGTTGCCATTTCATTCCCAGTCAAGGTGTGATTTTTTAACAGGATATGCAAAAATTATCCCTGCACTTTTTAAAACCTGCATGCAGAAGAGCTAGGATGAACTACTACAAAGTAAATAAGGAGATATTGAATTATAAATAGCCCCAGAAGATAAATCATTAATCAAAGTCGAAACAATCCCGCGATGGTTGCATTAATCTAAGTCTCAACGAAACAACACCAAAATCAAAAAGGAAACCCAAAAATGATATGAATATTAAAGATCAATTTTGTGAAAAGAAAAGGGAAGTAACAAGTAGTATTCTGATAGACAATGCGAAAAAGGTGGTACCGAGACAAGGGAGCCTGGGGGAATTGAAAAAGAAACCATGGCTGATTCAGACAGCTAATTTTGCAGCCTCTGTTGTCAGAAACGGCGTCGTCGACAATTGTGCCGACGACAGCTGCTCTGGAAATGAGAGATGGAAACTGAGCTGCAGCCTCATCGAGAGAGGAGAGCAGCTGTTCGTTGGTGGTGAAGAAGAAGCGGCGGAAAGCTACGAAAAACCGCTGCTTTGATTGGAATTAGAGGGTTTCAGTCGTAAAGGTGGTGTTTTAGAGTTGTTTTTCTTGGACGATGGCATGTTTTCGAGAAATTTCTTGGAAAGATAGAGAATTTTACATCAATGAAGCTGGAAGCTTTTTTACTTCTGGGTTTAAGAATGTATATTCGAGGACGGATGGAACTTTTTTACCAAGTATACTAGTACCTCCTCAGATATGCCATGCACCAAAAAATTAATATTCATTATATTTATTATACTCTTAAAATAGTAAGCATTTTGTGCGAACATGTTCAAAAATGGAAACAAATTTTTGATTGACGATTTAAATGATAATAAGAACACAAATTGGAAACAAATTTTTGATTGACGATCTAAATGATAATAAGAACACATAATTTGTAGATGAATTGACTATTACATAATTTTAATAATAATATGATGTTGTAATTATAATATAACTATTAAAAAATTATTTAATTAAAAATAAATTGTATTTTGCATGAAATTTGATTGATTTATTTTTAATAATTGATTTGTGTATTATTAGGTGGATCGGTTTCAAAAAATAAAAATAACTAAATTGTATGTCAATTTTATACCATCAAAATGACAAAATAAATATTGTAGTAATATTTTGTGTTGTCAATTATTTTTAATTAGCATATGTATATTAAATGTATTATATTAAAAAAAAGTTAAATGATTATATCTTTTTCAAATATGTTTATTGTCAATTCTTTTGAAAGATATAAGAGTGAAACAATCAACCTATTGATATTTGAATACTCAACTGATTCTTTCAAGGTATCATTTCTGTGTCCAATAGAATTAATTGTCCTTTTCTCTTTTTCCCTTCTTTTTTAATTTTTAAAATAAGGGACAAAAGAGAAAGAATCAAAATGGATTCAAGTTCGAAATAAATGTGGGAGTAGAGTAAGAAAGTCATAGAGTTTCAAATTCATTATCATTATCATTATCATTGTGGTACTTATTATTTACTATGACTTTGGGCTTTGATTTAATTTATTTTTATCTTTTAGAGTTGGATTTCAAGTCAATAACTTCTATTTTTTTCCTTCCTTTCTTTTTCTTAATCGGATCTTCTATTATTTATATTATAATTTTTTTAACTAACTATATTATAAAATAACTAGTACTATTTTTAAATATTGACAGAAATATTACCGTTAAAAACCTTGTCCTAATATATTAATTAATAGATTTTTGTTTATTTGATTATATTTGCTGCTACTGGTGAAAAATGTTCAGATTCTTTGAATTGTAATAATAATTACTCTTATCTATCTTATCTTAAGTCGTTGTTGGATAATTGAATTTTCATTGCCAAATTACTTACAATGTCTGTAAAACCGACAAAATATGGATAGAACAAGAAATTTAAACAGAACCAGTATATGATATATTAAGATAGAAGAAGATGTTAGTTACATCAACTCCAGTACAGTACAGTATATCATTCAAGAACACATTATTAGGCAGCAAACAAAAGAGACTTTGCTGGTGGCAGCAGAGCAACAGCCTCCCTCTCTGAGTTGTGGTATTTCTTGTATATCCCCCTCAAACTGCTCTCCCCCATCTTCGAATGGAACGTAGCAAGCATCTTAGCGCAATCCCTACAACATCATCATAACAATAACCATCAAAATCATGCATACCCAAGAAACAAAAAGGCAGAATTAGGCCTCAAAATCCACTCACATCAGCTGCTCTTCCGAGAACCCCGTGTGCGATTTAAGGGCCTCGGTCCAAGCCGGGGCCTCGCTCAAGGTGCAACGTGCTGTGTAGACTGCTGAGGCAGCAATCATGGAGGGGCTGTGCTTTATTGCTGTGGAGTAGTTCATCATTGCAAGTTCAGCCAATAGGTACACCATGTTCTCCACTTTAGCACCAGTCATGGATGCTTTGATGAAGCGAACAAGGAACACATATGGAGTGGGAACTGTCAAGCTCCATTCGAGTTGTCCGAGGATCTTCTTCTCCATAACCAAGATTTGTCTAGAGGAGTAAGTGTTGTCTGCAATGATGACCAGCTCATTCACCTCAGGTGCCCAAATCTCCTCATATTTGGAGGCTATGAGCATTGCCCCCATCCCCACCAACTGCAGCTCCTTTCTTGGAGTAGCCTTCAAAGCGAGAAATCGATCAACAATGTTGATGGTGAGGTATAGGGTCTCTTGAGAGAGCTCGAATTTGTTATGCACTTGAACCAGCCAATCTATGAGGATTCCCCTCATCTTCGCATTGATCTCTGGCTGTGAATCCATATATTCACGAGCCATGCCCTCATGCTGCATTTACAGCACGAATTAGGCCTTTGCTTTGCATATATAAAAATGAAGATTGCAGATGCTATATTACTATGCATACCTCAGCTGATTTGTAGAAAGAGTACATTTCATCAATATATTCAACAACTGCTAAATGGTTATTAGCATCTGCAGCATCAATGTCCACCACTTTCTCCTCCTTTGGTCTATTAATCACTTCACAAGCAGCCTAAAAACAAAACACAAACATACCAGTCAACCTTAAAAATCAACAAATTATGGGTTCAAGAATTGAGAATAAAAGCACTAACTACAACTATACCAACCTTGCTTCTAGCAGAGAGAGTTGATGTAAGAGTCGGAGCCCTCTTTCTCAAAGACTTTTCCCCAGCCTTCTCCTTGTTCATAGGCTTCTCCTCCACAACTACTTCTGAATCGGGGCTAATTACTTTAATCTCCACTGGCTTTGGCTTAGGTGCAGCTTTCTTCTGAACCGGCTTAGGCGCCACAGCTTTCTTGATTGGCTGAGCTCCATCCACCACATTGACATTTACTGCCAATCCCTATAAACAAGGAACAAGAAAGAATAATCAAGAAACTGTTTCAAGAATTAAGCCCAAAAATGCAACACAGAAGGTAATTTCAAGAAATGAAACCTTGTTATTCTGAGCAGCTGCAGCCTGTGCATTAGCCAGTAACTGGGCGCAAAAACTCCTAAGAGTATCAAACACAATCAAATAAGACATCACAATGAAGTATCGAATCTTTACACTAAAAGTAAGAAATAAAAGGGGATTGAATATGTTTAAAAGTACCTCGTAACAGGTCGAGAAACCTGAGGGAGAGGCTTCCCATCGACTCCACGAATAGTGACCATATTTCCTATATCGC
The DNA here is from genome assembly GCA_026898415.1 of Leonotis leonurus. Classification (NCBI taxonomy): domain Eukaryota; kingdom Viridiplantae; phylum Streptophyta; class Magnoliopsida; order Lamiales; family Lamiaceae; genus Leonotis; species Leonotis leonurus. Next base: position 1,688,226 of record JAPKLX010000035.1, on the reverse strand, counting down.
CCAGTGCGCGGCGATTCTTCCTTTCCACCGCCATGTTCTTCTGCTTGTTTGCTCCAGGCACAGCCTCTCCTACTATAACCAATACCAAAATTCATAAAGCTTAAAACGTGAGACGCCATTATGTATTTGGTACGAAAGCGTTGAAATGCATACAAATTCAAGATTATCATTAAGACGACAGAATGCGTAAGAATGTTCAAAGCTTGTGAGATTTGAGTGAGTGGTAGTACTTCTATTCTGCTGTTGAATCACTTGTCTTGAAGCCATTTCTTCAATATCCCTTGAGAAATTTAAGACCTTTTTCTTTTTTGGTCTTCTTCTTCCTCTTCTGCTATCTCACTCTTCTAGGACACGGCCAAGCCAAGAACACAGACAATGTTTGAAACTGAAGGGAATAACGCCTCTTTTAATCGCTCAGACAATCCCCAACGGTCTTCTTTTTGTTCTTTTAAATGGCGGTGTTTATTTAATTTCAGAATATTCCTATTGCGCTTGTCGATGCAGAAAAAGTTACCGTTATGTATCAATATGGATTTCACTAGGGCTGCAAACGAGCCGAGCTATTCGAGACTTACTCGGTGCTCGATTCGATAAAAGCTCGTTCGAGCTCGACTAAATTAACGAGTTGAACTTGAGCAGTATGGTATTCGACTCGTTTTGCTCGCGAACATGTTCGGCTCGTATATTAATCGAGTCTATTCGCGAACAGGTTCGCAAACTCTTAATCGAACCTCTAATCGAGCCTATAAACGAGCTCGAACTCGAGCTGAATTTCATTTTAGTTTATGTTCATTTGAAATGTTAAAAGAATATATGTTTAAATCATGTATTTTGGAACGAGCTCGAACTCGAGCTTTTCACGAGCCAAATTCGAGCTCAAGTCCGAACCGGACACGAGCCGAACTCGAGCTGAATTCGAGCTCAAATATTTTATCTCGAGCCGAGTTTGAGCATGAATTTAAAGTTCGACTCGAACTCGAACCCGAGCCCGAGCCCGAACATGTAAAATATTAAACGAGTCGAAACCGAGCAGATCACTACTCGGCTCAGCTCGGCTCGTTTGCAGCCCTAGATTTCACACTATAATATAATATATTAGTATAATAATATTCCTTTAAAAATAAAACATAAAAATAGGGTGATATAGCTAAAGTACTCACTTTTGTAACAAGAAAATGAAAAATGACCATTTTTGTGTAAATGACCTAAAATATTCTTAATTAAAATTTGATTTCTCTTATTTTTGGAATTTAGTATTAATTAATTACTTTCGTAATTTTTTGCAATTAAAAATAACTTAGTATATATTAAAAATTATACACGTCCAATTTAATTAAACAAAAATTATACACACTCAACATCCAACGTACATATAATTTAATTAAAAAAATAGGAGTACAGATAAAATGAAAACCTGATCGGCTAAACAAAAACCCGACCGTATTTAACCAAAACCCGGTCAGGTCTGGCCGGATTTTTGTTTAACCAACCAGGTTTTCATTTTTGTGTATATTTCTATTTTTTAGTTAAATAATATGTTAAAATCATGTATTGATCAAATTAAATATTAAATATAAAATTTAAAAAACAAAAAATACATATTTTCATAAATGGTAATTTAATAGTAAATTTAAAGGTGTTTTTGAACTTTTGGTATTTTTCATATAAAAGTTACAAATAGGGCATTTTTTATTTTAAAGTTACATTATGGATAGTTTTCATAAATAATCCTAAAAATATTAGCATAAAATTTTCATATACTAATGTAAATATATATATATATATATATATATTTATATTTTATTTTAAAATAAATATTGTTTACTTTATTTTTCAAATAAATATTTTAATTTTGACTCGTATTTGAAATTATTATGTTAATAATATTTACTTTCTGCAAAATTATTTTATTATTATGTAATTATTATTATTATTATGTTGATGTGGCTGCATTTATGTTTTGATAGTCATGTTGAATTGGACATTTTTGTAGTGAACTTAAAAAGAAAAGTTGACTACGATTTGATTGTGTTTAGGAAGTTGGATTACATAATCATAATTATAAGTTTTTTGATTTATACATTAATTTTATTATGCTAATATAGTATTCTAATAATAGCGTCATTTATAACATAGATATTTTTGTCCTGATTCATTATATTATTCAAATCACGTTAAAATTTTGTGACCGTAATAAATATTATTCCACAAAAATAATTATTAATTTAGATTCATGTGAGCTTTCTATTATATTTTCAAATTCGATTTGAGAAAGAAAAAAAAATCGGAATTGATTTTTAAAGAAGTACATCATTGTTTTATTTCAAGTCTTATTTGTCCTATTCCTTTGATTATTTGCACATTTCCACAACACATATATAATGGAACAGATGAAAGTACAAATGCAGATCAACAAATAGATGATCCTAATTTGAGCATTCATGAAAAAAAATATAGGTTGTTACAAAAAAAATGATTTAGGCAAACCAAAAACTAATGCCTAGAACAAGATGCAACCAAAAATGGAAGCCAATATTAGAGACTTTGCACACCACATATCAACCAAATAAAACCAGAAAATTAAAATTAAAACACCACAAAAGGCACACTTGAAAAATACAAAGAACAACTACTAATATTAGTTGAAAGCTAAAAAGAAGTCAGTCTTTACAGCAAAGCATCGTCGTCTGGCCCAGCAAGGAACACCTGCCATTGTTTCGATCTCTATTTAGAAGAGCAAATTTGCAGAAGTAAAGTAAAGGGCTTAAGAGAGGAGGAAGTTATTTGTATTAAAGGAAGAAGGAACTACTTACATTGCAGTCAAGAGCATATTTTCTGGCAAATATAAGAGCTCCATTTCTTTCTCGCTCCGAATCAAAAACAAGCACGAAAGATTGTCCTTTTCTAGCTTGCCAGAAAAGGGACTTTGCTGCAGAGTTGCCTCCTCCTCTGAATCCGCAGAGCTAAACACAAATAACAGTCTTTTGAGAGAGGAAAAAGAAAGAAAAAAGAGAGCTTATGTTTGTCTGTTTTTGTTGAAGCAATCCTTAAGTAGTTAAAGCATTATGCATTTATCTTACAACTCTGGATGAAACCATCCTAATTTTATTGCAGCAATTGAAGGAGTCGTACCTGCATAGACTTAGAGTAGGAGTCCCTGGCCTTTGTGATCCATCCTCGGCTTAGCTTTATCCTCGTTTTCCCGATATGAAACAAATGCACGGAATGTGACGAGTAGTTCCTTCCGTTCATTTGGGAGATTACTACCTGTAACATTGAGATGATAAGGATCACACAACCAAATTATCAGTGCATGAAGTCGGATCATTTGTTTGCAGTTTCAAGCTGTAATGAGATAACATACGTTGAAGTCTATGCTTGTTTTCCGTGACAGTGAATCTACATAAGGTCCCAAATCCGAGGCTGTACAGAAAAAAGAAAAATTATAATGTCTAAACAATACTTAGGCCAGTGCTATATAAACTATTTGAGAAAATGTGATACTAAATCATTCAAGCTATCATTCACAAACCTTGCTCGATAGGGCCATTAGTCGTCAACGTGACTTTTAGGCCATTCGAAGCTATATCAGACTGCAGAACTCGCCCCACATCAATTGGCTCGGGAGCATAAACACACTTGTTGGCGCCTGGATGCAGAAAAGTACAATTTCGGAAGATCAATCAATAAATAAATTTGGGAGCAGTCCCATGCACCATATGTGTTACAGTATATGATGAACGAAGTAACATGTTAGAATCATTCAATGTGATAAGAGAAATATTATGAAGCTTCGGTATTAAAGATAAGCTCATTAGAAGAAAACTACAGAATTCATACCCAAAATAGGTTCCCTGCGGCTGCAATGAGATGACAATCGATACCACTGGATTGAACATTTCGCAAGCTCTATTGCTTCATTTGAACATGACTGAATCTTTAAAATAGAACCTAACTTCTCAGAGCCACTTATTTCATAAAGTTGGGAAAGATTGTCCTCAGATTTCATGCTCATTTCCAGCTGCACAAGTGAGAGGCAATAACTCAGAATTGCTGCAGAGCAAAATGTTATACCATAAAGGAAAGAGAGTAGATAAGGAGCATACCTCATTTTGCAGCTTAAGAGAAACTGTGCACTTCTGTCTAATTTGCAGTCTCAATTCTCGAAGCTCGCTTTCCATGTCCACAACCTTCAAATAATTACAGTGGCAGAGTTCAAGAAGTGTATAAACTACCATTAGCTAATGTACAGAAAACAAAAAAAATCGGTCTGCACCTTTCTCGGCTGATGCATTAATTTTATTCTTCGGGCCTCTTGAACTTCTTCAATTAGTTCCTCCAATTCCTGCGAGCATAATAATAAACATCAGAGTTCATTCATTTAGAAATATCACGGAATTTTCTTTAATGATGAAAATATAACAGGAATAGGAAGAAGTTTTGTCACAACACAAAATAATAAAGAAAGGTTGATGCCAGTAAAGTTACCTGTTGCTTGCCTGAACTTTGGTTTCTTTCTTGTTCCTCAAGGGCCTCTCCAATTCTTTGCACAACAGCCCTCGCACTCTCGATTTCAGCACAAGCAAAAGACTTTTCTTGGTTGACTAATTTTTTGGCATCTTCAGAAGCCTGCAGAATGAGAGCAAAATAATAAACTATGTTCTCAGATCATGTCGAAATGTGATGAAGACAAACCGAAATATGCAAATACAAGCAGAGAAAGAGATGAGCTGCAAAACCTGCTTGAGAAAATTCACTAGCTTTTTCACTTCAAACTTCTCTTGAATAAGCTCTCCTTCCTTTTGAGTCAATTTCACTGCCAAAGCCTCCACCTGGAAAAGATATAAGCCAACATACAGTCAACCAACTACAAATTATATAATAGGGTCAAAAGGTGCATGCCTCGCCTGGCAGCTGATTCATATACAAAATAAGTAAAATGTAAGAATACTAAGCATTATGTAGCACCAGAAACTGACCATTGAAATAGCTTTTTCTACATCTTCTTTGTTTCGACCAGCTAATCTTCCTTTCAAACATTCCAATGCATCCCTAAGTTTCTTCAAAAGCACGTGTCCATCTAAAGATGCCACCTCCTTAAGTTTAGCCTGAAATCCAGATACTGGTATCTCTTATGGTCGTCGTTTCAAACAAGAGTAACTCGGTGACATATAGTAAGATTAATTTTCTAAGCATTTTATCCTCTGTCGGCTCTTTCAAGAATAATTATGACATAGTCACAACATATAATGTTTACAAAAATACGAAATATGAAACTTCAACATAAAGATAAATGTTAAAAGTTAGAAAAACAACCTCCTCCGACAACTTCGCTGCATTAGCCAAATTCTTGTCAAATTTGCTTGCTAAGTCACGGACAGATAAGCGCTTATGCTGTTCACTTAGCTGGTTTATTTCTTGGACAACAACGTCCTTCAACGGTGGACCCTTGTTATCCTCTTTGATCTCCTCTAGAATTTCATTGTTAGGCCCTAACTTGTATTTAGGGAACTGATGAGTTTGGAAGCTTACATCTGCAGACACTGTCCAAACTGCCTCAACCTCATCACCAAACTCTGGACTAACCCTTGTCATTGCCCTGATTCTATTTCTGAAAGAGAAGTCATTTATGAGCGAGAAGATCTACTGATGCAACCAAGATCAAAACCATGATGTGATGCAAATGTAGAATAAACTCTTAAAAGCACCATGATCTTATGTGTGTTAGTTCCTTGTTATAAGGGAAACACATACTTAACAACGGATTTGTTTTCAGTTGATGCATCATGCATGCAACAACCAGAGCAACAATCTTGTTAAATTAAATCATAATGGATTCGACACGAAAAGGAAAAGGGCCAAACTGGGAAAGGGGGGCAAAATGCTAATATTAGCCAAGAATGGGATTTTTAGGAAGATAAGCCTAATCATGATTGCAATAGCTTTAAAAGGAAAAGGTTTATTTTTATAGGGAGGATATTGTATATTCACAGATCAATTTCATCTCTGTGTTATAAGTTTTGAGAAAATATTTAGATTATTGTTATAAGGCATTGTTGCAGAGCAGAAATTGGTCGCTTTTTAGGAAGGATTAGTGGGATTCTGAGATTAATACAGCTCCTGATATATAACACAAAGCTCAAAATTTTTAACAAAACAGCACTCTGCATCTCTTTAACAAAAAATCAAAGAAATTAGCTGGAAAGAAACAGTGAACATTACACAGTAGTAACCAACAAACGGCTAACTGGAGTTGAAAGAAACTACTAACCAGGAAACAAAATAAGTTTTTTAACAATTATTTCACAATCTTGCTTTCTGGATACTAGATGCATGCCACAATAACTCATAATAAAAGGTACACTAACACATTCACAACAATCAAAAAGAGAAGAAAAAAGAAAGGCACATTCATGAAAACTGCAACAGCAAAATCTAGCAACAGGTAACATCAAAATCTGCTAACTTAAGCTGGAACAAGAACATTAGAAATCAAGAAAAGGGGGAGTAAGCGACATGAAAAAATGTGCAAGAATCAAGCATTGAAGTTCAGGAAAATGCTGCTTACAGAAGAATATAAGTCGACAAGTCAGAGAAGCATCAGAAGGAGAAGGTTAGCACACAGAGAAGTTAAGTGTTGTGTTTCTCTCAAGAACACAAATTTTGAAGAAAATGGACAGAAGGAGGAGGTGGGATGGGAATATGATGTGAACAAGTGAGTAGAAGAAGAATCAGTGAGAGATGTCTGTCTCCTTTTTCAAAAGCAAGCTGAAAAGGAAAAGCTTCTTAGCCTCACCCGCCACACCAATTTCACTGACACCACTCTTACCCTCTCTTGTTATACTGTCTCCTCTCTCTCTCTCTCTCTCAAATTTTAGGTTACGATTCAACTGGTCAGTGGTTACATAACTTGCATTTACTAAACCCCATATTAAATTCTTCACTTTTCATCAAGACTTGTACTTTCTTAGAATTACACTAAAAACATTTACAATCAAATTACCTATTGAATATAATTACCAAACCTTCACAAATTTTCTGGTCAAATTCATAATTATTACATAATCAGTTAGCAGTATTACAATTATCAAGAACAAAATTATAAGAGCTCTGTGATATTTCTCACATCTACGAAAATTATTAACACGACAGAGAATAATAAAGCGTTGATATCCATAAAATAAAAGGAGTGGCGAAAGCAGATTGGGGAGTGGCTGTAGCACAGAATTCCACATGATGTTGGACTAGACCGCATGTAAAAATAAATTGCTGTCTGAAAGTGATGATTGTGGTTTCAGTTAAAGAATCATAAGTCCCAAATAGTGAAAAAAGAAGACCCAGAATATTTCTTCCTCCCACGCGCTGACCCCACTCGCTCTCATGGGCGGGTGGTGCCCTCATCCCACTTTACAGCGTGCTGCTACGCAATTATAGAAGCGCGTGGAGTTAGGCGCGCGTGGGATGGGAGCGAGACAATTTTTGGCGGGGCGCATTTTGCGGTTCGGGTCGGCCTTGATATCGGCCATGGTTTTATGGTTATTTGCGGGATTGCCATTTAAAGACCTTATTACATCAAAGTTGGATGCTCCGTGTTTTCCTTTCCTAACGAGAACAGGAATGAAGGAGCCCTGCTGCACGTGATCCCGCCACGTGCGCCTTCATACCCTATATTTATCCATTATTTGTCCATTTGCTTAATTTGGCATCATTATTATTCCTAGTGTTGAGTTCAATTATGTAGTTTAGTTATTTATAAAAAATGGAGGAAGAACAAAAAAAACACAATATAATCGATCGAATATTATATATATGTTGAGTGTGTGGGTTGGGACTTGGGGGTAAGAAAGTGGTTGGTGTTAGATAAGATTATAGTGAAAGAAATGGAGGTGATTTGGCACCAAAAGTTAAGTAGCTAGCTAGGCAAAAACCAAGAATCGGCTACTTCTCGCAATCAAATTAGGTAAGCAACAAGGAGTAGTTAATAGTACATTAATATATTTCAAGATTTGTAGCTGTCATCAATGCATCATTATAAAATTAAAATAAAAACTAACCCCGTTGTCACTTACTAATTAATTACGATGCAAAAAACTTGTGATGATAGAGTGGTCATGCATATATGGTTTACGTATCTTGTATTGCACATTTGCTGATTTGCATGCTACTACAAAATAGAGTTTGTAAGAAAAAGAGGTTTAAGAATAAACATGTCAACTTTACAATTAAATTGATTGTTGAGTAAAAGCACATTAATAGTCATAATTGTTTCGTCTTAATTATATATCAATTAAAATAAGCTGGTGGCAGCCACTTTTGTAGCTTTGGGTTCTATCATGTAATCATTAATCTTCGATAAAAGAAAAGGTTTTAGTGCTTGAAAAGTTGTTTATGTCTCACAAAATAAGTGTATAGTAGGCCTTATCTCCCACTAAACTTTATATAATTTTCGAGACGCCTCATTAAGCTTTGTACATTTTAAAAATAATAAAAATTATCTCTTTAAAAATATTTGGACCCTATCACCTTTATAACTCTTACACTACTTTATACACTCTCAAAGAAATTAGCCACACATAATAAAACTAAAAACAATAAAGAAATAAGAGAACATCAAAAACCCCTTTGTGTAGAACTCTTGATCTTCGGATTGTCAATCCTTGATCACGATTTCTCCTCCGGAATGTAGAAAACTAATTTAGAATTTAAATTTAAACAAAAACAATTGTATTGAATGGAAAAGAAGAAATCTAGGGTTTTAGAATGAAGCCTTTATATTGTGTTTTGGGCGTGAGGGAGAGATCAGGTTGAAATCCCGTCGAAATAACCAAAAAACAAGAAATGTGGGCGAACTCGGCGATCGCCGAGTTCATGCCTGAATTTCTACAAAAACGCGATCGTCATTCGGGTCGCCGAACATGTTGTTTCTCCACGGCGAGCCTGGCACGATCGCCATCACTTTGACCTTGAGTCGGCGACCGAAGCCCGGATCGCCGAACTTGATGTTCTTTGGCGTTTCTTTCTTTTCTCGGGTCTCGTGCACTTGGGCTTCAACTCTTGATCCAAATCTTGGTCCGTTATGTATCTTTGCACCTTAGTTACATCATTGGACTCTCAATCAACTCATTTATGCACCAAAATCTATAAAATACGACAAAACGTAAAAGGAATACAAAATGTTAAAACAATAGAAATACAACACGAAAAATTCTAAAATTCAATACGAGATGATATCAATTATATCAATAAAAGTATAAAAAATGAGTGTTTATCGATTATCATTAAAATTCAATACGAGATGATATCAATTATATCAATAAAAGTATAAAAAATGAGTGTTTATCGATTATCATTATTGGGACGAAGGGATTATATAGGATCAAGACCTTTGTATCCTCTGCAAGCATGTACCGTGCTCTCCTTCGCAACTCTAATTTCGAATTGCTAAATTAATTAGTAATTTAAAAACCAACAAACACATATTTAATTAAATTAGGTAGGCAATACTTTTGTAGAAAGATTTTCTCAGGGATCATCATTAAGTCTACCTAATGGCTAAAAGAAAAGGGTTAATGCGTTGTTTCTAAATCCTAATGATGGCTTCATATATATATACATAGATTTTCGATAATTAATAAATTAAGTTTTCCCAAAACTTTAATTAGGTACTGGTACTCCTTGTGTTAGCACTTGATCGGAAAGCTCACCTTCACCTATATATATGTATAATATAGATAGATATATTAATGGGTCGATCGAATGATATTACACTACTGTCACATAAACTATTGAGCACATGTATGATGTATCCAACTATTTTTCATATATAAAATAACTTAGTTTTGACATTTTTAATCGGAAATTATACATGGTGCAAAAATACTCATACATAATATATATCGATGAATCGTGTTAACGTGTTCATCAATTGCCATGTCTAATTACAGAGCACTTGAACTTGATAGCAAAAAAAACAAAAATTAAAGCCTTTAATGATTAACAAGTAGGAGTAAATTAGTAAACAGTAATTGCAGTACAATCAGTTAGAATTTGAGGATGTGACATTGGAACTTTTTTTATCACCAACTCGTCTTTACTAATTAAGAAAAGTTAACATCAAGTTGACTTTTTCATTTATATTTTACGATTATATTTTTTAAATAAATTACATTAAATTTAAATTACAAAGTCATAAAAACTCGAAATTTATTACATCGGACATTAATCTTATACTATTGGACTAACACATGCACATATTTGCAATTATCTTTGTTATAGCAGTTAAGTCCACTACGATAAAACTCTCAAATAGTTACACTTGGGTGCAACTATTATGGGTGTCACAAAATTTTAAATGTATGTCACTAAAATTATTAGTATCATTTAATGGTATAGCTAATTTTGTGTAGTGACCCTCTCAAATACATGTCGCAAATTATTACTCCCTCCTATTTTTAATAAATGATGTTTTGGCCTTTTGAACTTTTTGAAAAATAAATGATGTTTTGGATTCTTTTGTCCATTATACCCTTAATTAAGTCATGAAAATTCATTTAGATTTCATCATATTCTTAACATTTAATGTATCTTTAATTATTTTTACACTTAAATTACTTTATACGAGGCTCTCTTTTATTGTTTTTACACTAAAATAATTAAACTTATTGAGAATAACTTAACATTAAATAAGGTTAATATAGGTATAAAAAGATTTCATTAATAATTGTGCGTAACTTCAAAACATCATTTTAAAAAAATAGGAGGGAGTATTTAATAGTTATGCTTTTAAATATCACTAAAAATTTTGGTGACAAACATTAAAATTTTGTTACACCTATAATAGTTACATGAGAGTGTCACTACACAAAATTAGCTACACCATTAAACGTTACTAAAAATTTTAGTGACAAACATTAAAATTTTGTTACACTCATAATAGTTACACTTAAGTGTAACTATTTGAAAATTTTGTGGTAGTGGTCGATAAAATACATCGATTGGTAATACTAGCAATGATTTTCTATCAAGAACGTAAATAATTGTTTTAAATGTATCTCGTTTGGTATAAGAAATATTGGTATTTTGTCGGACAAGAGATATTTTATGATGAATAGGGAAATGATTTATAATAGTGACAAGTTGCGGAAGGTTCTCTTAAAGTGGAAACTCAATACTATAAATAACCATGATTTAGTATAGTTTTAGAATAAATACCTTTCCCGTTTTGCTAATGGATCGTATTCTTATCGTGATCTAATTTTTCCCGCATCAATTAAATATAGTTTAGATATATTTTTGTTTGTTAGTAAATGTCCCTTTCTTTTCGCACTATCTTAGAAAGTTATTTAAAGCGACTAAGATACATATCCATACCAAGTTTCACATGATTCAGTAAATGAGACCCCAATCCATCACTTAAATACTTTCATTAGTCAAGAAAAACACAATGATACATATAAATACTAAATTAATATATCTTTCTAAACCATATTGCACTATTTTAAAAACTACCCAAAAAAAAATTAGGGGTGTGTATTCGAATTTTGGGTTCTGGATATTTTAAAATATTACCCAAAATCCGATCGGGTTTGGGTATCCAAAAACTCAAAATTCAGGTATTCGGATCGGCATCGAGTATTAATATTTTTGGAATTTCGAGTTTGGACATTACCCAAAGCCCGATCAAGTAATACCCGAAAAACTGATTTTTTTTAAGTAATTAATATTATATTTTATTTAATAAATTAAATTATTATAAATTTTTTCAATGTCAATTTTAATTAATATTTCATTTTATTTATTTAAACCCGAAAAGGTTCAAAATTTTAAAATTATCTCAATTAACTCGAATATTTTGGATACCCGAATACCTGACCGAAATACTTAAGTCGGGTACAGGTATCTGTATTTGAAAGTTGGGTTTGAGTATTTAAAATTTAGAAATTTCGGGGCCAGATACCCGAGTCGACCCGAATAGACACCCCTACAAAAAAATTTGTGTAACATGCCATCATATTATACATGAATCAATCCATTTGTCGCACTTTAATTGTCATGTTTTATATTCAGCTAAGTATATTATTATAATAAAATATGACAGCTAAAATAGAATGGAGGAATATTATACAATATTCCCTCCATCTCGGTTAAGATGAGACATCACTTTTGGGCACATGCTTTTACTAAAGTTGAAAAGTAGTGTAAAGTGGTGATATGAATATATATTATTTAAAATTATGTCTGTAAAAAAATGCATTAACAAGGAAACACCCCAATTTAGTTGGGACTAAGTTTCTAAACGAATCAAATATTTTTGGTTTGATTCGTGATTCGATTCGAAATTTAATGATTTGTATTTGAAATTTTTTGATTCGTATTCGAATTCAAATAGTTTTTCCGATTCGATTAGTATTCAAATACAAATTTAAATAGTATGGTATTCGATTCGATATTCGTAAGTATTCGATTAAATATTATTTTTATATATTAATATTATATATATAATATTAGATTTATAAAGTAGTCTTTTAAAGGTCTAAGACACTAAAGTCCAATCCAAATTTATAAAAATATAGTTCAAACATTTTAAATCTAATAAAATATTACTTATAAAAATATAGTTCAAACATTTTATATTGATTTGTTAGGTTATATATACTTAATCTATTGAATATTTGCATAGTTTATTGAGAATATTATAATATATATTTTCTTTATAAATTTACGAATCGAATCGAATATTTCGAATCGAATAGTTCGTATGCGAATTAATTTCAAATAAAAAACAAATATTTTATAAAAAACGAATACTCGAATCGAATCGAATAATTCGAATATCTATATTAAATCGAATACGAATCTAATTTTAATATTCGTAAACGAATCGAATACTTCGAATAGTTTCACGAATACGTATCGAATATGCTTATATTCAGTTCGATTCGATTCGATTTATTTACAAGCTTAGTTGGGACGATTCAAAAAGAAATACGTTTTATCTTTTATTTGAATAGGGAGAAAGGGAGTATATAATTAAGGATAGAGCTGAAGGTTGATGAGTGTGGGGCCCATGGGCCACAGCCTCCTATCGATCCTACTTTCTTCACCCATTCCCTTACAGGTTACAACTCATCCAGATAGACAAGTTTCAAATTTAAATATTAGGTGTTAGTTGTAGAATAATAATGCATAAAAGGGAATTAAGAAAAAAGAAAAAGAATAAAGAAGAGTAAAAGATACTACAACTTCTTTTAATGACATTGAACACATCACATGGTGGGGGCCCAAATAAAAGGTCAGCCCAGTGGACCCGGTTTGAACCGTTAATTTGGTTGGGTCGATCTGTATTTTATTAATTTGTTACTCCTAATATATACACATATTCCACCATGCATTGATGGAGACTTGTTGCCATAACTATGGATAGCGAAAATTACACATGCGTACAACTAGGAAAGTACAAATCGTGTTCTTACGAATTTGGAATACTTTTAACTCGTGTTTTGGTCTTACCTAAGTACTCCCTCCGTCCCAACTAGCTTATGGCACTTCTTTTCGGCACGGGAATTAAGGAGTTAAGCAGTGTATGTTGAGTGTATGTCTAAAATATAAAGTGATGATAGGAATATATATTATTTAAATTTGTGTGAATAATAAAGGTTTCCTAAAAAGGAAATGACTCAAGCTAGTTGGGACGGCCCAAAAAGAAATACGACTCAAGCTAGTTGGGACGGAGGGAGTAGTGTTTAGCAATTGGTGTGGTAGGTTAGCACTTAAATTTGCAATCAAACTGATGTCATGAGTGGTTAGAATTAATCAAATTCAGCTGTTGCTCATTTACTTTACTTGATGTTTATCTAAATTCAATAAACTAATCACAAAGTCCATTTACAAAAATATTAAAAACCCCTGTAGATAAAATATTACTGTTGTGACGGAATATGATTAAATGAACAAATAAAAAATATAAATGTAAAGAATACATATATTTACTTGGTTCAATAATTGGCTACATCCACAAACAATAACATTTTTGATTAAACAGTTAGTCTTATAGATTACAGATTTGAAAAATCATATATATATTACTAAGAAAATACGTTAAATTGGGTTTAAGGTCATTACTGCATATATCTGAGTCAACCGAATACGAAAGGAGTAATAAAGTAAATTTAAACTGGAGATCATTTAATCTCAAAATACTTAAACTCGATAGTTAATGTAGATATATAGATAAATATGGATATTCAGTAAAATGTAACTTTTGGAATAATCCTTGTAGCTAGCTAGATCGTAGTAGTAAACTAGTCAGATTTTCAGTGGAGAGTATGTTTTCTTGTTTTTTAAACGTAGCTGTGACCAGTTTTCGACACTTGCTCAATAAATTCAAATTCACATGATTGACCGTAGCCCATTTTATTTCAGTCAGCTTTTGGTAAGAAAAAAGAAATACGTAACAACTAAGTCTAAGGTCTAAAGTCTTGCTTTTTCTATCTCATTGTCACAAGAATCATAAAAGATAGTAGTAATTGTTTTAATTGCATGGCTTAAAATAATTTAGTTTCATGCAAGAAAACAACAAAACAGAAATAAGACTTAATCTGTAAGAGCATGTGAAGGTGCCACGGTCTATTATTATTGAATTCACAAGCTAGCTAAATATATATTTCTCAGTTTGACACAATTTACTTATTGGGACGTCACGTTAAACTTGAGACATTTCTAAAATAGTAAAAGTTATCCCTTTAAAAATATATGAACACTATCACTTTTATTACTCTTACACTACTTTATACTCCTTCCGTCCCACTCAAGATGGTCCATTTCTTTTGGGCACGCATACCAATAAAGTCTCTTTCTTTTTACTTACTCACTCCTAAAAAAATTGTTATAAAAGAAAATGATTTATCTTGTTGAAACGGATGAAAATGGCAAAATGAGTCATCTTGAATGAGACGGAGGGAGTACATTTTTCTTAATAATCGTATCCAAAAATTTTGTGTCATCTTCGTTGAGAATGAGTATTATGATTTTATTTGTTTATATATGCATGGTCATTACGTGCACAAGTGTCCTAATCCCAATAATAATGATAATAATACTCCACAAAGATTGAGCAAGCAACTTGTGAGTGAACAGCCACGCTGCATAAGCAGTCCCCCTCCCCCTCCTAAACGCACGTGGGAGCTGAAAACAAAGAGAGCCATAAAAACAAAAACTTATAAAAACCTATCACTATTAATTTTCATATATATCAAATAAATGTAATGTTTCTTAAATTAAATTTAAATGAATACGCCGACTAGATGATCAAATTACTTATTCTTTAAATCGTGATAAATATATTAAATTCAAACTATATTTCATTCATATGATATGATATTCACCCCACAATAAATATTTTATAATTATTAAATTATAGGTTAATTATCATAAAAGACGAGTATTGGATATCAAACATAGTCTTAAAGACTATAATATATATATATATATATATAATGAACTCAAACCCGAGACCTTTTCATCTCATACATCAACTTAGTTTTTTTATAATAATCTACATCAGTAATACACAAATATATATAGAGGGGAGCGAAATGAACGCGTGCAAATATTAATATAAGAAACAAATTTTTTCCAATGTCTTTGGACGTCATAATTTTTATCATTTCTTATTGTTTTTCATATTCTATTTTACTTTTTTTTTTATTGGAACATCTTTCAATATTTTACTTTTTGAGTCTCTTCTCACCACTCCCTTTGTTATTTTACGTGCACCAATAAGTACATTTTTATGTAAACTAGTTCTCGGTATAACTTTTATCATATTGTATTATCTAAAAAATAGGAGTCATAAATATATAAATATCGATATAGATATATCTATTTCACGTCAAAACAAGTTATGTATTTGTGCGTGCACGATCATGTGTTAATGTAGACATTGTAGATGGGTTTAATTATTTAATTGAAAAGGAGGAGGCAGCCAGACAAACTATAATTACAATATTCCCCGCTCAAAACTTTGATTTTTCTTGTCTTTTTAATTAACATAAAAATATCGAATAAGGAAAAGTATGTGATTATTTTAAAGAACCGAAAACTAACAGAATATAGTAAAATTATTTAAATGTGATGCCATTTATGTATGTTCCGAGCAATTTTCATTTTATTGATGAGAAGAAAAAAGAAAAGACATTATTGAACCAATTCAGAATTAAACATTCCATGTTTTCAGTTTCCTTCTACTTTTTCATAAAGGGAGCTGTGCACCAATTATTTGTTGGTGTAAAATAGGTAAATTCTCACAAAGTACATATAATTATAAGAGCTATGGAAACAACCTCTCACCATACCTTGAATCTTGGTACTAATTACTAGCCTAGCCTTTACTAAAACAAAGAATACAACCTGTGTACTTTACTACTCCATCCCTTCCGTTAAAATCGGTCTGTTTTTCTTTTTGAATTGTCCCACTAATATTGGCGTGTTTGTCAAAATGGTAAAAAGTAATTCTTTAAAATGTATAGATATTCATATCATCACATTTTCATCTTTTACACTACTCTTTATTTTACGTGAGCAGAATGGAAGGAATATTTATTGTACGGCTTTTTAGTTTGAAGTTTGAACTACTTTGGGGTCAATAAATATGCATGAGGTTGTATGTTGGATTACGATTTATATGCATCCATTTTAACAAGTCAATTCTCAAATCTAGAAATAACTCAAGCCCGATTTATATACTTTATACTATGAGGAGTAAAGACCTAAAAAATGAGTAAGGGCCCATATTAAAGATATTAAAGCTTAAGTTTGGCCCAATTCAAATAGGCTTTTTCTCAATCAATTATTTGATTTTATTTGAATCGAAACCATATTTAGTTATCTGCTCAGTTCAATAGACAACAGTTTTTAACTTCAACATTTGATGGCGGTTTTAATTAGGATATTTTATGAATCCAATAAGTTTGTAGGTTGTTTACACTTACTATTATATACTATCAATAGCAATAAGGGTATGTTTAAGATTTAAGATACAATAGTCGTCTTAGGATAATTACATCCTACACTGTAATGTAATTATTCTAAGATGACTATTGTATCTTGTATACCAAACATAGTCTAAATTTATAAATTTAATATTGTTCAAGAGTGTTCTCAAGGATTTGATCATTATAGGTTTGTTCCAAGCATTCAACATTATATTATCAAAAATTAAAAGGCAGGAGATCACAAATCTCAAGCTTGTCTATAAAGAGCGAATCGAATTGTATTAGTATCTATAATTGATTTCTTCTTCGTTGGGAACTTGAGTAAGGAGTAGATTTTTTAGCACCTTATCGCCGCGGAATCTTCCTTCAATGTGCCCACCGGCACCCCGATTACGTAGTCGAATCAATCGTACTAAAACTAAACCTTTTTCACGAGACGAACCGGTGCTGAGAAAATTAATGATTGATAGTTTGCTAATAGGCGGGTTTTTAGGAAATTTTCAAGTCTTTTAGTGGAAGGTACAAAATTACTTTTTAGACGAAATCTTTTTCCATCAAGATTCGACTTTTTGGATCTGGAACATGCGCCTGCCTGGTCTGCTAGCTCTTAGTGGCTCTATGTCCGGTTATGTGTGGTATGTTCGCGATTCGTGCAAATGAAACGCATTGCGTATGATAATAGAACTTTTCTTTTTTGTTTTGGGTTGGGCCATTCCATCAAATATTTGAAAAGGAGCTCAATCTCGTATTTGATGCAATAGGCTTTGCTTCTACGACTGTCTTCCCAACCGTTGAAACACTAAGCGAGAACAGTAAAGGGCGCACAATGTCGTTGTGCGGGGATGCGATTTGCCAAGCTGGGGCAAACAAAAGGAAATACTTGTTTATTTAATATTGCTTCAACTATAACGGTCGTATTAAGTTTACTAAGTTATTTAATAATTCCTTTTACTCATCGTTTTATTTCAAGCTTATTTCAGTACATCAAGTCTTGCTTCCATTAAATTACTTATCTCAATATATTAATCAATAACGAATAATTTCTTTTTATGGGAATTTATATGCTCAATCAATTAGTTATGAAGTATTTTAACTCTAAAATTTATTAATTTCTACTCGCCTTAAAACTCCAATAATAAATGAATAATGATAACTGGCACATTCTGAATAAGTATATGATTAGCTGAAAAAACATTCTCAATCGGCACAAATATTGGTATGAATTAGTTAAACCATCCCCTTCATACATCATTACACTCAACTAACATTTTAATGTGTAATTTTAACGTTCGTTTTCATTAGTGTTGACAGTTCACTCTCCTAAATATTTTGTTCCAAAATGCTTGAGTTCCAATTAAAGCAATGCATACATTTATATACCACGGTCAAATAATAAACCATGATTAATTGTTTCCTAGTTAGTTAGTCATGCTGTTATTTCATAATTAGCTGGCAAGCCACATGGCGACAGTTTACTTTCATGTGACCTGCTGCATTTTGCACGAACTAGTTTTGTCCCTTTCTTCTAGACTTAGCCTGCGGACTTCACTCGCTATTTTTTGTGTTTTGAGTCACGCGCTTTTAAACACCAATGAGAATGTCCCACGTGTATCGTTTGTGGTTTTTAACCAATAAAAATGGGGCGTGACGCGTGCGGGTATAATTCCCTGCGTCGGTGGTGAAGAGTTGAATAGATAAGGCAAAATAAGATCCCTTGCTTTGAGAATCAACTATTGCGAAAATAATACCCCACAACCATTTCTTTTGTATGGGAGTTATAGGGTTTAACGTGTTCATAATTAATATAATATTATATTTTATTAAAATAAAAAATTAATATTTTATTAAATAATATTAAATTATATTTTAATTAATAAATAAGTATTAATAAAATATTAATATTTTTCATACGAAACATGTTATATCTTTTGTGAATGTATTAACTTCACCTCTTGCAGGTAAGTGGTCATTTTTGCCTCCCTTCCATCACTATACAAATATGTTACTCAATTTATTATTTTTTACCGTTCATAAATTTACTATGCAATTTTTTACTTTTTAGACAAGTGAACCTCTTTACTCACCATACACAACTCACTTAGATATAATAAATCAAACAAAATTCAAATTTTATAATACTTTAAAGAATATAAAATTGATATACAAATAAATCATATGCAGTTATTATTCAGGTTTAGCCGTTTATGAGAGGGAACGGAAACGTGATATGACCCTTCTGCCCTCGTTCCTTCATACAATGACCATTATAATATTTGTTGAAATTTAAGGTAAGACAAACTGAATCTCTAGCAATATTTGGAAGGTCATTATTCTTTCTACTCTACCTTATACAGACTGCAGTCATTGCGCATGGATGTAATCCATAAAATTCACTGCTTTATGATGTTTAATGTGTAAATAAGTATATAATGGTATTCAATACGTATTCTCACTATATTTTGCATATGAATAGGGGAGACTTGGAAAAGGTTGTTGTCAACAAAATTTACAACATGAAATACTTTTTAATCTGAACGAGTCGGATCGAAAAAACTCAAATTAAATAGGACTAGTCTGGATACCGATTAGGTTGACTCGATTATTTGAGTGAAAAATAATATAAAAAAATATTTGATTTTATATGTCAAAGTTGTATTCATTGTCAACCTGTTAATTAACCACTTAATGGAGATAATTAATATGACACATTATTATTATGTCTTTTTTTCAATTTGAATTTATTCATGTTTTAATTTGATTTATGAATATGTGTTAAAATTTTATTTTATTTATTATATTTTGCATAATTCGATAATATTGTTCTCGATATTGCATTTGAGCTTGAATTAGAACTTAAATCGTTTAATATTGATATTGATAATTTTTTAGTTCAAACTCTTTAAGATCTCGAAATGGTGCTCTTAATTATCTTCTATAGTTAATCTATTTTGTGTATCATTCTATTTATTAACGCGGACATCAGAACAAACTCAAATAATATATTTGAAAAAAAATGAATACAAATATATGTGAACTTAATGAGCTGAATATGACATGACTCAATATAATATAAAGTTCAATAAATAATTGAGCCAAATTCCAAATGGATTTTTCTCGAATTGAAAAACTAATACAAATTCAAATGGATATGACATATGCCAGCATTATTAGTACTCGCCTGTCTGTCTCACTTCACTTGACATGTTTCATTATTTTAATAGACTCATTTGAATAAAAAGTAGGTCAAGTCACTGTCCCACTCCATTTGGTCTGTTTCATTATTTGAATAGACTCATTTGAATAAAAAACAGGTCAAATCAAATGGTACAGAGGGAGTACTTTCTCTAATCCAGGAAGGGGTTTGCGGACATTGTCAAGATGTACCAGGCCGGCTCGGTAGCGCCTTTTTCTGGCTCAATTTCCGTCATTCGGGGATTTCTTAGGCGGTTGTTGTAACAATTCAAACGATCCCACTACATTAGAACTCTTTCGACGTTGTACAAAAGTCATTACTTTACCCATTTCTCTCAATCTGTTTGAGATATTGGGTTAACGTCCGCTCCGTAAGAGCAGTTCCTCTCCCATAGAGGCAAGTGAAGTTGGTGAGCGGTACCATGGGGAACTATTTCCTGCGGTTCGGAGAGGAGTCAGTTGTTAGTGCGCGAAATTCAAATACTTAGTCGGCAGTTGGTCAAAGGGGTAGTTCAGTAATTTCGATCAAGGGCACATCTGTCACAGCAATTACCTCGTGTTTAAAAAAGAATTAATCCTGCTTGTTCCAACTGTCCAAATCCAACTCAACCGTTCCCTCTCTTAATCCTACGGTCTCCATATTACAATGGAAATAGGAGGGAAACATTAGGGACCGTCGATCTTTTCATTCTCAGATATAAATTCCCTATTTTATGCCGAATTCTTCACACTTCACAGTTTACACTCACTCTTCTCCCATCGCTCGATCTTTTCTAGATTTTTGGGATCCCTCTCGCAATTTTACAGGTAATATTTGTGTCTATAGTTGCTATGATTTCTGATTTAGATTCCGGATACATTATTAGTAGGCTTTCTACTTGATTATAGTTATCATACCACTGAAGCAATTACTGGTCGGTAGAATTAAATTAGTTGAATCATAGAAAATGCTGGTAGATCGTGATTTGTCTTTGCAACCTTAATTTTTACTAATCGAATTTCCATCATTGGTGGAACGCATAGGTTGAATCGGGGAATTCTGGTAGATCAAAATTGGCTTCTAATTTTCTGTGTAGTTCCGTTTTTTGTGGTATTTTCTTCATATCAGAACTGCACCTTTTGGATCGCTTTGAGTTTGAAATATTTGACGTGCGTGAAGGAGTGTTTTTTGAGCTAGTAAAATTTTGAGCATTACTACTATATCATTGGTGATTGGTCTAAATATGCGCCATCATTATGCTCTGCAAGTCGTGTCAAGCGTAAAGGAGTCGTTTAATGCTACACTGATGAATAATTCAATATGACTTGTACAAGTTTCTTTTAGTATTATGCTATTTATTTCTCTAAGTTTTGGCAGCTGTATCTATGAGTCGGTGTTTTAGTTTGTGCTTTAAAAGATTGATTATGTAAGTTTTGGTGGTGAATAGTTTAATTAAAATATGTGTATGCTTTTAAAAACTGTTTTTAAAAAATCTAGTGAAACTGTGAGAAACAGTAGATATCTACCTTGAATAGATATGATAACCTCAGTAACACCACTTTACTTTTTAATAGCTCTCGTTCGTGCAAAAAGTGGTAATGCTATTCGTGACCACCCTGTTATTTGTCCCTTATATTTTCTTTACAGGAAAAAATGAGAGAAATCCTTCATGTTCAGGCAGGGCAATGTGGAAACCAGATCGGTTCAAAGTTTTGGGAGGTGGTCTGTGACGAGCATGGAATTGATCCAACTGGACGATATGTTGGGACATCTGATTTGCAATTGGAGCGTGTCAACGTATATTACAATGAAGCATCTTGTGGACGTTTTGTGCCTCGTGCAGTGCTCATGGATCTGGAACCTGGAACCATGGACAGTGTTCGCACTGGTCCATATGGCCAGATCTTTAGGCCCGATAACTTTGTTTTTGGTCAGTCTGGTGCTGGTAACAACTGGGCTAAAGGGCACTACACAGAGGGTGCTGAGCTGATTGACTCAGTTCTCGATGTTGTGAGGAAGGAGGCTGAGAATTGTGACTGCCTTCAGGGTAAATTGCTTAGCAAAGATTGGATCATTGTTCTTATTTACTACTCAACTTGATAGTGTGAATTTCCTATTCAGTTCTGCTTTCTTGATTGCTGCAGTATAATAATTAGGTATCTGATAAGCACTATATAAATTTTGAACATGATTGGCCAACTGACTGAGCTTTTTTCTCTTTATTTTTCCAGGTTTTCAAGTTTGCCACTCTCTTGGTGGGGGAACTGGTTCAGGAATGGGTACCCTATTGATCTCAAAGATCAGAGAAGAATACCCTGATAGGATGATGCTTACTTTCTCCGTGTTCCCTTCTCCTAAGGTCTCAGATACAGTGGTTGAGCCTTACAATGCTACACTCTCAGTGCACCAGCTTGTGGAGAATGCAGATGAGTGCATGGTTCTTGACAATGAGGCTCTCTATGATATTTGTTTTAGGACTCTGAAGCTCACCACTCCAAGCTGTGAGTATATTTACTGGTTTGCATGCATCTTTTATGCAAATCCCACTTACCTGATTCATCTTCCTTGTAATTTGCCTTAAAATGATTCATGCAGCTTCGGAGTTTTTCAAGTTATATGCAGATCTAGTTAAGCTAGTTATCTTGATGTAAAAACACTTGTAAAGTGCATGCATGATACATGACTTGGCATCATTTTCGAACAATGGCATGCTTATTGGTCTCGTTAGTATGAGCATAGTGCCATATTTTTGCTCCGTTTCTTGTTATATAGCAACAGTGAGCAGAATCATCTTAATTTATGAACATATATCCATACCTTACTTAAAACTTATCTTATTAATGACTACTTTGCGTTCCTTATTATGATGTTTTTCTTAAGTATGCTGTGATTATTTTACTGTATTCTTTGTAATATAGACTTGCATGTCTCCATTTACATTTGTATGATAACACTGCTGTTCTTTCAATTAAGCTGTGACACCTAATTTTAGCACACGAGGATAGCAAGCATTCTTGCTTATGTCTTTGCCATACCTTTTTGGTGCAGTTGGTGATCTAAACCACTTAATTTCGGCAACCATGAGTGGAGTCACATGCTGCCTCCGCTTCCCTGGTCAACTTAACTCTGATCTACGAAAGCTCGCTGTTAACTTGATCCCATTCCCCCGCCTGCACTTTTTCATGGTGGGATTCGCTCCTTTAACATCCCGTGGCTCCCAGCAATACCGTGCTCTTACCGTCCCAGAGCTAACCCAACAAATGTGGGATTCCAAGAACATGATGTGTGCAGCTGATCCACGCCACGGACGTTACCTCACTGCTTCAGCTATGTTCAGAGGCAAAATGAGCACCAAGGAAGTGGATGAACAGATGATCAATGTTCAGAACAAGAACTCTTCCTACTTTGTGGAGTGGATTCCAAATAATGTGAAATCGAGTGTTTGTGACATCCCTCCAAGAGGCCTCTCGATGGCATCCACGTTCATTGGAAACTCGACCTCCATCCAGGAAATGTTCAGGAGAGTGAGTGAGCAGTTCACTGCTATGTTCAGGAGAAAGGCTTTCTTGCATTGGTACACTGGCGAAGGTATGGATGAGATGGAGTTCACTGAAGCTGAGAGCAACATGAACGATCTCGTTTCCGAGTACCAGCAGTACCAGGATGCTACCGCTGACGAAGAGGGTGAGTACGAGGATGAAGAAGAAGATGCCCTAGAAGACTAAGCAGTAAATTCGAGAAAAGCAAGTCCCATACTTTGTGTTTCCCTTGTTTCATATCATTATGGAATTGGAAATTCTTATGCTGTGTGCTTCGTTGGTTTTGTTTCTGATGAGGTGAGGAAGAGTCAAGATTATCATTTTCGTACATGTGAAGCTCTAGCTTTAGTTACACTATATATTTTATTTTATTAGAAAGTTGTTACTATCTTTTGAGTTTAATTTGAAGTGAAATTTTAGTTTATTCTGTTACTTATCTTTTCTTACATAGATTGGTAAAAGCAAACATGGGAGTTGGAGCATTGGGTCCTCGACTCGAAGTGGTTGTAAGGTACTGAAAAAACAATCGGATAATGATAAAAAGTAAAATGAAGTGGTACAGTTGGATTCCTTTTTATGGGAAGTAGATTTGTTTTAACCGAAATGTTGAATGAATACATCCTCTGCATCTAGGTATTGTTCTGTTAGTTCAGTTTGGGCAGTTTTGTGTCAGTGAGAGTAGGGTAACCGGGTAAGGTGGGGTCGTAATTAACTGTAATAGTTAAAGAAGAAGAAGAAGAAGAAGAAAGAAATAAAAGAGGGGTTGCATGTGATGAATCTTATAGTGCAGGCCCGACATGTTTAGGGCATTATCACTTCTTCCATGTGCTATTAGATAGAATCTCCCTCCATGTGCTTTTCAAACTGCTATTATTTTCATCTTTCATTCCGATCCCATCTATTCCCTAAGCTCTCTACTTAATTACACGTATAATCTTTTTGTAATTCTGAAGATTTTAGATAAACTAGGATTAATTCTTATCTTATATATTGTGGAATAAATAAAGCATATATTCTCGAATATAAATCAATTGCAAGACCATGCACCTTGCTTGGTTGATGTTTTTGGTACATCTTAATTAACAGATGAATCAAAGACTTTAAAATATATAGGGTGGTGTCATTATCATAATAATGTGGCACAACAAAGGAGCTCATTATGAGTTTTGTCAAGATCCCAACTCTGATCTGTTTGAAGTGTTATAACTAAGTAGATTTGCCCACTAGCAGACACTGTGTCCTGTACGGTTTCTGAATAATTTTTCCTCATAAAATTTCCATCCACACACATATACATATAACATAGAAGCCCTCAATCGCTCAAGATAATGTATTCTTGTATTTGTAACTTTCTTGACATATATATACACCTTTTCCCCGTACGTACATGTCCTTAGGTATCGAGCCTAGTTGGCCTTGGGTGGGGGAGGACGAAGATAAAAACGTGTATATATAATTAGTTAATTAATTGTGTCACACTCGATCATTTATTTCTTCAAACACAAAATCAATTATTATTCTTGGTATTTTATACGTTTGACATATTTACATATATATAAATTAGAATGTACATATATATATATATCTATGGACGTAAAATGTACAGAAAGGGTGGGCATGGGGGTGGGGGTGGGGGTGTGGATTACTTCTCGTTAAGAGAAAGCAAAGTATGGGTGACTTCACATGCATTTTGGGCCATTTGGGAAGCGTGCGCCATGTGCGAAGGTGCAGTCACATCTATACATACATACATACGCGTACGTATAGGTTTATACATGTAACTAATTAATAATATTACATGTATGTGCATTGCTTAATTATTACATAATGATTGATTAAGGCAGAGCTTGTGTTACGGATCTTGCCTTGGGTTGGAGGTACATAGTACACCAATATTCCTATATAAAGCACCAAAACTGGAGTGAAGAGACAAGGATGAAATGGCTTCTTGGGTCAGAACAATCACTTCTCCTTTCAGAAAAGCTTGTACTTTCTTCAACCCTCATAACCAACATCGAGACAAGAAGTCCCAACAAGGTACCATATGCCCTACTTTCATCTTCTACTTGTTTCTTATCTTTATATTCTTACCTTCATCACCACTCCCTAATCTATATTTTTACATCCACCTTCATCACCACTCCCTAATCTATACTTACCGAAAAACCCGAATGGCTTGCATTTGGATCGAACGATCCAAATGCAATGTCTTTTAGATCTTTCTAGTAACTAAGTAGTACATTAGTTTTTAGACATTGATGAATATAGTTTTGTATTAATGAAGATTAGGATTATTGCAGGGAGACAAGAAAAATGCATCCTGGATTTGCAAGGGGAAGTGATGGCTTGTGCCTATGAGGATGTTCAGGTTATGTGGTCGATTTTGGACAAGTCCAAGCCCGGAACCTGCACTCTCACTTCTTGATTTTTACTTATGCTATTATTATTATAGGATTACTATCATTAACTTTTAGAATAGAAGAAAACGTTTGTAAATATTATGCATTGAAAATCAGAGTGTTTCTGTATGTGGCTGGATGCATGAGAGCAGCCCAATGATGAATTCTGGTTTTGGCCATTGATGGCCATAGGCAGCAGAAATGAAATCATGGCCAATGCTAATTTGGCTAATTTGATTCATTTTTAACAGAGAAAATATGGCAGTTTTGATGTTTCTTGAAAATATGATTGTACCTTTAGTTTGGTGAGAATCCCTGTGATCAAAATGAGAATCATGGTGAGATTTGTGGTTTATGATATTACTTTCTATGATGAGAAATTAAAGTCTCAATCTTGATTTCCTCAAGAAAATGAGGCTTGATTTTTATTTTATTTGATTTGATTTTTGTCCCATTTCATTAAAAATAACAACTTGGGTTTTGTTTCTTGAATAGTGAGATTATTGTAAATATGGGTGGCCATCATAGTTTTCATGATAAAGAAAAACTACTGCAGATTGCAGAAGAGTTTTCAATATTCCACTATGCAACTTGATCATAATTCACAATTCCTTATTTTATATTAGGCTATGTTATTATGAGTCCACGTGCAGCCATTAATGCTGATAATGACGTATGTTGATTAAATAATGGATCTTCCTAATCCAGCTTAGATTCTATCTAATTTTTGCTACATTAATTGCAAAGCATGAACTGAAATATGAATATTTATATATTCACACTTTGCTTAGTGGGCCTTCCCTCCCTATGAATCATCACGTGTTGGGCCCATCAATGCTGGCCCACTATCTCACATTTTCATTCCCAAATCCAAATAAAATTAAGTGAAATAGCCAGCCCATGACATAAGTTCAGGTTTAGTTCTGACTGAATTACAAAAGATTGAAATATGAATCCAACATAATTTAATGTTTCCTTTTTAATTAATGTAATAATATGCGGACCATATATTTTGTCAATATTATCATGTTCTCGTGATGAATATTAAATGAAAAGATTTGATAATCTTCTTATATATTAATTCCCGTGTTCATGTTCTCGATCTAATCATAAAAGTATATAAACATAGACGACGACTAGTCTGCAGTACATTAATATTTTTGTATGAAGATCGAAGTGAGAATATACTTAGAAGAAATTAAGAATTAATTAGGAAGCATGATGAGTTGGGAGTGCAAGAAAGGAA
The DNA here is from genome assembly GCA_026898415.1 of Leonotis leonurus. Classification (NCBI taxonomy): domain Eukaryota; kingdom Viridiplantae; phylum Streptophyta; class Magnoliopsida; order Lamiales; family Lamiaceae; genus Leonotis; species Leonotis leonurus. The sequence continues at coordinate 1,660,879 of JAPKLX010000035.1, read as the reverse complement.
GCAGCAACGTGAATTTCATAGCTTGCGGAAAGCTAAAAGTGAAGAAAGATAAGAACAAACGAACTAAAAACATTAGCTTTTGCTCTTACATCGTTGAGGAGTCATCCTCTTCTGATGACGAAGAAGAAGACAAACAACATCATAAACCTAATACTCTACAACAACAAGACAAACCTTCTCAACAAGGTAATACAATATTAATTTTACTAAGTACTAATTACTCCATTAAATTTACCCTACGGGTTATTATCATCACAATAAAATTAAAATTATTATAATGTGTATGAGGATATTCCAACAGCTAGCAAATTAATTAATTTATAATTGATTAATTAATTTATAATCAAACTTAAATTCTGAGATCATCAAGTTAATTTTATTTTAATTACTTCTTTTAATTTATCGCACGTCTTATTGAAAAGTGGTTTGATTGTGAATACAGATGTGAAGGGTAAGGGCAAAGAACCTCCGATCACCATTCAAGGTTGAAGGAATTAGGAAGAGCTTGACGTCATATTTATATGTATCGGGTTAGGTTCATATGAGAAAAAAAAATTATACCTGAGAAATGAGAATGAATCTTCACCCTCTATCTATATAGAATTGATTCAGATTAATTGGATTTAATATAAATATTTTCTTTTATTTTAGGAACATGAAAGTTAATTCTTAAATAGAAATTAATTAATTTGCAGATAAAATCATAACTATTGATTTATTAAAAGGAATGGTGGAGATTTTTCTCAATTATCATGTATGAATTATTTCTTATATGATACATAACTTATATCTATATCAATATATTCTTTTATTGCGTAATTTCATGATTATTATTTATATATATATATATATATATATATAGTACTCTTCTATATCAATATACGTCCCTACATATTTTAATTAAATTATAAAGTTGCAGAATAGATGTTATTTTGTAACATTAATTGTCTTTATAGAAATATCTTATATATTCACCCCGAAGGAAACAAAAAAAAAAATCGAATCGTGATAATTTAATTTAATACGATAAAATTATTAGATCTATTGGATGCAATTATATATATAGTTATACTCCTACAATTCAAGATAATTGGATCTAGCATAAAATCATTTTTAATTGATTTGGACAAAAAATCTGCCGTTACTGACACAGATCGATCAATATTGTGTTGCACATAAAACATATAATTGAAGATAAACTTATTAATTTAATTCATCGATATATATTATTCACGATTAGAGTTAGATAATGTATGTAATTCCATATATATACCTGTGTTAGATAGCTTGTTACAGTACTGATGAAGGTGTAATTTGTAATTTTCCAAAAATATAAACAATTAAAATATAGTTATATCAAGTGACAACACCCTTTCAATACATAATTATAATGCACTTTTAATTTTGAAAAGTTTATGGCAATTTAATTATATTTTTGACTATATATAATATGCATGCTATGCTATGCTATGCGAGTAGATGTCACTTGCACAAATTAATTTGCACCAAAAGATTATAATAGATAAAAATATATATATTCTCCCTCCAGGATAAGAATTGAGTACGTTGGCATGTCTTAGCCATTCCCATTATAAAAAGGAAAATAAAATAACGAATTTTACACGTTAAGAAAAAATAAAATAACCAAAGCATATGTTAATAGATCATTTTTTAAAATTATACGTATACTCCACTTTCTTAATTTTTGATTCATTTCCTTTATACTCACTTTTAATGAGATTAATTAATAAAATATTAGTATATTGTATCAAATTCAAATCCACTCCACCTGACTTTTAGGTGTGGAAATTTAGGGGCGTATTGGTTTAGTAACTTAATACGATTTTAAAAGACTTTTCTTTTATAAAAACTTTGTTGCTATTTAATTAGGATTTTATGTCATTTTACACAGTAAAATTTTGTCGGGTCGTTATCTCATGGGTACCACAAATAATTTGCACAGTAAAATTTCAGAATTCTAAGAAAACGATAAATAATTTTGTGTTGCAAATTGTGTGTCACCTCCTCGTTACTTCGGGTCAGTTGGAATTTATATATAACTTTTTTACATATTCTTTTCTCATTTATCTGTATTTGTATTGTGCTTGCGGCCACTCATAGATAACCACACATTTTATTCATCAGGTCCAATTTCAATCCTTTCGTTCTAAAAAATTAACTTTCATTTGATCTCTACGTCATTGGTCATACTCAGATTCAGGAACAGAAAAAAATTTGAGTAGTCAAAGACTTTTTGATATGTTGCAAAATGAGTTGAATGATCTTGGTCTTGATATAGATAATGTGTGGGTAAGAGTATGATAATAGATCAAATATGAAAGAAAAAAAAATCAAAGGGTGCAAAAAAACTATTAGATATAAATCACGAGCTTTTTATACTCCTTGTATTATGGAGAATTATTATTATTATTTTTATCTTTGACTCTTTTTAAATTCGAATGTATGAAAAAATCATGAACTCTTGTCGTATGTCATAAATCCATCAAGATCTGCAAAGTTCACAAAGTCCTACAAATTCCATTAAAATCTTAACTAAAAAGTATTTACAGAATCCTCCAAAATCTTAAAAGTCATAAAAATCCTGCAAAATCTTTTAAATCTTGGGACTTTTTTCTGCTTAAAAAGTTCTTTGAAATCCTAATCCAATACATCCTTGTCCTAAATCTATTACTTATACTAGTTTATTGTCCTAAATCTAATTAGTGTTTTTTTTAATAATATACAAAAGAATCTATTCGGTTTAAAGGATTAATTTATCAAAGTAATAAGAAAATTGTATTAAAAATATTTCATCTTATCATCCATAATCAATTACTTATTATATTACCTTAAAAACAAGTACTACAATTTTTCTTATGCTCTTTTAATTATCCTGAATGAATGAATGGTTATATAATCATTCAATCACACTCAGATGAGTAATCAATAAGAGATGAAATTTTTAAAGAAAAAGAAAAAAATATAGATATTAAATGAATTAAAAGTGATTATTCTACCATTTTTATCCATCAAATTAAACTACTTCTAAAAATTTATAATGACTCGAATTTAGCATGCTAGAAATAAGTTTAGATTCCCTTTTCTTTTGTAATATTCGGGAAAAAAAAATAAACGGTGAAAATTGGATGAATATTTTGAAAGGGATTTATGCTATTATTCTACTATTAAAAAATTATTCCTTCAATAAATGACCAAACTTGTTGATGATTGGGCACCAACTTATTTATGTATGCAATTGTCAAAGCAATAAATAGCCTTTTTTAACTAAAAAAATACATTAATAATGAAAGATTTAATTATGTATTAAGAAAACCATTTTTAAAGTTATATATATATATATATTAGTAATAAATTAAAATTTTGTATGGATGTAAATTAAAGAGAGTTCCTTGAATGTGCATGCACATGTTACGATGAAAAAATGGACAATAATTTGAAGCTAAGAATTGGTAAAGTTAGTAAGCTGTATTTCACAGGTTGTGAAGAGAGCATATACCTAAATATTAGTTAATCACAATGAGTGGCTTAGCTTCCATTACTTGTTTTGTTGTTAAAACACCATTACTTCTCCAACCAACTTTGTGTTTTCTTCATTTTATCTCATTTATTCATTCATTCATTCTTAATGTGCATTCCACTGCTAAATAATACTCCAAGTACCAACCTAAATCCCTTGCTACCAAACTTTATATTAAATATAAAGTAAAGGGTTAATTAGTTTCAAATGCATGAATTTTACCTCATTTTCTTCTTTTTCTTATTGATTTCCAAATATTGTCTATAAGTACATGTCTTTTTGGATTATTATCTTTGTGGCGTCAATTATATATAAGAAACGAGCGACATCATATTATGTGTAAAAGATATAAAATAATGTGATTTTAAAGAATATGACTACTTAACTGAAAAAAAAATCTGAAAAGAATTAAAAATGAAAACCCAATTCAAGTATAATTAAGAGATAATATCTTAAATTTGTGAAATATATTTTAAAGAATATTAGTGTATTTTAAATCTTGCATCTTAAAATTAAAAGAAGGATTGAAAACAATATAAATCCATTTTCCATCGATGAACACTAATGTTATTATTGCTCGGTATTTTTTTTTAAATGAATATCCTAAAGGTGATCGATTTGTCGTTCGACATTTTGACTCAGATTGACTCATTACATATTCTCGGTACATTTTGTTGTATTATTTTTTTTAAAAGAACATATTATATCAAATTTAAATTATATAGTCACGTTACGGATGACTCGAATTTAAAACCTATAATTAATTCACTTATCAGCACACCCACACGCATTTTGTTGTATTATTACTAACTGCAACTCTTTCATGTGGCCCTATATGCGTTTTGGGAGCTCATTCAATTCATTCTTGTAGTAGGTGGATCTCAATTTGGAGCTCTTGTTTTCAAAAATTTAAATAATTAAATATAGATTTTTATTTACTTTTTGAAAATAATGTATCATAATATAATTATAATAACTACAGGTGTTAAAATGAAAAATTTAATAATTTGAAAAATGATATAAACGTGGTCAGTTGTGTTTTTATCAGTGCATGTAGTTATAAAAAGAGTTTGAAGAAACTAGAAAACAAAAAAAAAACAAAAAAGAAAAATAAATTGGGAAGGAAAGTAAATAATCTAACTACCCTACCCCTGCCTTGACCCCTGGTTATTAGTCCTATTTTATATGTAAATATTAGAACCGCTTACCTACTTTTAAATAATATACTTTTTAATAAAATTCTCAATTAGGATTTATGTATTAGGATATAATTTAATATTTATTTTATATAAAATAATAAAAATAATAAAAAATAAAAAATATAATGATTCGTATATTTATATAATAATATGTGATAGTGATACATTAGCTATGGACATGTTACCAGTGAGCAGTGAAGCGATTCTAATGTAGATATAAACTTATAGATACTTAACACATTAAATGCACAATTTTAGGTTTGGAAGTAGAAGAGGGGTATGCAAATAAAATTGATGATGATTGTGCATGTTGTGAAATAATTGAAAATAAATAAAATTGAATGTAATGTGGCTGATATTGAAAACTTCATATCTAAGAATTTGAGTCAGTGGTCCATTATGATTGTGTATTTGTAAAGGAAATTAGATTCTCCCTAAATATTTATAAAATAATATATAGATGTGGGCAAGTTTGACTTCAACTCCATTTACAAATATCTCTCAAGCTTTACTAATTATTTGAGTTTTAATATCCTTAATATACATAAATAAAATTAGTAAAACAATATAGAAAATTTATTTATTAATTAAGTAAAAAAAAATTAGAATAGTGCAACATCAACGTCCACTGCCAAGGCTTTGGATTCTTCCTTATGTTGCAGAATATTAAAGCATCAGAAAATGTATCTGTATCTATCTATCTATCTATTATCAGTATTACTGTATCAATACAGCTGAACATCTACTTCTTCCTCTAAACTTTATCAATTTAGGACCTCAACTGAGCTATCCATGTAAATTAATAGACTTGCATTATACGAAGTACACAAATTTAAAGTAAAGGGAAGAAGAAATTAATATGATGGTGAAAATATTGAGGAAACTCTCTTTCTTTACTATTTTCCTGTTCAATTGCATGCAAGTTTGGATTCATTGCACTTAATTATGATGTGCGAATTGCGTCCTTTCCAGTAATGGAACGGCAAAGGGCAAATAAGGAATAGAGTCATGTTTCAAGTGGACACTGATTTATGATCACTCTATCCTTTCTTAAATGTTCAACTATAGTCTACAAGGTCTACGCTACACCATAAAAACTTCAACTATACCAAAATACCCCTCCCGGCCAACTGGCTGCTTAAACTCCCCGGGTTTTAAGCAGCCGGAGACTGAAATTAATCAGCTGGTTAGCGACGGCCTCCCAGTGGACCGAGCGGAAGAGTTAGAAGAGATTTGATCGCCATTATCACTATTTTGAGTTGGTTACAAGGCTATCTTCGTCCATTTGCCCATTGCCTATTGTGGTTGCCTGGCTTCATGTGTGGATTCCTTTGTGCATGGCTCTGCTTTGGGAGATCTTGCAACTCCACAACTTGTACAGTTCTCTGCTTCTTGGCTGTTTAAACAGCGAAGATAAGCAAAGGCTTGCAGATGATCTCGTTCATAATCATGCAATTTTTGAATGATCGAAGTTCGAAGTTCAATACTAGAATTCGAATTTGTTAATGTTTTAGAGTAAGACCAAACTCACCATTTTCAGCTTCTTGATAGCGTTCCTGCAGTTTCCTTTTTGTAGCCTCTAATTTCATCCCAACTGAAGCGTCATTCTTTAAGTTCATCTTCTGGCACGAAAAAGAAGATATAGATTAGAGTATTGAGGGGAAAAACAATCAAGAATGGATAGATAGATATTTGACACTAAAGGTGGCAGCAATGCAATGCACACACCTCCTGCCGTGGAGGCATTGGTTTCCTCTGGATTGGACGGTTTTCAGATTTCTGCTGGAATTTGATCTCATTAGGTTTGAGAGATGGTTTTGATCTACCCGGGCCAGTTTCAATGCTCGAAGGCTTTGGTCTACCTGCTACAGAATCATCACCGGAAGGCCTATTTAGTCTGGTCAGGGGTTTCTTCATCAATGTAGCTTCATGGTTTCTCTTTGGCTCGGAGTTCCTGTCATTAGGAGAAGGGCGTGAATCATGAGGGTTCTGAGGTTTCCAGTTACGCATTTCTGTTTTTGGAATAGTCGGCTTTCTGCCAGTTTCTCGGTTCTTGTTGAACTCCCCACTGTTTCGAGGATCTGAAACATCCCCATTAAAAAATCATCCATCTTTGTTCTTTTCAAGTGGGATATTCGACTTAGAACTGAATAGCATAAGCCCGGAGAATGAAATTAAGAATTAGGATAGGGAAAAACTCACTTCCATCATCATCCATGCCGTCAAAGAACTGCGTGGATTGTAGTTAAATGCAAAAGTAGCAAAACTATGTCAGTCCAGAAAATTATTCGACACGTTTCGTATTTTTATTGAAAATAGAAGATATGGCACCTGTGAGAGCTCCATCGAAGTAGGGGTAGCAAAGAAAGCCCCTTCATCAAGAGGAGGAGATGGTAGTCCTTCTTCGTCTTCTTCAACAGCCGACGTTTTAACAGATTCAGTTGCCATTTCTGCAGTTTCAAAAATAATTCATAGGTTCAAAACTGAAACAAATAGTAATTATGATTTAATAATTTCTGTCATTTAAGCAACCTGCAACAGCTGCTGTAGAATCAACCCATGAATCAACCATCACTTTCCAATTCCTGCAAATCAAAAACCTCAAACCATAAGCAACAGCTAGGCTTTCTAGTTCAAAATACCTCATCATAATTATAAGTGCTATTTAAACACAAGGCATCCCAAACTTCTACAACTAAAGGAAAATAAAAACCTAAAGTTTATGGTAAGTAACAACATCATTCCATATACATTCCAACAAATCCACGTTTCAGGGTCAATGAAAAATATAGACCAAAAAGCAATAAAAAGATGAGCAATGTAACAAGATGATGATGATATTTAGAGAGCCTCCACAAATCTCATGTATAAGAAATGACTTCACATTTAGTACTTCAGAATATTATGGTTATACAACAATACGATAAGAGTCCTTACTCGATCAACGTCCTCACAAGATTCCGGATGTCCTTCGACCCATGCTTCCGCAGAAAGTTAACAGATTTCCCAATCTCCGTTGCCTAACAGAACCAGACACAAGCTAAGAACAGCAATAGAAAAGAACAAATAAATAAATGAGTTTAAACAGAGATAATTCAAGTCAAACCTTGAGTATCTCTACATTCAAAGGCAACAATTGAAGCTTCCTCAAACAATCAAACAACATTGCATCAGACTGCAAAGGAAAAAATAAACAGCAGTGAAAAACAAAAACATAAGAAAAATAGGAATATCAGAAAACTAATATAAGGCCTCCTCGCCATTATGGCAAAGAACCTTGAATTCACCAACACAAACTAAAAAAATCAAACACACATCTCATCATAATCTAATGAAGACAAAGCAAACCTCATCTTCAAAGTTATCAACAACGTCCTTAATCCTCAACACCTCCTCATACAACTGCGACTCCTCCTCAATCTCATCAGTCAAAGCCTCAGCTTCAGCATCGCCGTCGCTGTAATTGGCAACGTGATTCGCGTTCATCTCCATAACTTCTCGATGATCATCATCGTAATCTCTGCTGTTGCTATTCACCTTACTCTCCTTGGTATCCTTACTCCCGCCCGCATCAACCTCGCTCTTCAATTTATCGTCACTGTTAACGCGACCAACACCATCAGCATTCGGAAGCGCCAATTCCGCCTTGTCGCAGCCGAAACACTTGATTACTTTGCACGTGAACAGCATCTCCGCAATCCGATCCCTCTTCAATTTGAAGTCATAGGGGCAATCCGATGCAGCAACCAGTATAGCATGCTCGATTATACTGAAAATGTCGGAGCTCGCACTCCGGAAATAATCCCTCCATTTCTCGAGACTCACGGAGCTCTCAGCCATGGTAAGAAATTGAAGTCAAAAATAAAATTTAATTTTACTCGGGGCCTTTTTCTATCCAGAAATAGAGATTTTGATCGGGGTGCAAATCAATGAAATCGGGCTTTTCCGTTTCAGAATTCGATCTTGTTTATATCCTGCAAATCATCAAAACTCGCAGGCATGGAAAATATACCCTGCTTTATCTTCTTCGACTTTATCTTACCCAAAGAAATTAGAAGTAATTCTATGAACTGAGTTAGATTGAAGCAACTGCGATGATAAAGAGAAGCGATTTTATTGTGCAGTGAATCAGTGGAGAATTTTGGAGAAAGGCTTTTATTCGATAATTGATGGAATTTCAGAGAAGAATATATGTCAAGAAAATGGAATAAGAGATATTCTCTCTCGCGCGCGCACACACACTGGGTTGTTCTCTCGCACTAGAAAATCGTTTGCGGATGATGCATTGCTGTGAACAACAAGAACAATAGAGAGAGGAAATAAATTATAAATTGAGAAAATTAAAAAAAAAAATTGAAAGATTTTTTTAGGATTAAAGATTTGATGAGATTGAGAAAATAAAATGGGCAGGTGAGTGATGAGCACAAAGGCAACCAATTCCAAGAATGTTCAATTCCAATTCCATCCTTTCACATTGGTTACCGATAATGAATAGAGTTGCAAATTTAGTAGTCACTCCATCACAGTAACTCATCGCACAAAAATCTTACGCACGATTATCAAGCTCCACGATCTTTTTAAATCGATAAGTTTTACTATTTTAAAGATGTATTAAATAGTGAACGTTCTAATAAAAGAATTGTAATAAATTTAATGGGACGGATGAAGTACGAATATGTTGATCCTAATATATCAATTTGAAATAAAAGATGATTAGAGTTTCAAATTTATAATTTGAAATATTTCTTAATTTGAATGGGTTGGGCGATAATAACTCAAACCTATCTTAGAGATAGTCCAAAAATCGAGTGGATTGATCCGATTAATCGAAATAATAAAATAAATTAATAATTATTTATAAAATATATTTGATTTTCTATGCAAAAGATATATTTATCATACTCATCAACTAATCAATCACTTAAAAATAATTATGACATAATTTCGGTAAAATATCATTACATTTTTCAATTAATATTTATTTGTATTTATATTTAACTATGTGTTAATTTTTTTTGTTTGTTATAGTTTGAATATTTATTTTTTAATATAAAATCATAAAAAATATACATGTATTTTAAATATTTTCTTAAATATTCTAACACGGTGGTCCGATGGACTAGCTCGAAGACTATAAATTAGGGTTAGAATAGTAAATTTTAATATAATTTCATTTGAACTAAATAAACCGACAATCTAAGTAAATTAGTCCGAAATCGAATGAATTGACCTGATTAATATTTTAATTACGAGCCCTTTCCTATCAAATCCATTTCTAATCTTTATTAATTTTTTTATTGATAAAATAAAATTGTATTGATAGTAATTGTTTTATTATTTTGAAGCTCGAAAATTTTGTACAAACGTCCCAAAATTAAAGTTAACCAACCTTTTTTCACAAAGATTGATAAAATGTATTTAATGCATTTGACAAAGTGAAACGATATTTACCTAAAAGGAGATATTGTCAGTATTTAGCACAAATTTAATATTATTTCGAGCATGCTGTGAAATATATTGTTGTATTTTAAGATAATCTATAAGTATAAATAAAGATCATTAAGAATTAATGGGACATTCAATGTAAATCTCGTTAATAAAGGAAAATAAGTTATGCTATCTTTTATTTTGAAACTGTTACATTTATTTATAGTGGGCACAACTCTAAGCATGTTATATGCTGCTTTAGGGTCGACTTATTTATCCATGATTATCCTATGATTAATTTTATTGTGGGGTGATAGGAATTTAAAAAACATATACTGTAATAAACAGATTGTGCCAAAATATTTTATAACTTAAATCATGGCTCGTGACAGAGACATCTTGAGCTCAACAAACCACAAAATAGAACGCCCATGCATGTTTATTTCACGACAATAGGTGACAAGGAAACAACATCACACTTTTGTTTTAATACTACTTATATTCACTAGTGTGTGGCCCGTCGAAAATCGACGGGAATTATTGACGTCATATTTAATATTTAATAAAATTTAAATAATTAATCAAAATGTAATAATCAAAAAATGAATAAGTGTATAAGTGTGTAACGCATAAACATGATTAAATTTGTGGAAATGAATTGAAAAAACTAAATAAACGTAAGAAAAGTTCAAATATGACCTCATAATAAAATAGACACGGTTGATCTGTGTAGACTCTATCAGAACATTGTCAGCCTCATCCTGGAGAAAAAAATATTATGTAGCTAAAAATTATCATATAAACAAAATATGGTCAACGGAACCATAAGAATAATGTCAAATGTAGTGTCATACCTCGCAATTTCTGAAAAATTTCATCGTACACCACGTTAACTGTCATGTTATCCGGCTTATTTTCCTTGTCACATATTAAAACTTTTAGACCTCGTTTGCTGGTGACCCTTGAGATTGCCACATACAATTGACCATGACTGAACACGGGCTTCGGCAGATATAGTCCAACATTAGAGAGAGACTGACATTGACTCTTGTTTATTGTCATTGCAAAACATACAGTCAAAGGGAACTGTCTCCTCTGGAATCTAATCGGAAATTTGGTGAAATCTGATGGACTCAATATCATCCTGGCAATAGGAAACTTTTCCCCTGCATTCTTCCCCGATATGTGTTTGGCTTCAATCACACGATCCCCAAGTTTAGTGACAATCATTCTCGTTCCATTGCACAATTCATTGGACGAATCTATATTTCTAAGAAGCATTATGACGCACCCCTCCTTCAATTTAATCTCATGATTCGGCAATCCGGAACACTTGATTGTGTTGAGATACTCAACTGAGTAAACGTCATCATCCATATCAACCACTCCATCTTCTTTGCAAATATTGTCCGAACTAAGGTAAACTCGCTCATTAGCAGGAATTTGCAACATGACATAATTATTGATCTCATCAACCATGTCATTGGTTGGTGCTAGAATAGCTATATCCTTAAATATTTCTGGATTACACGATGCATGCAGTATGTCCTTGTAAGTACCATTCACTATTGAAGCAATAGGGTCACCTGTATCTCGTATGAGAATATCGTCGGACAATCTGACATTAGACTCTCCATCAGCAATGATGTCCCCAATAGTTCCATCACCTATCTTTAGTATCCATTCAGCAAATTCTCCAATTTCTTCTTCCTCATATCTGGACATCCCACTCTGAAGTAAAAAAAAAATAATAATTAATATATCATTCACTCAAAATAAAACAGTCCAAAAAAAAATCTATGACATTGTGCTCTATAGTATTTACCTGCAATCTCATGTTCTTAGTTAACATAAGAACCTCGCATGAATTCCAAAGTTGAGATGAGCTTATTGAGGCATGCACGATGTCATGTCGAGTTCCATTTGGGACAACTGGCAAGATCTGTCTGAAGTCGCCCCCTAAGACAACAACTAAGCCGCCGAATGGTTTTTCAGAACAATGTCCTTCAGGCGTTCTCATAACATCCCGTAGACTCCTGTCTAATGCTTCAAAGCAATATCTGTGGGTCATTGGTGCCTCATCCCATATAATCAGCTTTGTTATCTTAAGGAGTTCAGTGAGTTCACTTTCTGCTTTGATCTTGCTGCATGTGGAACTCTCATCGCAGTCCAACGGTATACCGAACCTCGAGTGTGCTGTCCTACCTTTAGGTAGGAGTAGTGAAGCTATGCCACTCGATGCTACAGGAAGTACGATTTGGCCTCTTCCACGTATGGCCGAGCACAATGTCTTCCAAACAAATGTCTTTCCTGTTCCACCATATCCATATAGAAAGAAAAATCCACCTTCACCACTATCAACTGCACTCATTATTCGCTCATAGACCGCCCTTTGTTCAACTGTTAAATACGGATATAACTTCATGTGCTCTGCTTTCATTTCTTCTATATCGTAAGACATCTCCTCCAATATGAGCAAATTTGTTGCACAAGATACAACTGATTCTTTGGGCAATGGCATGCCTGGGAAGTTGATCAGACTGGTGGAATTCATCGCAAGCAACTTTTCAATTTCTACCAAAGCAAGATTTTGCAACTGTTCATCTGTAAGTTGGAAATCTGATAAAAATAAAAAATAAATATATAACATCAGTCTCATGAATTTATGAATTTGGTCAATATGCCAAAGTGAGTTAATTGCACATAGATAGTTATATAATCGTTATGTTAAACTTTCAATTTTGATGTGACTTTTGTAATTTAAAAAATATAAACTATTCAAAAAATATAAAAGTTATTGTAAAATTGGATTCAATGCATAATTACGTAAACTAATAATAGTTGGACAATTCATTGAATAATATCCTATATGGTAATGTGGATTAGATGACATTTATATTCTTTTAAAATCAAGATATAACATTGATTGCATTTATATTTGCAAATTTAAAATTACCTCGTTTCTTGAGAATTTTTCGCCTCTTGTATATGATGTCATCACACAAATATCTCCAGGTTTGGTTCCAAACTTCCTCTGGCATTGACATACTATTTGACAGTAGTAGAGTCGTGAAGTGACGTCTTAAGTAATCCCCAGATCCCCAGGAGCTTGCCTCTATAATCCCTTCGATGTACTCCTTATCGTCGTCTAGCAAACCCATAGCGTAACATGTTTCCTTGTAACTCTCCTTAACTACTCCATTCACCCGACGATAATCCTCATGACACGTCGCTCCTCTAACATGATTCAGTAGCATTCTGAGATAGAATATTTTTCCAGTCGACGGTCGAACATGGAAGATGCGTCCTATTGCAAAACTTCTGTCTCTTTTTGTCCATTTTCTATCTTTCTCATTCCAAACATAGTGCTCTGGAGCCTCACTATATAGCAATTTGCGTGCATCCGAATCAGTTTTATTCAGTTCCATCCACTTTAGGAACTGTGTATCAGCGACGGTCTTCTTTTGCAATACATTATCAATGTAATCTCCATCCTTAAACACGCAAGTTTGCTCTCCTTCCAAATGAAAAGACAATCGTTGAACATGGGGAGTCCGATAGTGAATTGGGAATTCAACTATTCTCCACATAGACTCACACGCTGAAATGTATCTACAATCAATGTACTCACTGATTTCATCATTGTTTATGTCTGTAATTTTCGCGCCCATCCTATCACTGCCCTTACTGATGTACTTGAACAGATACTTTACGGACTGTCCTTGATTGCAATACTCAACATTGATGTGGGCTCGGTATTTCAGCATTAAAAAGGGATTATACGGTACCACAAATCTGTTATCAAGCAATACACCATTCTTCTCCACCGTAACTCCCGTATCCCTCCGCTTGTAGATCGGGTATCCAGTATCGTCAACTCTTGTATGATCTGTGTAATTTTTTGGAAATCCCTTTGAACACCTAGAATTCAACATGCAAGGTGAATTTAGTCGTTCTGCTCCGCAAGGACCATGAACCATGCATTCAGATACCGCCTCGTACAACTCTGGGTTCTCCATCTTTTGTGGGAGTTCTGCACTTATGAAATCATCTATGTTCTCAATCAGGTAGCGTTGCGCTTCACGTCTTAAGAAAAGAATGATATGTGCGTGAGGGAGGCCTCGTTTTTGAAACTCAATGGTGAACACAACTGTGCAAAAAAATATTTACAATTAAATTAAGTTGGAATGATAAAACTACACACATATTTAAATTAATGTATAGGAGTAGCTTACGTGCAGTATGTTCGCCAAACACTTTCTTGCTCTTGAGATCACTAATAAGTTTTTTAAGCTTCATTCTGAACACTCGAACTGATATATCTTGCCTATCTTCTGGCCTTAGTCCCCTTTTCTCAACGAACCTTCTGATCTCCGGCCATTTCGGATTGCATGTAAAAGTTATAAATAAAGACGGATATCCAGTCCACCTGCAAATAGCCATGGCATCTTGATAATTTTGAATCATATACCGTTTTCCTCCTGTGAATGAAGATGGCAGTATGAACGGTTTACCAACAGATGAACCGTAATTACTCCCTTTGTCCCTAGAATCCTTCAGGTTATTGTACTTTTCACACCTAAGGGAAGGTTGATTGTATCGGATCCACTGCAGCCTTTGTGATTCCATCATTGTGTATCCATTGACAACAAATTGTTGAAGCAACCGACGGGAAAACAATAGCTGTTGGCCCTCATTAACTCTGTCTTGCATCCTAAATGCTAAGAACTCCCTGATCGTGAGTTTATTCCTCTTGCTGGTGTCAGAGTCGGCGTGTGGAATATCTAGATAGAACCCATCCTCTCCATAAATGAATATCAGTGGATATTGCAGGGGAATGTAAGAAGGGTGCAACTCATGTATACGTTGAAGTTCTCCGGTACTCTTTCGGACAATTACGTCTCTCCTATCAGGCATCGACTCAAAATCTCCAACAATAAGAGCAGCCACCTCTGGTGCCGTTGGCATATTGTACGTGCGGCCATCCTTCGATCTCTTTCCTATTAGCCGAAGCTTTACATCGACGGATTTGTGATTTGAGATGTGTCTGGCGGCCATTCGATAGCTTTTTGCATAAGGGTTGTTTTTGTCGATCATATGCCTCAGCTCTTTCACAACTGAATCATCAAAATCGTTGGCCTCGCCTTTGCTGTAAAAAAATTAGAAATATTTTATTTTAACTATCACTTTACATCATTAGAAAGTTAATCTCAATTACTAAAATCTATAACAGTAGGAAATCATACTAAAGACTAACCTGATAGCTTTCTTTCGATGTTCTACTTCCTCCTCTGGTTCGTAGATATAGAGCTGCGAAAATTTAGGTGTGGATCCTTCTGGAGGTAACAAACTACCAATCCGATGGTGATTTTGTCCACCCAAACGAAAAGTATAAGGTCCAGCTCCGCGGTTTATGGAATTATCTAATTTTCCACCCATGGAAGTGAATGAGAACATCATATTGTATGCACGAATATTCTCTATAAATATCTTGCTCTTCTCATGCCTATTCTCAAGAAGATCGCTCAGCAATTGAGGTGGTTTTTGCAATGGTGGAAGAAGAACTCTCCCTTTCAAACAACATAATGAGAACTTTGGATTTGAGGTAGATTCACATATGCTCTCTCCAATCCACATTTGGGCCTTGCATGACTGACATTCGTAATCTGGATCACCAATATCAAAATACACTGGCAGAACAGATATTGTTAATTCTCAATATTTATATTTTTTTTAATTTATTAAATAATTCTATTGTAATTAATTAACAAAGAAAGGTCAAATTCTACACAATAAATAAGATCGTGATGGGTTTGTACCTGTTTGTGGTTGTGAAATTCTGGTGTTCTTTAACACGTGTCTCTTAGCTCGAGCCTTAGCCGCATTGATTTTTTTCATATTGACTGCATAAAAAATAATAATAATGAGCAAAAAACCAAGAATTGTGAACTTTGCATAATTAATTTAATTTTATTTAATTGTTATACCTAAGCCAACATGAAGTACAATGCAGTTTCGTATATGTATATTCTTTCTCGATGCTCTTAACTCACGTCTAATCCGCCTAGCAACGCATCCGGCAAATTTTGGGGCTGGAAACATAATTGAATAATGTAAAATATTTCAAATCAAAATAACATCTAATCTTCAAATAACAAAGTAACAGCAACAATATTGATGACGATAAGGACGGAATTAATAATCGTACTGCAAATTAACGAATTTATTGTGTACCTAAATGAGTGTATAGGTGATCATCTTCATTATATTGAGCTCCTGACTTTCTACTCAACCTTGAAGAACTTCTTCTATGTCTAGCAAGTTTTGCTAAGTATCTTGCAACTTTTCATATAGTTTGACAATACACAATTTGTTAGACGAACATATATTGAACAAACCTTAATAAGTTATACACAAAAAAATGTGGTTTAGGATTATTACAATTTTTTTCTCGAATAATAACCTCCTGCGGATCATAAGCATCAATTTTTCGTCTAACTGATTGTACCGCATATGTTTCTTGCGTCAACTGCGCGTCACTTGTATTTTGGTACTGTAGCATAGTTGATTCTTCGCCAATGGTCAATGTATTTTAGTTTGCATGAGAAATATTAATTGCAATTAGAAAAACATGAGTATAATAAGTACATGTAAAGATATATATATATATATATGTGTATATATATATATATATGTATATGGTTGTGTGTGTGCGATTTGAAAGGGGATAGTAATTATACCATTATTTTCCATCTTTCTAATTTTTTTGATGCATACCACTCCAAAAAATAGTACTTTTTAAATCTGCAAGATGAAAATTCAAACAATCCAGATATTATTTTAGTCGAAAATACAATTATAATAATTTTTAATATGAAATTTAATGCAACATATATTCTAAAAAATTATCTTAATTCATATAATGTTGCTCTCGAACTGTATACATATATAAAAACAACCATACATATATTATATAGCAAAAAACTAAATATATTCAAACTATGATATATGCAAATAATTGAATGGGGGTGACAATGAAATAATTTTACTAAATATCACAATTAACATCGGATCTCCTAGATTCATAATTATATATATATTTATACCGCTTTTTAACATTTGATCTCCATAAATATAACTTGAGAAAAATAAATCGAAAATTATATAAATTGTCAAAGTGGAATACTTTTATTTAAAAAAAGTATTCCTTTTTAGGTACCCTTAACACTTTTTTTCAATAAGATTAGGGTTTAGGTAGATTTATTTGGGTAGAGAGTTAATTTGTAGATTTGATAATTCAATTATAGTGTTTTTTTTTTTAGATTTCCCATTGAAATATAACTTAGAATTGATATAAATAAAAATTTTAAATATAGATGATACCAATAAGTAATAGAAAATCATTTCATAACTAATTTTATATAGTATAATATATATAGCAAAAAATATTAAATAATAACGACTATATTATTTAGATATAAAAAAAACCGTCGAAATATATTCTAAAAAATTATCTTAATTAATATAATATTGTTGTCGAACTATATACATATGGAGAATCATAATTTATATATTATATAGCAAAAAACTAAAGATATTCAAACTATGATATATGCATATAATTAAGTGGGGTTACAATGAAATAATTTGACTAAATATTACAATTAACATTGGATCTCCTAGATTTATAATTATATAAATATGTGTGTGTGTGTGTGTGTGGTGTATGTACCGTTTTTTAACATTTGATCTCTATAAATATAACTTGAGAAAAAATAAATTGAAAATTATATAAAGTGTCAAAGTGGAATACTTTTATTAAAAAAAAATCATTTTTAAGTAGCCTTAACATTTTTTGCAATAAGTTTATAATATAATAATAATCAAATTTAATTTCTACTTATTCAATACTATGAATTACTTCAGTGGACGGGATTTCGTTTTAAGATATTAAAAATTATTATTTTCATATTCATTAAATAATGTAATATGTTTTATATAAATTAATATTATTTAAGCTGAATTATATATTGATAAAATTATGAACTAAATCAAATTATATTTTATTTGATACATTATACCTTCTGTATACTGTGGAGCTTCCTTGCGTTTTCCAGTGGTCTGCTACTTTTTTTCCATCTCTAATAAATTTGAAAATACAAATATTATGAATAATTATATATTTAACAACATTATTAACTTAGATTAAATTACTATTACATGTAAAAAATTACATTTATTTATTTAGAATATAATTAATTTGAATGTGTATATAATTTGTAAATTTAAATTTGACTTTAAATCTTAACATTGTTTTTATAATTCTAGTGGCCGCTAGAAAACGATAAGATTAGTTATCATTTATTTAAACTTCCATTTGATTATTACTGGTATTATTATATGCTGTTAAATATTGAAATATAACATAGAGTTCATATAAATTAAAATTTAGTATTTAGATGATACCAATAAGTAATAGAAAATCATTTCATAACTAATTATACATAGGATAATATGGATATATATCCAAAACATTAAATAATAACGACTATATTATTTAGATAAAAAATAGTCACCGATGTTGGATAAAATCAAAATATAGCGTAATATTCAAAATAAAAGTATTCATAAAATGTGCTAATAAGTTTAAATAAAAAACTAAACATCTTAATTCCCAACAGATGGTTCGTCGCAAGGTGTATAGTACGGCCCAACAGATGGTTCGTCGTCAGGTGTATAGTACGGAGATGGATGGGAACCTTGACTCTCTCCCACATCCTCACTTCCAAAGTATGCAACCCTAATTTTGTGACCCAGGATATCGATAAAACGCTCGAACGAAGTCTTTTTAATAGACTTTCCAGAATAATCAAAACTATCGTAGTAAGCATCTATGGCAAAAGCTCTGAACCGCCTATCTATGTAATGCATGACCTTGTCCATTGCTTCCAAATCAGAAGATACTCCTCCAGCCGCAATGTACGTTTCCCATAGAGCTAATATGTCGTGAAGATTATTCTCTACTCCAGATTGTGCACACCATTTATGCGAAAAAAATGCAGTTTTGAGTGATTTCATCACATTGCTATCCGTCGATGATTCTGCACTAACGGTTTGGTGTTTTTTCGCCATCTAAAAAATAATTTTAAGATTATTTTTACTTTTTAATTAACTTATTGTATAACTATTTAGATTAAAATATATATAACCTAACATATTATTAAATATACATGTAAAAATTATTGAATCTTGTATATTGCAAATTTTAGTACTCACTTTCTTTATGAATGATATCAATAAAACTATAATTGCATAAATACCTGGTACCGGTGTAGTGACGTGATCGTATCGCAGTGAAAAACAACTTGAAATCACGGTGGTATATTGAAAGTTTAACCTGTCAAATATTTAAAAAAACAAATTATTTTAAATAAATTTTATAAATAAAAATATTTGATTGCATTTCATTTACTTATAAATAAATTACAATATAAAAGACAACATCTTTAAATTAATTCATGCATATATCACAATAAGATCATTCATGACTTGTTTTTTTCTGTTAGGATTTTTATCGAACACTTTGTGTTCAGAGATTAGAGATACACCAACACAAACTAATCTTCAACATAGTAACACAATTTAAAAACATTACTTAATGGGGACATGCAAATGATAAAGAAACACGCAAACACATAGCAGTTACCCTCTTTGGGTGCATGAATTCAGAAGAAGAGTTTTTTATGCGAAACAACCAAAACAAAAACAAAAACAACGAACCAAACAACCTAAACAAAAACAAAATCTGCACTTACATTTGAAAGAAGACAAAAATTAAAACAGAGCTATCAGAATAAATAACACCAGAATAGTACATGGACCACGCAATCTTCCAAATGCGGTTGACCGCATCTCCATTCGGAAGGGTGATAAATCAATAAGTTGTGATATTTTTGTATTTGAAAATATTTAAGAATAACTAAAAACTACGAAATTTGGTTTCACCCAGAAGGAAAACAGAGAAAGCAGCTAGTATTCAGAATATGTATTAATAATGTGGATTAGATACAGAAAGTATACCGTACGTAGCATACATACACCACACAGAAGAAAGAAAAAATGTAGCAATCACATCTTAGACATGTAAATAATCTTAGTATAGTTTTTGTCAACAGAAGATTTGAGAGGTTTTCCTGCTTGAATTAATCCAACAAATGAGAAGCAGCCTTTCTTGTGCAAGGAAAGAACACTTATCTATATCTAGATAAATGTTGCGTGAATGTTAACGAATGACAACTGTTTAATTAATGACATTGTAATCAGATAAACACGACTCATGCATAAAAATAACAATAGAAAAAGAAATACACATGCCGTGTAGGAATAATGCAAAAATAGAAGCAGGTTGAGTGAGTCTTTTATTATTCCACATTGCCATCCGTCGATGAATAATAGTTGGTTCTTCCGCTCCAGCAGAAAGAACGTCTACGTCGACGACGGAGACGGTTAATGGCTCCCACGATTTCAAGATCACGGTCTGAATGATCTTTAGTACACAGAATGGCTCGCACGAATGAAATCGAAATGTACCTTACGAAAAACACAAAAGTTATTCTTCTTCTCCAGAGAGTGGAGATTCGATCGGTGGTTCGATATTGGAAGAAGGACTGAGATGGGATATTGTTGGAATGGAAAAGAATCCTTGATTAAGCAGGAATCAAGGAGAAT
>JAPKLX010000035.1:1582500-1639977 GCA_026898415.1 Leonotis leonurus | reverse complement strand
TGTTGGAATGGAAAAGAATCCTTGATTAAGCAGGAATCAAGGAGAATCGGTGATTGAGCAGCATGAAAGGAAATGGAGGATTTCATTGATATTATCCTAGAATATATTTTTTTTCCTTATTTACATAGATGCATACAGTATATAAGAACATGTATTGTATTCTGTTGAATGATCAAGCAATAAACGAAAATCCCCTATTCTACTTCTTTCCAACAGATATATGCAGAGAATGAAGTTGCAAAATTTATTGCTGTATAAACAAAAAAAGTTGACTTACATAGGATGTGGAAAGTTTCCTTTCTATGGTAAGCATTACCATTACAAAAGTTGGAAAGGATCTTGTGCACCCTTAATGGGTGGACTTGCCTTATATTTCTTTGATGCAGCCGTGACAAATAATTTGGAAAGTAACTAATCTAACTACAAGATGATATATTTGTATGTTATATCATCACGACATATAATCACAACTTCCCATAATAAAATTATATATTTCAGAATGAAAGAAAAGGCGACAGCCTGTTGCCTCTTGCAATATTGGTTTTTTGGGATGAATATTTAGGATTTTGGGGTTCAGACACGGCTATAATGGCTGGGCTTGCTCTCGATTTTGAGGTGGAGATAGAGATAGAAAATGGAGGAGGGAGGGACGATATTAAGGGTGCTGAAGGATTGAAGACGAGAGAGGGTAGTAATGGGATTTCACGTAATGGCCGCAGTTTGAGTTCTTCATGTAATCTTCAGTGTTCAGATTTCAAAGGAGAAGAATTTAGCACAGATTTTGTGTATGGATTGTTTCTCTTGGGAAGGTACAAGCTGCCGAAGCTTTGGGTACAACTTATAAGTCAAATAACTAAAAGGAGATGTCATTTGAAACTTAATGTTAATTTAATATTAATGTGAATAACTTAATGTCATTTTCATCAACTGAAGTACTCCAAATGAAACGTACACCTCCACTTTAACATCGTCGCTCTCGTCTGTAGCTTCCTTCATTTTATACAGAAGACCATGCATCACATACTCAAATTTATCTGCAAGTGACTTTGGTAGGTCCTCCTCTGTATCGTCAGCAACTTCCATTAACAGAGTCTCTGAAATCAACATCCTATATTTCTCGCTGGGAATTTGTGGCTGAAAGAATACTGCATGCCAACTGTTTGACGAAATTCCTGAAGGAAATGTTTACTTCAACTTGTTTGATTCTTTAGTCAGAACAGTTGATGAATTTGCTGGAGAGAAAGTGTCCATGAGGGTACTCCTAATCTGACCCTAATCCGACTACTACGATGAAATCTCGATTTTCAGTAAGCGTTTTGATAACATTTACTCCAAAACAGGTTGATTTGGATTGTTCTGATGGAAAGTCTAGAATAGGAATATTCAGCCATATAAAACTATCTGTGTAAGTACAATTTTATAGCGTGCTGTTTCTTCGACTTCAAATATTCAATTTAATAAAGGATATCTGTTGTTCCAATTATCACTTTCAGATCATTAGGAATCTCAACAGCTGCATTTATCCTGGCCATTCTTGAAGGAAGCACGAAGCCTGGAGTATGGTTTCCTGAAGAGGTACATATCTACTCGAAACATGTTAAAAACACTAACCATACTATTCTTCTAGTCCTATTAAATCATTTCATCCTCTGATCGTAGCCCGAAGGTATAGCAGTCGAGGCGAGGGAAGCCCTTCTAACCCGTGCTTCACAAGGAACATTCAATTTCATCATGAATAAGTATGTTCTTTCAGTTTCAGCTGCAATCCTGTCTGTTCCTTGCATTTGTTTTACTGAATGTAAGCTGTGTTTGATAGGGCTCCATGGATGGTTCAGACGAATCCTAAGGAGATAGGCTTTGGGATCTATACTTGAAAATGTCTGCAAGAAATTCTACTACATCACAGCCTGCTGTTATTGAGTGGTAATTTAGTATTCTTAATCATGTTTCATGGCAAATAAAGTTAGAAAACAAAACGTGGAAGATATTCTCTGTATGTTGCAGATTTGAACTACTCTCACATTCGGCCATATCCATTCTAAGCTCACATGGAATGATATAATATCTAAGTCTACTTTTATGATCATACATAGACTGATTATAATGGTTTCATATTTGTTCAGTTCATTTTTTAATTCATATGCTACTTTCTTAATTAATTCCAAAACATCATTAATATCTATCGTTCTCATCTCCCTAAAATAAATATTTGTTTGTCCTAAATACTCAAATTGAAAATATACGATTGATGAATAATCATCGTGTTGGTAGAATAACTATAAATATATGCAATAATAATTTAATATTTTTTTTTATATTTGTACATAGGGATGATAATAGGGTGAGTTGGAGTTAGATATTGCTTCTTCGACTATGTACCTACTACATAGATTTACCTCCTTATTTGTTACATCAACTGTTTAAATAGAATCAGAGGTATGATATAAAGACCACCTAGTAAGAGAAACATCTTATCAAGTATATAATTTTACTTTTTATCCTTTTTACTAAAAACTAATAAATATTTTACATCAGTATTATATCAAAAATAATTTTTTTTATTGTTTTATTATTGAAATTTGATCTAAATATAATCGATAAAATTATTGCACATATTGAGCTTAATATAAAGAGTATGATAAAATTATTTTACATCAGTATGATCAAAAAAATCCTTCTCCACAAAATGTCTCTGGTCATGGATATTACTTACATCATATAGCTAACACCAATCTCTCAAAATATGCAGATACATTTTAAAGGGGCCATTCTTTTTCTCTTACTTAATCAAGAAATTACTTAGATGCACAATGCACACACAGTCACTGATATATCATATAAATTGAAATTTTTTATAGATATATCACACAAATCAAATCCATCCAAAAATATACCCCAATTTTCGATTTTCGTAAATCATAGTTAATGTAATTGTCTGTTAAATCCTAGTGAGCAAGTCTGCTTTAATATAATTTTTTGCTTTCCATAGTTAAATTTAAATAAACCAATTTAATATAATATGCACGCGGTATTATATATTCTGTAATTCAAATTGACACAAACTCTAAAATATTAGCTTTCCTATAGCGTAATGACTTTCTTCAATATATTTTCATATTATTCGGTTTTTGATACGATAAAAAGTACGAACCCTAAATCGTAGAAAATGTTGAAAATTTAATGGAAAAATGGTGAAAAAGTAAAAAAAAAAAATTATAATACATCGCTTATACTTGTGTGTTAATTATATTTTCAAGCACCAGTTGCAAGTACATAAAATGAGTTAAATAATAAATTCAATGAAATGACAATAATAGTAACTCATATTATTATGTCAATGAAAACCAATATTCAAAAAGAAAATAGCAAAGTTTAAATGGAATGACGTTGAAAACGAAAATATCAAAGTCTCATTGGAATGACGTTAAAAACACAAATAGCAAATTCAAAATTCTACTTCTTCGAAATCTTCGTTACCGATAACTGTATATTTCCACCATCTATATCGTCGTCGGACAAATCATCATATCTTCTTTTGAGAGGAGTCATATGAGTGTTTGTTGAGGTTGAACACGTTTCTTCAATATATTCCTACCATAAAGATAAGAATCTTAAATATAATTGAAATTTAAATCACAATTTTTTATCACATAGTAAAATAGTACCTCTTCATTAGCACCCTTCTTTGTCATATTGGTGCAATTGTTTAACTTGGATTCCACTTCCTAAAATTTTGACATGATTCATTCAATTTTACCAAGGAAAAGATCATACTCAGCTTACACCGTATCAGATGTGTAATTAATAAAATAATTAATAGACAACAACGTTAAAGAGTTATCAATTCAAAACATTATAACTTACATGAATTCGTAGGGATGAAAATTGAGATTTGATACTTGAATCTTCTGTTATCTTTTTGACGGTGTAAACACGGTCGGCAAAACACCCAATTTCAACCTTAAAGAGACATTCTCTCTCCAACATCTTCTCCAAGATCTCAGGCGTTCCATTTATATCACCACTCTTTAATACATCAAATTTATAACATTAGTGTCATTATTTTGATCAAAGAAATTAAAAATAATTGGAGACCATAACTTTAAAAAAACACACAACCTCTTTTTCCATTTCTTCCATTACTTGGGCAGCTGTTTTGGTTAAAAATTGAAGTGCGCAATCCTCAAATATAGTGAAGTAGAGACAATCACTACAATCCTCTACAAGCACCTTCAACTTATATCTAATAATATTCATAACAAATAAAATGAATTATCAAGAATGTATTATGATAAATACAAATTTAGTACGTCAAAAAACACTTCGTTATCTGTGAAAACAAAATTAAATTAGAAGGTAAATAAATTCAAATTCATAAAGTACTTTGCAATGTGAGGCGTGTGGTGATGACTGATTACATGATTTTTGCAGTATTGAAATATCACATAAATTAACACACCTAATTAAAGAAGAAATAATTGATGCGATAATTAAAGAGGATAAATTATCGGTGTTTGAAATTGAACCAGTTCTGTAAAGCACGAAGAGCAGAAAGCTATTTAGGCCTAAAAGATGTACTCATGAATGAGTATTTTGGGATTAAAATATTTGGGCTGATAAGAGGAAAACCAACCAACATTTCGCGGCTAAAATATTTGAGTTCAATACAATAAATACAAATTTATTACGTTAACGATAAATTAAGTGGTGTGACTAAGATAAATAATAGCGATACCTGGGAACTATTGATCCAATCTGACGGTTGCACTTCTTGCAAACGTCTCCAACTTTAGTGCCTTTTGGAACTCCTTTGTGACATTTGTCATTCCCGCACGAATCATAAAACCATGACTCTGTTGGGTGAAAATCCTTTATTATGCCTTTGCATATGTAAGTGTCACCCTATAATAATGGAGTTATAATCAATAACATTAGATAATACATTATGAAAATAGTATTTAAATTATTAAATACTAATATTGATACCTCATGTGAGTCCTTAAGCTCATCAATTGTTTTCGCTAAAGTGGTATTAAGCCAATCCATCATTTTCAAGTCTGATCCGTAACTTGAAATGTTAGTGATTGAATCACTAATTTGAATTCCATTGTGCGCACCTCGTCTTTGTGTTATTATAAGATGATTAAAGAAATATAAAAGTTCGGTGAGTGTATATCAAAAATACGATAGTCAAATATCAAAATATGAATCATATAATCAATTGCTAACCTTTTGATGAAATCCTTAACTTCTTGAATATCCGGTTGGATAAAAAGTTTGGTGGCATTCTTCATTGTTGAAACTTTAGTCCCTAAAAATTCAAATAACTCGTGAGTAAGTATACACAATTTCGATCGGTTGGGCATGAGAATGGAGATGAATAAATGACAACCTTTGTAGTTTGATATCTTTGCAAACTGCAAGGCGATCATCACGGGTTCCTTCACATCAGCTGGCAAATTTTCCATGAATGATTTAAGCTGATGGGCAAAGGACTCCCACAATACACATGTTACTTTAGTCCCACTATCACAAAAATATGGTTACAAATTAAAAATATAATAAAAAATTGTAAATACATTGTAAATTAATTAAAATTAAAATAAAAAAATTAAATCATACTCAACATCGGTTATCTCCACATCAGCAGTAGCTACTTTTCCACCCCTCATTTCAACATTCTTTATTTCAATTATTCGGGTTTTGACTTCTCCCAAAATATCTGCAACATAAAGTGAAGCGCAATTATAATATAAAATACTAAATATAATATATATTGAACATAATAATATGTTTTAGGCTTTTGACATATTTTACGTACCCAAGAAGAAAGTTGGATTGTGCGTGAGAATATCCTTAAAACTAACAAAATTAAACCCATACTCTGGAATTTTTACAAATTCCTCTGGTTCATACACCTTTGTGGCAAGACCAAATTCTATCCGCCACGGATGATCTATCTTTGCTGTTTGAAAAGAAGGACAATTTTCAAGGATTTGAAAATTCTCAATTATGTATATATGACCCTCGTTGAGTAGATGTGTGAATCGTTTTTTGTACCCTACTGAGATTGAGGCTTGCATTTTGTCACCCTGCATTCAAAAAGAAATCTCATTGTACATAGATAACAAATGCAATTGAATATGAGCACGAGTATTGTTCATAGTAGGAATTTGTACTCATTCATCAACCATGATGAACTCAAGTCCCTCTTTACCCAACTTGTCTTTCTGCACCCAAAGGCGAAGGATTCGCACAGTCACCACTTTCTTTCTGGTTTGTTCATTGATGGAGCTCAAACCTATGGTTTCCTTGCAGCTTGACATCATAGTTTTGATACCTAAACAGATTATCAGCAATTAACTACAAAAATTAACAATGCAGTGACAATAAAATTAAAATTCATAAATTATACTACTCTAGTTCAGATAACTATCAAATATATAACAATTATACACCTAGAAATCATCGAAATTAAGCAATCTTTTTGGATATGGCTTTGGTTTCACCCAGAAGGAAAACATAGAAAGCAGCTAGTATAAAATATGGTATAAAATATTATCTTGATGTAATTCAGTTACCCTCTTTGGGTGCATGAATTCAGAAGAAGAGTTTTTTATGCGAAACAACCAAAACAAAAACAAAAACAACGAACCAAACAACCTAAACAAAAACAAAATCTGCACTTACATTTGAAAGAAGACAAAAATTAAAACAGAGCTATCAGAATAAATAACACCAGAATAGTACATGGACCACGCAATCTTCCAAATGCGGTTGACCGCATCTCCATTCGGAAGGGTGATAAATCAATAAGTTGTGATATTTTTGTATTTGAAAATATTTAAGAATAACTAAAAACTACGAAATTTGGTTTCACCCAGAAGGAAAACAGAGAAAGCAGTTAGTATTCAGAATATGTATTAATAATGTGGATTAGATACAGAAAGTATACCGTACGTAGCATACATACACCACACAGAAGAAAGAAAAAATGTAGCAATCACATCTTAGACATGTAAATAATCTTAGTATAGTTTTTGTCAACAGAAGATTTGAGAGGTTTTCCTGCTTGAATTAATCCAACAAATGAGAAGCAGCCTTTCTTGTGCAAGGAAAGAACACTTATCTATATCTAGATAAATGTTGCGTGAATGTTAACGAATGACAACTGTTTAATTAATGACATTGTAATCAGATAAACACGACACATGACGAAGAAGAGAGAAGATATCTAGAAGAAAAAAAGGAGCTCCTTTTTTTGTATTTGAAAATATTTAAGAATAACTAAAAACTACGAAATCATCGAAATTAAGCAATCTTTTTGGATATGGCTTTGGTTTCACCCAGAAGAAATACAATTGAAAATATGTCGATGAAGGAGAACTCCCAACAAATATAATGTTCATACATATTGTCATTAAGTTATCAAAGATTCGCATTTCTATCTTCAATTCAATGAAAGCCCCAAAAGCTCTCACATACCTTGCCACGATTAGAATCTCCTTCGCGGACTCCTTGAACGATGACCACGAGGTGATCTGCAGAAGAGTTTTAGAAAAAGTATAATGCAGTGATTTGGAGTTCCAAACAGATTTAAAAAATATAATTTGTGCTTCATTTTTGGATGGATTTGATTTGGAGAAACAAATTTGGGGATTTTTGGCTTCATTTTGGGGATTTGATTTGGAGAAACAATTTTGGTGGAGAAAATTGGGGAATTTGGGGAATTTTGGCTTCATTTTGGGGATTTTTAATGAGTTCTCCGACAAAATCAAAGGGGAAGTTGAGAAGTAATGTTTTGCTCATTCAGAAAGTTATAATTGCGTCATGATTATTTTTAATGTGTTTTTAATCTCATTGGGTCGTGGCTTTGCGGACTAAATGCGTTTCTAGTCTTTTTAATGTTTTTAATAATGTGTTTTTAAGTTTGTTATTTTAAAAAGCAAAAAAAGGAGAAAAAAGCAAATTTGAAATGGGAGCATTAGAGATGGGGTGGTGTTGATGTGGCATCAATGGCTCCAAATCGTATTATAGAGAAGATTTACTTTATTAATTCGTTTTCTTACTTTTAGAATAAAACACTATAAAAAATTTGCACATTTGTCCATTTTATTGTGTCTATAAAAAAATTTGCACATTTTTATTTTTAATAATATACTCATATTATTGGACACACCATTAAATTTTTAATCACTCACATTACATATTTAATTATAAATAATGAGAGACTCTCGTTCGACTCATAACATATTTTATTTATTTATCAATCAATTATAAATTTTTCTTTCACTCACATACACATATTTAATTAATAAATATTGTGGGACCGTTATTCAACTTACAACACATTCAAATCATTCGTAAAACATGTACCAAAACCAAGTGTGTAAATACTTCGTGGACGGATAGAGTATTTAATTATATAAAATAATTAAATAAACTTCCAAAAGACAAATAATAGTCATCCACATAACAATACAGAAATTATTACCATTTTATATATGAGTTATCACAAATATTGTTGGTCCCGAAACAAGTGAACTGAGTGTATGGGGGGAGAATACACCAGTCAATTTTTGCAAGTTAAAAACTTTCTGTGTCTCCTGAACTGAAGGGAGGAGTTTCAGTTAGAGTGATGACTTAGATAGGAATCCTTCAGTCTACACTGAGTGTTTGACTGATGAACTAATATCTTAAGTGTGCGGAATGTGGTGGCTTTAAATCTTACTCGTTTGTTTCAGAAAACTTAATGTAATGTTTCTCTTTTCTGTTAGTCAGTATTCAGTTGATGATATATAATGAATAATCAATACTGAAATAAAGAGAGAGAGACAGAGGTTTGGTTTGCGTGGTTCGGAGATAAAAACTCCTACGTCCACGAGTACTCGATGTTAGTCGAAGGTTTCCAACTTAATGGAGAGATAACAATCTTACAGTGATCAACCGTGAAAGTTGGATTTACAGTTGTACTGATCACTATTAGCTTAGAACTAATTCTAAAACTAAGATTGTTCTTCGGTTACAAATGATTGCTAAGAACACTAAGAGATA
The DNA here is from genome assembly GCA_026898415.1 of Leonotis leonurus. Taxonomy (NCBI): domain Eukaryota; kingdom Viridiplantae; phylum Streptophyta; class Magnoliopsida; order Lamiales; family Lamiaceae; genus Leonotis; species Leonotis leonurus. The sequence continues at coordinate 1,630,923 of JAPKLX010000035.1, read as the reverse complement.
AGAACTGAAAGCTTGGAGTGTTTTGGACTGAGAGTTTAAAAGCTTGAGAGCGATGATAGCAATAGAGAGTTGATAGCAGGGGTAACCGGTGTCTTGAAGTGTTTGAAGCATCGGGTATTTATAGTGCTCTCTCAAAGATATAGCCGTTGTGAGATAGAGCTTTGATTTGAATTCTTCCCGTTGGAATCTTCGTCCTTTTTGCCATTTTAGGTGTCTGCAGAAAGATCTTGTTCACCTAACCGAGATTTTTGCTATAAATAAAAGGGCCTACTGCACTTCTAACTTCAACTTCAAAACTTCAGGACAGACTTCAGTAGAGAAGGTCCTTCAGTTTTGGGATAGCTTGAATCTTCAGTGGGGATGTCCTTCAGTGTACCTGAAAAATTAAAACTCCCTAACATATGAGTTCTTAGACAAAACACTAAGATTCAATATTGGTCTTACTACATCTTTTCAGGGGAGGTATTGGAATTTGAATCAAAACACTTATAAATATTTCCCAACAAATATCATTATACCTAATTTAATTATACAAATGATACGAGTAGTATGGAAGAGTATAAATAGTACTCCCTCCGTCGCAGTAAGCATGACACCGTTTATATTCATCTAAGGTTGTGTTCTCTTTGTGGGATAATTTTTTCCCATGAAAATATGGGATGAAAGTATAATTAGGCTTTAAATCCATTCTTTTTATTCATACCTCCTATCTAAATTATAAATTTATCATTGTTTTTCTCATTCATCCCACTATAAGAAGGGATAATATTATCACACCAAATTTGGATGGATAATATTATCCCTTCTTATAGTGGAATGAAGGAGAAAACTAATGATGAACTTATAAGGTATGAATAAAAAAGAAGAGATTTAACGACTAATTATACTTTTATCTCACATTTTCATGAGATAAATTTATCCTTCAAAGATAACACAACCTAAATGTATTAAAATAATAAATTGTGTCAAGTTTATTAAGACAAAGGTAGTACTAATTCATACCATCCAAACATATGCACATTTAATAAAATTGAATACCACGTATAAATAAAATAATTCAATAATATTCAAATTATTTACACACATAAGTTAAAAAATTAAATACAGCGGTACCTTAGTATAAAAAATGTATAAATGACTAAACATTTGATATCCAAATGTCAAATGTTGAACTTGTGTATTCGTGTATTTCATTAATCTCTAAATCGACATGATACACATGTATATGATGTACCTTTGTTACATGTTTGTGCATTCGACACTTGAAAATGTTCACAAATAAAATTTTGATCACAAAAAAGTGAAAATAACTATTTATATTTTTACAAACTAAAAATGGTTATTTTATTTACATCTAATTTAAATTAGGATAATGTGGACAATTATTGAACTGGCGTGACACCCTAGCTAATCTAGTAAATAAATAAACTTTTATCATATTTAAATGCAAAACATTCAACATAAATATATTTTTTCTATAAATATAAGTACAACTTCAAGTAAATCATTTTGAATTTAACAAACATAATAAAATTTTGTTATTTATATAAATTATGACGATAAAATTCATAAACTATATGTTGTAAATGCAAGCCAAACAAAACTAAATTGTTTATTAAAAAAATTTAATAATTTCTTATTGATTCATCAATTAAACTCAAAGTAGTTACTTAATCTTAATAAATTCTTATAGAATTAATTTACAAACTTATTGTCCAATAGGAAAATGTCCAACTAATTAATTAAGGAAAATTCCCAAAACTCATTCTTTCAAAATTTTGAGTACACAACAAACAACACCAACACCAACATTACCCTTTTTCTTCTCCGTTTCTCCGATAACCTCCGCCTCTAGTCGCTGTCACTGTTCTCTCTCTCTGCCCTCGTCTCTCCCTCTCCGTCTGTTATCGTCTCTCTCTCAGCCGACAGAACAGCCCGCAGCCGTCGCCATCTTTCCCTCTTCAACAGCCGACCCCGGCGACATCAAGACCAGCCCCCGACTCGCCCCCTACTTGGTGCTTAGTGAATCGATTCGGCTCATCCTCAACTCAGCTAATGCAGCTAATATCCAATTTTATACTATAGGGAGAAATGTTTAATTTATTTCTCATCTCTTCAAGTTATTCAAGCTTTACTGTGGGTTTTCAGATTATACATATTAAGTTGCATGAATGTTTAGATTTTCAGATTAGACACATTTAAGTAGGATGAGTGTCTAGAGATGATATTTATTTCTAAAAATTCTGATGAAAAATAAAAATAGGTGTATGAGCTTCTTATGTTGATTTCAAGTTTATGTTTATAGAGGAGGGAGAGAGACCATATTATTTTATAGACTAATAAACCCCAAAACATAAACCCTAAATATGATAACCTCAAAATAAATATACCGAAATTTAGGAAAAAGCAACCGAGGCTCTCCCAAAATCATGAAATTGCAATACAAATGTGAGCCATACCCATTCTTCCATTGAATCTGCCCAATTTCCCCAAATCCCTTTGTCGTAATTTGCAACACGCCACCTATTACCATTCCGGCGATCTCTTACTGTAGTACTGTATTGACCTTTCGCCTGCAGCAGACTGCAGTTTCCTTCAAATCGAAAGTGAAGTCTTGTTTTGTGATTTTATAGCTCATGCCTCATGCTTTGCTGAACTTGGATTCCACAATTTTTTGTCACGTGTTTTCGCTTTTCCTGATTTTGAATCACTTTCCAGGTTTTGGGTTGGCGATGATTGTGTCTTGCCCATTTAGTAGCTGATCATCATCTAAGTTTCTATATTTGCATATGTAAGTTTATAGACTGAAGTGCCTGGTAGGGCATTTTTGGTGGAGCTGAAAGTTGAGGTTCTTGGAACGTTTGCGAGCTGGAATTTTTGGAGGTTGGACCTGACCCGAGAGTTATTTTTTCCATTTTTTGGTTATACTACAATTTCTACAGTTTCTCTGGAGATATTTAAGAGCCAGTAAGTTTTTTACAATTTTCTGTAGAAGTTTAGAAAGGAAATAATAATTGTCGTAAACTTGTTTGAAGTGGTAGTTTCAATTCAATAATAATTTTGACATATATGTATATATATATCTTCTCATTTTGTAGTTTTACAATATAACACTTGTTTGGAAAATAATATAGTATGTAATTCTTTTTATTATAAAACCTTTCTATTATAAAACCAGAAAGGTTTTATGGCATATATATGCAGTGTGAATCAACTCTTTGTTAACATGGTGCTGCATTTTGACCTAATGGATTATACAAAGATCTGATTACTGAATAAATTTTGTCAAAATTGTTCAACAGTTGGATGCAATGGATGAGAATTTTGTGGAAGTACTAAAACATGAATTGAATAGAGAAGATTTGAAAACACTAACAAATCAAACAAGGGAGCATGAGTCTATTGCGAGGCTCAAGCGCAGGTAACTCACTAATCTAACTTTATAGTTTCTCATAATTTTTTAGTTTGTTTGTTTTTAACTTCAGAAAATCATTTGGCAGGTGGTTGATGGATTTACCTTTATCCGAAAAGGAGCAAAAGAGGATAGAGGAATTACTGCCTCCCAATGATAAGTACGATAGAAGTGTGTTTGTTTAAATATTTCCATTGTTCCATATTTTTAAAATGATTGGTGTTGTGATCATCTACTTGGATCAATGTGGTCATCTATAGTTATTTTGTCAGTGGTCTGTGTAGACAGGTTAGTTGTGGATTAGTAATATTAGTTTGGTATGTGCACATGAATTCCTTTCTCTGCCTGTGGTTGGTTTTTGATATACTTTAGGTATAACTTAGTAAAATAACTAACTAACTTACAATCAAAAGTAATGTGGTGGACTGCGTTTCTTAGAATTGTTGAGGTTAAAAAAGTTATGGTCCTTTGACAAAGTCTCGAGTGCCAAATCATGTTGTAGATTATTTTTTTATTTGGTAAATATGGCTGAATAGAAACATAAAATGTCTTATGCTTTTAGTACAAATAGATTCCACATAGGTTGCTCATGGTAGAGATTGATCTTATAAATTTAGTGCTTAGAATGTCGTGTCCTCTTTTATGTTGTTTGAGCGAAAATTATATATGTTACGTGTAATACTTTGGGAAAACCCTTTAAAAATAAAAGTTTCTAATGAATTTCAGCAACCAACAACTGTTCCCCAAATATTACCTTCATGGTCGGACTAAAATATGATCAGCGATAGATTCAAAATGACCTGCTGATAGTTATTCGAGGTAATGAGATTTCTAAATTCAATGTTTGCTTACCTCTCTTTTTCTGGTTCCACTTTGCAGGATAATGCCTGAATCTTTCCTTAGAGAAGATGATGTAAGTATATTACGACCTGATTATATATATATCGCATCCATAATCTTCAATAGTATTGTGATAAATATAAAATCTCCAATTCGTTGTAAGGGCTGCATTGATGCATATTGAGGTTTCTTTGCCTTTATATCCTCAAAGTATTTTTTACCTCAAACGCAGGTTGGCTATGAGGACATCAGGATTTGTATTGAGAAGGCATTTGGAGCTTGTAACAGTCGAGAGGAACCTACTTGCGTTCAAGCCAACTTAAGAATATTCAATTCAAGTGCTGGTCTTAAAGAGGTATCTTTCTTGCTGGATGCTATGACTAACAAAGGCTTATGTTCCTTTGCTAGGATACTTATGGGGGGACTGGATAAATTTGATAAGACACGTTTTGGCATGGTCAGGACAATCAATGAATTGCTTCCAAAGGTTATTGCCGACAAAAGCGATATTTCCAGATCAAAACTGAAAAGATGTTCACAACTATTAAAAGTCCCAACCAATTTTCAGGGATATCAGACGGTGCCCTTTACTAATTCTGGGGCGCGGCAGATACCAGGGGGTAGCGACTGTTTATTGAAAACATGGGACCTCTATGTTACTGATGCGTTCAAGTTACTTGAAAAGCTTGAGGACTTCCCTTCCAGCACTTTGCATGCAATGCATAGGAAGCTGAATGGTGTTAAAGGGTACATTCCTCCTTTGCGACCCCGAAAAACTGGATGGGGTCGTGATAAATTAATAAGCTCAGTGAGAAATAAGTGCAAGAAGATGCTATCAGACATTGGTGAAGGGGAAGAACCTGCGGAACAATTGGTTGGGGCACTAGGAGTTGCAGGCTTAACTTTGAAGCTAATAAGGAATCGTTCAGGTGTAAGAGACTACAGTAGATTTGCTCCCGAGATGGATGCATTGCACGATGATTTCAGGAGATTTTCACCAGAAATGGATGCACTGCACGCTGATATAGCTAAAGCTATTTATTTGCTAGAGAAACGGAAGAGAGTGAGCTTGATAGAATTAAGAAAAGTGCAGCGTTTGTTGGATCCCAATATGGAGTTATCTGAAGATAGTATGCCGACTGCTGTACGAAATTTACTGACTGAATATCTTTATGAGTGCAGTGATATGGACAAAGTCCCTGATTTTCTGATAGAAACTCTTGACATTATTAATAGAGAAGCTCAACTTGGCTCTCACAATAAAAGTTCCTCCAAAGGTTTTTTAACTCAGAGAGAATTGATTAAAGAGCAAATAGAAGAAGAGATGCAACATGTCTTGAATATCAGTGCTCTAGCGAAAGAAGTTGTAGCGAACGTGCTTCCTCAACATGAATTTGATGAAGAATTTGCTCATGCATACATGGAGGTTTATGATGGAAATGACACTCTCTGTGTTTTTGACGATGATCTACAAATGGAGGATGGTTGTCATTATTTTATATTTAAATCTGGTAGTTCATATGACCAAAAAGAAAGTATTGGGGAGATAAACCCTGAAGCGTTCAATTCACCTATCTCACCAAGTAAAAGAAATGGTACTTTATCCTGCTCTTCCAATGGGAGATCCGATATGGCTCTGGAGTCTGTGCATCTCAACAAAATGGATTCAAATGGAAGTTGTGATTTTCTTCATTCCCCATCTTACAAGGACATTGGATCTGCTTACTCTGGTTCCACAAAAGTGACAATAAAACGTAGTTTGTTTTCTCCATCTCACTCTCCTTCCAGAAACTCAAGCCACAATGAACTCAAAGTTGAGGAAACTACAAGCTGCTCTCCATCAACAGCGAAAAATGGATTTTCAGGTATCAAAGTAGAAGAAAAAGATTTTTGCCATCAGTCGAGTAGTTCCATTAATGGATACCTAGAGCTCCAAGAAGCTTGTGATACAACTAGTATGGTAGCCTATCGTTTTGCGGGTTACATGCTGGACACGCTAGCTAAGGCTGAAGGCTTAAAGTTGTGCCAAGGTGACAGATTGTATCTACATAGCCATGCTTCAGTCCCTGAAGATAGTGAAGGTAACTTATCAGTGATAATTTCTGCGTGGTGCAAGCTTTAGTTTTCTCGGAACCATTCATCATGTTTGTCCATATTCCTGGAAAGGAGCGTTCTGGATTTCCATGTACATTCAGCAGCCAATCAACTACCTTATTTGTTTGTCTTGTTTTCTTACTTTTATCCTAAATGAGAAACTTAAATAGTTTTATCGGCTTTAATATCCTGCTCTATTGTTTTTGCTGCAGAATTTTCTGACATGGTGTCCAAGTTCAACGAAGTGTGGACAAATGTGGTAGAGCACTAGGCATCTGCAGCAGGCCGGCTACTAATATGATGAAGCATAACTCAGAAAACTTCAAAGTTCTTTCCCTACAAATGCATCATACAGCATTCAGTGATTTAAAGGTAGCGATCGTACAACACTGCTCTTGTATTACCAGCGTCGTATTTGTGAATTGAATTTATACTGTTTGGTATATGTCTATATGTATATGTAGTTCAGATGCCTGCATTGTTAATGCCTCACCATGAGTACATAATCGCCACTATTGTAACATAAAGTTTTACCAAATATCCTAAGTTCTGCAAAAAGGAGTAGGTGTCTGGTTTTTAAAAAATTGGTGGTGCAAATTTCATAACCTATTAACATTTCGAATTGTGTGATGTTAATGTTAATGAAAAGCGAAGCCGTTTAGAAGACAATATCCGAAGAAACTAGTAAAATTTTTGAACTTTGAAGGGCCTGATTTGATCCTCAAGTTTTAATATATAATGAGGATGATGATGTTAATTCTTTATGTTTACAAGTTTACAATTGCTGGTATCGTATCATACAATCTTGATTCACTGAGAACCAAAACGCCTTGTTAATGTAGCATGTAATCTGTTCATTTGTCTTTAAACGTGGACAACTTTGTATTCCAGAAAAGTTTGTGATGTTGATCACAGATTAAAGGAACCTTATTTTAGCAAAAAGTTTTTGATCAAAAGCATTAAACTTCATCATATAGCAAAAACATTAACAATGTTGGTCCCGAAACGAGTATACTGAGTGTATGAGGGGGGAAGGGGAATACCCCAGTTTTGATTTTTATTTAACTTCAGTAAGAGTGAATACTTTAGATAATAATCCTTCAGTCTACACTTAGTGTTTGACTGATGGACTAATATCTTAAGTGTTGTGCGGAATGTGGTGGTTTTAAATCTTACTCGTTTGTTCAGAAAACTTAATGCAATCTTTCTCTTTTCAATTACTCAGTATTCAAAGTATGATAAATAATGAATAATAAATATTGAAAGAAAATGAGAGAGAGACAAGATTTGGTTTGCGTGATTTAGAGATAAAAACTCCCACGTCCACGTGTCTCGATGTTAGTCAAGGTTTTTCAAGTTAATGGATTGATAATCGTCTTACAGTGATCAACCACAAGGGGTTAAATAGACAATATATCTGATCACTTCTAGTTTCGAACTTAATCTAATGCTAAACTATTATTCGGTTACAAGTATATCGCTAAATATGAACACTGGATAATGAAATCTGAAACCTTGAGTGTTCTTGAGTGAGAGCTTGAGAATTGAGAGTGATGATAGCGATAGCGAGTTGTAAGATTGGGTAACCGGTGTCTTGAAGCGTTTGAAACATCGGAGTATATATAGCTCTCTCATAGAATCTATCCGTTGTGAGATAGAGCTTCATTTGAATTCTTCTCCTTGAGGTTTTCGTCCTTTTTGCTATTTCTGGTGTCTGCAACAAGATTGTATTTCACCTACTGAGATTTTTGCCTAAAGTGGTAAGTCCTATAGGATAGACCATCACTCAGTGGAAATTTCAGATTGAGACTTTAGTACAGAACTTCATATGAGAGCTTCAGTGGCAAAGTGACTTCAGCTTCTAATTTCATCTTCAAAACTTCAGGACAACCTTTAGTAGAGTGGTCCTTTAGTTTTGGAATGTATTGAATCTTCAGTAATGTCCGTCCTTCAGTATACCTGAGAAATATAACTTTCTAACATTTGAGTTCTTAGACAAAACATTAGAAATTTCAGTTTTGGACTTATTACACCTTTGAGGAGAGGTATTAGTATCTAAATCAAAACACTTATAAATATTTCTCATCAAACAAAAGTACCTAGTTATGAAACTTTCTCAGTGGAATAAGAAGAAGGATTCTGGGTTGATATTTTGTTTCGAGGCTTTGGTAAAATCAGACCCTAATCTGGTTCCCACTATTTGATTTTGAGCGCCAAAATAAAGATGAAGATGAAGAAGATTTCATGAATTTTCTTTTCTTACTTTTATTACTAGTTACATGCATAATGACTTTTCTCTTTGTGTGGGCAGCTTTCGGTGGAGTCACCCCACCTCTTTCTTTCTTTGTTTTTACTATTCTTCAAATTTTTATAATTACACTACTTTTATTTCGCATTTAATTTATCCCATTGTATTCACTATATATATACACAAATAATATATCTTATTGCACAATAGACTTACATATATAGTAGCTACACACATATACACATGATATGTGTGCGTATATAAAAAAATTGATCGATGGAGCACAACCCAATAAGAAAAATGAGTCTAATTAAGTGGGACCACAACCAATAAGAAAAATGAGTCTAATTAAGTGGGACGAATGTAGTAATCGAATGAGTCTAATTAAGTAGGAGGGACGGAGTAATCAGTATGTATGCATGACTCATGAGGTGTCATTTTGCTAGTCTACTCATTTCTGACGTCATGCATACAATTTTTTGCGTCATTTCTTGTATTTTCATTTTCGTTTCTTTATATATATATAGATGGTGTGAAATCCTCGCCAAGTTAGGAAGTTGAGTAAAATAGTCCAAGAAGCAGCTAATAATACCATGTTACTTTCATTTTAAAACATACATACATTTATTAATTAATAATTTTTTTAGAGTCACATGACAAGAGTTGCCACTCAATTATTTCCTACATTGCTAGAAAACAAATTTCAAAAATCAAGAAAAAGCGTAGCTTGCAGAAAGTCCAAAGCAGCTTCACAACTGTGGGCACACTATGCTTCACTAAAATTATTTTAATCCTCAACATTACGACAGGACAAAAAGTAATCCTATTAATCTTTTTCTTTTATAATATAATCTCGTCAAGTGCTTAATCAGACTTAGTACAAACGGCCCTTAAATCTTGATTAGATAAGACTTACATTACACTACTATATATATATATGTGTATATATACAGACTATGTAGAGTCTGAGATATAACACCCTATATCTCACTCTTTCCAAATGCTTAATTAAGTGGTCAAGACTCAAGAAGTAGATTATAATTAGGCCAACATATCTATACCTTATACTATTATTACAACCTCTTCTTATTCTTCTCCTTCTTTCTCTCTATCTAAAACTCACACACACACAAGGAGGCTCAGGCAATGGCAGCACTTCACCACTACTCAATCTTGGTAGTAATAATATGTGTGCTTTTCATATTTATATCAGAAGCCAAATCCCAGAAAGAAGGTGATAAAATAGCAAGTTTTCCCGGTCAACCTGCGGTCAACTTCCGGCAATACTCCGGCTACATTACCGTCGACGCAAAGCACCAAAGATCCTATTTTTACTACTTCGTCGAAGCAGAAACCAACCCTGCTTCCAAGCCTCTTGTTCTATGGTTGAATGGAGGTATAAAAATACAATCTTGGAGCTTATGCATAGTGTGCTTCCCTCATTTCTTGAACAAAATCTCAAAACCCCACATCACATCGAGTTTAATATAGTGAAGTCTTGATCACATTTGAATAAATTTACTCGAACATGACTAAATATAATCCATTAAATTTGCAGGGCCTGGGTGTTCATCGATAGGAGCAGGGGCTTTCAGTGAGCACGGGCCTTTTCAACCCAGTGGGAATGTTTTGGTGAAAAATGATTACAGCTGGAATAAAGGTCTTTTTTTGCCCCTTCTCTAAATCCTTTCATAGGCGAGTGATGATGGAAAAAGTATGAGTAATAGTAGTAGTACTATTTTGTAAGGTTTCTGTATTTTGCACATTTTTGCAGTGGCTAATATGTTGTACTTGGAATCACCTGCTGGAGTTGGATTCTCTTACTCTGCTAACGAATCTTTCTACGAATCTGTGAACGATGAAATGACAGGTACCATGAAATGTTTCTTGATAAGAAGCAGCACCGCATACACATTTATTTCCAACAGTTAATGAATTTATGAAACAGAAGTCATGCTTTTTCTGCTGTAGCAAGCGACAACCTTAATTTGCTCGAGAAGTGGTTGGAGAGATTCCCAGAATTCAAGAAGAGAGAGTTTTACATCTCAGGGGAGAGCTATGGTGGTATGTTAAACCTCTTTTGCTAATTAGTGATTTTAAGTTGAAAGTAAAATCATGCATTGGTTTGGTTGTGAACAGGACATTATGTTCCACAACTAGCATCTCTCATTCTTCACTCCAAATCCAAGATCAATCTTAAAGGAATAGCAGTGAGTAAATTACACAGTTGATGATAAAATTATTGATAAGATTTTTCACGTAGTATAGTAATCGAATGGGAATTCTTGATGATTGCAGATAGGAAATCCTCTGCTTGAATTCAACACAGATTTCAACTCGAGGGCAGAGTATCTATGGTCTCATGGTTTAATCTCTGATGCTACATATCATGATTTCACATTTGCATGCAACTACTCCCAAATCAGAAGGGAAGCTGCATCGGGGGCCCTCACTCCGGTGTGCCGTCGTGTCATAACTCTAGTCTCCTCGGAGATAAGCCGGTTCATAGATGCCTATGATGTCACTCTCGACGTATGTTTGTCGTCTCTCGAGCTCCAATCTCATCGTCTAAATCAACTGGTAACCGTACATTTTTAGTCCCGTTAATTTTGGGTCGATGGCCTCGACGCAGTCCGACGTTTGACGTCTCCCTAGCTAGGCAAAGATGGTTTAAAGCTCCGGTTTTTTTGTGTTTTTCAGCAAGATGAGCCCAAAGTAAATGTCTGTGTGGAGGACGAGACGATAGTGTACTTGAACCGGAAAGACGTGCAGGCGGCATTCCATGCTCGTCTCGCCAATGGTAACCAGTGGAGCGTTTGCAGCGAGTAATGTTATCCTACACACCATACTGATATATAAGTTCAGATTCAACTCGATTCTTTCTGCTCATTCCGACTTTCTTGCAGTGTGTTGCGGTATCATATGCAAGATCTCGAGATACCAACTATTCGAGTTGTTGGCGACCTTGTCAAGTCGGGCATTCGAGTATTAGTTTACAGGTATATATAAAACCATTTTGAGCTTATCAATCCTATCTACCCGTGTTTCCATGATTAAATGGAACTTATGCAAGAAAATTGTGTTGCAGTGGTGATCAAGATTCTATTCTCCCACTCACCGGAACTCGGACACTGGTTAACGGGTTAGCTAAAGAACTGAGTTTGAACACGACAGAGGCATACGGTGTTTGGTTCGAAGGGGGACAGGTTAGGACTCAAGGTTTGAAGTATAATGTCTTGATCTCAATGGATGAATCTTGATTTTGAACTGTAATGTGTAGGTTGGTGGGTGGACACAAGTCTATGGAAACTTTCTGTCGTTTGCAACGATACGAGGAGCTTCACACGAAGCCCCATTTTCTCAGCCAGAGAGATCACTCGTTCTGTTCAGATCATTTGTCGAGGGAAAGCCGCTGCCACGAGCCAATGCGGTCACAAGTGGGAAGAAGAAGATGAAGATGGTTTCGATGAACAGAATCGTCTAAACCTTCAAGGGAAGAAATATAGAATGGCAATGAATTGTTGTTTCAAGGACATTAATTTATTTGTTTCTAACTAGAAGAGTGAAGAAGAGTGACTTGGTTTCAGATTCAATGTAATTCACAGCAGAAGCAACTAGCAATGACTTAACTGCTGCAAGCATAGCAACATTCACCCAAATTTACATTGTAATCATAATATTACTATTGCTATGGACCCAAAAAATGTCAAATTTATAAAACTAATCATATTTGCAGTATTTTAAAAGTGAAGCAAAAATTGCTTAATTTCTAGCCGTTAACTCCAGTTTGAAATGATAAAGGGAGTAGTAAATTAGTGTTAGGCAAGTGACATTCAATTTCTCTAATGAAATTAGAATGAATATAAAGGGTAATGCACGTAAGAGAAACCGATTAAAATGATGTTCCAATTCCGGAAAACCAATTCAATGATCATCTGACGAAGCAAGATTTTCACCATAATATTTCACCCATCATTACCTAAATGCCAAGGTGTTAGGTTACTAAAATAGAGTTGAAAATTGATAGATAACTAAACATGGTTGGATCTCAGTAATATTTTCTTGCTCGTGATGAGAATAGCACCAAATTAGTCGTGCAATGTTCCCAGAATGTCTTCATCACGGTAAATATGGTACCTGCAACATTTGATGACCAAATTACTCAGTATCAGAATGAAAATTGTCAGAAGTTTTACTAGTCTAAAAACCATTACACAAAAAAGATCAACAAATTTGAAAAATAAAAATAGCAAAAGTGGTCTATAGCATATGCTAGTAGCCATCATTTGGAGAGAGAACTTGTGTCGGGATGATTAAAGTTAAAAGTGTCCCAAAATGAAAGCAAGAGCCAGTATATTGTTGTCCTCGGAAAAGCATAGAAAGCCAAGATTAGGCTTCACAATCTCATTGCATATGATATTCGAACAGAAAAGTAATGAGGTTTGCAACCAACTCAACAGGTAGGTGTAGAGAAAATGAAAAGATTATAGAGACTTTGAAAGGATCAGTTCTTCATAAACAAATGCAATATGATATTCGGTTGTATTTTTAGGGAGACGGATATGGAAAATGAAAGAAAAAACCAATGGAAACCACCAAAAGTGATAAATTACAAGAAAACAAATTAGTTCAGACTATTAGTTAATTTGCCAACAGTTCTTTATAGGCAGCATGTATTCCCTTCAATGAATTCGTAATATGAGAGATGACATTATTAACCTAATACCCAAATCAGACTATTGAAAGAAAGTAATGAGTATATTAAGGATTTAAACTGAATATGCCTAACAAAAACCTATAAAGTAGAGTTATGTTTTTCTAATATTTAAAAAAATCAGGTAAACAATAACTTTAGCATGTAAAGCATAGATAAAAGGCTTTAGAAAAGGCAACAGGTTGATCCCGTGTACTATATAAAGAAACAACAAAAATAGACTTACTCTTTTTCACCAAGCTTGACTTCAGTGCCTCCGTACTCAGGTAGCAAAACAGTATCTCCCTCCTTCACAGTCACTGCAATAAGCTTCCCTTCCCTGTCATGGCTGCCGGGCCCAACAGCAACAACTTTACCAGAGTTCAACTGAATAGTTGTGGGTAAAGAAATTGTTAACAAATTAATGTCAAACTTTTTCTTATATAACTATGAATGCTATTCATCGCAAATGAGTAAGGTAACATCTGATAAAACCAAAGAGATAAAAAACCACATTCAAAGATTCTAACATTTGGTGTTTAAATAACCAAAAACACAAGGTCCAAATTTTCTAGAAATATTTGAAGTCTTAAATTCAGGTTATCACTAATATCTCTCTCCTTCCACAATCATTATATTCAGACAAACTAATAAACAGATTACACAAAAAAAGTTGACAAGGATCCCATAAATAAATACTCCACATAAAAGTTGAATAACCATACTAGAGTCCATCAAAAGATCAACACGGCTAACCAACTATCCACAGAGACAAACGAATAGCCACTTCAAACTTCGAATAAAGACGCCTCAAAATAAAAGTTCAAATTAAAAAAGAAGGCAAAAAAATCCCAAAAATCTCCAAGCAACACTAATCTTAAAATTAGCTTCGCATCGTGAAAAATCCCAGAAACAAAATTTCTTAGCTAAGGAATTAAAGGAAAAGAAGGTTGTACAAACAAATGAAAAATAAGAGGTGCAGAGGCATCAATGGAAAATTACCTTGGAGGTTTTCTCCGGAAGGAGAATCCCGCCGGTGGATTTCGACGGTGGAGCGATCTTCTCAATCAGAACGCGGTTGAATAGTGGGATCAAACGCTTGGCCATTTCTTTTGGTGAAGATGGAGCAAGCAGAATTGACAAGTGAAGAGAGTGAGAACTCGCTAGGGTTTAGTTTGGTAATGAATTGGGCAAGGCAAAGGGTTTAAGAAATAGGAGGTCCATTTTATTTCGTTAATCTCTCAAAATGACTATATTAGCCCTCATGTTCTTTTTGCAAATCATATTCTTTTTTCCGTTTGCCCATTTTAACCTTCTTAGTTTTTTTCTTTTTTTTTAAAAATTAGATTACATTAATTAAATTAGATAGTTTTCGGGTATGAGTTTTTTAGATAAGCCCATATCAACTGTAACCATAAAATAGCGAGCCCATTATTGGACATATAAAGTAGGCCCATTTCATGCTAGACTAATAATTTGCTTTGCTCTAATAATCAAAAGTGTTATGTTTTTCTATAATTTTATGCACGATTTCCCCAAGGGTTCTTTATTGATCCATTGATAAATATCTATAATTTATATTCGTATGACATAACTTTAATTTCTGTAACTATGAAAGGGCTGGAAAATTCTTTGGTACAAACAATAATTAGGATTGAAGACCATATAATGAGAAATGCAAATATTGTACTAGTTTTAGTTGATGTTCCAATGATGCCAAAACCATGTGTTTGACCAAATTGCAAGAATCAGAAAAGAGGTTGTGGAAAAATTAATAATAATAATTTACTAAAGCAAGAGAAAGGTGAGTTGCTTGCAGATAAATATTGATATTAATTTGCTTTAATTTAATGATGGTGTCTGTTTTTCCCTTTCAACTACTGACTTTAGGGTTCTTGCTGTTTCTGCTAGCTACTTGCCAGCCATTGCTCTTTGCATCTCAACAAACAATAAATTTCTTGTCACGCGGGTCGCGGGTTCGAGTCCTCCGTGACACGACTATATAATTTAATGTCAATGTAATCCAATTTTTTTTAAAAAACAATAAATTTGTGGTGATCACATGCATGTCCACATATGTAGACACAGACACATATGTCTTGAAAACACTTTGCTCTTTGAGCCCCACAATGTGATGGGAAGATTTCCAAGTATGGCAACAAAATTCTTGAAAACAAATATCACATTTTTTTAGCTCAATATATTATTCACATTTTGATACAAATGTTTGTAACTAGTTGTGAGCAGAAATGTTTTCTGCAGAGTTGTGAGTGGTATGGGCATACATATATAGTTGGGTGCAATCTCTTTTTATTTTTTGTGGTGAATGAAAAATAAAATAAAATGGTATCTTTAAGCATGAGAAAGGAAGTAGAGACAGTATCATTTGAACCAAGAAAGTGTTCACCATATTAATTTAATTTCTGATATTCCTATCACATCTTTGTGGCCCCTCATTAACCCCTTATTTGGCCTAGTCTTTTCTCAAATGATTATGTGGTGATACTTAATTTAGCCAATATTAAAAAAGGAAAAATGATCATCCTTATGGTGAATTAATTTGGTCTTTGCTCCTTTTTTATTTTTCTTTTTGGTTTTGAAAAAGTGTAGTTTAGGGATGTACGAATTAAATAAATATTAAATTTTACTCACGTACATGTGGACATTAAAATTATTTAAATACACCACCAGCGGATATGCACTATCCGGTGAGTATTAGGAACCCGCCACCCATCGGGGTATCCACAACCCACCACCCATTGGGTACCCATCAACCCACCACTCGTAGGTATCCTTCACATGAAAAACGTACACTCTTAATATTTAAGATGTATTACAAATAGAAAATATGGTTAATATTAGGCGACTAGACAGTTTTTTCACGAATATTTTATGGGTAAATTTTTGCAGGTATATGGTGTTACGCATGTATAGATAGTAACTATCCATACTCAAATCCACACTTATTAGGATACCCACAGATAAAAATTGGCCTTCTCCAATTCTTCAGTACTGAAAAATTGAGGGAACAATTGATATATATCATCATTGCTATCATTAATGATTTTATCAAAATTCTGTTCATTCTTTTTTGACTAATTGATTGCAGTTGTTAGACGACTTCATTTATTGAACAATACTGAAAAAAATCATTTGCATTCGGGTCATTATTTGCTGGAATAATTAATAAGTAATTTACATGACAAAGATGGTGAGGAATAAATTAATATAATAAACTTTAATAATATGTCTCTTTTCATTTACCTTTATCATAATTCAAATGATTTTGTTTAAACAGTCTCATAATTTAGATGCATGATAATTGGCATTTAATTAGTTTTCTGTGTTCGTGGATGATTTATTTAGCCATTTAGGCTAATATATACATGCAAAGTCTTGCATATTGATTTATTCATCATTATTGTATTTGTCTCTTGAGGATAAATAAGTGGAGTGTGGAGTACTTTAAAAGTAAGGGTGAAGTTCAAATTATTTTATTTATTTATTTATATATAAATATAAATGATGATGAGTTTAAATGTGAAAGATGTTGTACTAGTTGATATATGGAGTGCAATTACAAAAAAATTTCAACGTTAGGATAATGAATTTCATTTACTAATTAATTACACCAATCCCATCTAGGAACAATATATATGACACCAAATGTTGAATTATTGAATAAATACAAGCTTTAAATTAAAAGTAGATTATTTTATCAGTTAATTATGTACTTAGGAAATGCAATGGAAGAGTGATGCCACAATATATGCATCAATCAAGCTGCATCTTCCATTTTGAATAATATAATAACAATAAAATTTGTATTCCTAGAATTTATGCTTATCGGATCTTTCTGTTTAATTTATTATGTCTCAAATTGTGAATTGTCCCACGTCATTTGTAGTCGTGTCTCACATTTCATATCAAATAATTAAATTTTATTTATTTATTTATTTTTAATGTTATTTTTATATATTTTAATTAAATTTTTATTTATTATTAGAGTTCACCTCATTCAAATGAAAAATATAATTATTTTTAATATTTAATATTATAATTTTTTTAAAATAAATATTATCTTCACCCATAAAAGGTGTCTTAATGTAAGGGAGTATGGCGAGTTTAAAAAAATTGAAAACACATTCTTTATTCTTTATGGATAATAAGAATATACTTTTTGTGAAAAAAAAAATATATTAATTAAAATGATAAATTTAATTGTAATCAATAATTCTCATTATATAATTAAAAATATTTTCATGATGCAAATTGAAACATTTAATGGCACTTCACAGTTCACATGTCTGATAAAATATTGAAAATAAAACACAGTACGCTAAAATTTATTAATGTATACACATACATTAAAGAAGAAGTCTTTTTAATTATATCAACAAAAGATTATCAGAATTTGCACGTATAGATCGAAACAAAGGTGTAATAAAATTGGGAAAATAATTAAAGAACTTCCATGCATGTATGGAAACTTCAATTCTTGCTACTACATTCATATAATATATTGCTTGGGGTAGGTTTGCCAACACTTCCTTGTAGCATTACATTTCATTTAATTTTATTAATATCTCAAAAGAAAATTTAATTTATCACCAAATTAGCCAAAAATTCGAAACAGAAAGGAAAACAACTTTTTCAGATGTCAAAGTAGTGGACTGCACCAAAATTAAGATATAAATAAATATATTATACTTCCCGGAAATATATACACAATTCAAAAAGTGAGTGGCATAACTTTTTACACACACACAGTATAAGTCAATTCCACTAAGAGAAGATCATAACAAATAGCCTCTCTCCAACAAACAAAGTAAAAAAACCCAAGAAAATGATTGATTTCACATGACCCAATATTAGTAAAGATTGAGAGATAATCTTTTTCTTTTTATATATAAATATTATATTTTTGATTAAGCTTTTCTTGTTTGTATATATGTCAACCCAACTCCCCTTTTCTCACAGTATTAATTCTGTGTGTGTGTGGATTTGTGCAGCAAAATTGGCTCTGAAATTGAGCAAGAGTGAAAAGTTGCATTCTCAGACAGAAATTTCTACTAATAGTAGTAGCTAGGCTACAATTTCCATGCAAATTTGTCCCTCTCTCCTCACACATAAGAATTCACCATTCATTCTTAAAACAACTCTTCTTTGTTTTTTCAGCTCAGAAAAAAGGGGATAGAGAGAGAGAGAGAGGGATTAGATGCCATGAGTAGGGCTTTTGACAGGAGGAAGTTCGAAATGGGAAGTGGAAGAGAAGTGGGATGTATGTGCCTAGTTCTTCTGCTGGTGCTTTTACTGAATCCATTTCTTGCAGAAGGAAGCAGCAGCAGCTTTGTACGAGGTAAAAAGGGTCTAGCGTCAACCTTAAATCCTGCAAGAACCGATCAAAACCGATCTTCATACAAGAATGTTGAATCAGATGAAGTTTTTGGAGCTGAGAAGAGAAGAGTATACACTGGTCCAAATCCTCTACACAACAGATAAGTACTGTAGTTTCCCCACCAAAAACAAAATGAAAAAATATCATAAATTAAATCTTGATTTCTCATTCAAGAACGTATATGCTAGCTTGAGATTCTTCCTTTTCTATATATATATATATATATATTCATTTTCCAATGGTTTTTTAACTCTAGTCTTGGTTTTGTGATAGCCTGTTAAGGGCTTTGATGCTTGTAATTTCCCGTAGTGCATGCCTCAGTACAGAATTAAGGAATAGTATTTGTAATTTTTTTGAAGAGAGAGAGAGATAATAAGGTTTGTATGTGAAAGTTATGTTTAATTTCTCACATATTTTAATTAATTTCTCGAGAGTAATTAATTAATATTTGTTTGATTTAGTTTAGTTTTGTATGATTATGAATAATTAACACAAGGCACAAACCTGAAATGCTTTAATTTATTTTTCTGTTATTTTTTTAATTACCCCGTAATTTCTTGTGTACCATGTTTCTGAATAATGAATGCCATTAATGGTTGGTTGTTGGTGTGTATTGAATAAAAATGAATATATATATATATAAGGAGGAATATTATTTTATAAATCCATATTTGTTTTTTCTCCTGTTTAGACACTCCATGTTCAAATTATATATCCTCAAATCTTGAAACAGTTTACTTGATGTTTTTGTAGCTAGCTAGACATATGTATTTAGCAATTAAGTTATATATATATGTGTGTGTGTGTGTGTGAGAGAGAAAATGAGTAGAAATGATATACTTATGTAGCTCTACTCGAGCATGCGTCAACGTATCATGAACCTATGTTTGAACATTTACTGAGAGAGAAGAAACAAGAGCACTCATGCATACTATGAAATATCAGAAACTTTTGTTTTTCTTTTCAAAAAAAATACTCTCTATATATATGAATTTTAATTAATTAATAATATATAATACAAATACTTAGGACCCACCCACCACATCAATCTCTTTCAGCACTTAATCAATAGCTGCAAATTAAAGGGCGGTGATAAATTCGTTGTGTGGTAAAAATTTAACCTTTAATTTTAATTTCTAAAGGGTTTCTTTAGAATGCTTGTAAAGGTAATTAATTAATTAAGACGTGAGAATGTGGAGTTAATTGTATTTACATATATCTTTCACTGTCTAACCAGATGGATTCAAGTCTAGGTGACTCCATTTACATATATAAATCACTCCTTAATTATATATAAATCCATTATATTGGTAGGGGAGGAAGAAAGTTTACCAACTAAACTCCTATTCTGAAAATTTTGAATTTTCTAGAGACTAAACTACAAATTAATTTATTGACTTTAAGGTCCTCGATGGCTTGAATTAGTCTTAGGGTTTGGAAGAGTTCGTTGTTCAATTAGAATAATGAATGATATGTAGCTAATAAAATATGAAATGAAATGTACCTCAGCAATAAGTCATGCTGCCATCACACTTAACTTAACCTTAATTTTAGCCTAGGTGTATATATAGATCTTCATTTTCACAAAGTTTTTTTGATACTTTTCTTTACTTAGGCCCACTCAAGAAAATAGTAGTAGTAGCTTCTATCTATTAGTTATGACGCTGCCCTTTTAAATTAATTACCACCAGATCACCCCTTAAACTATCCTCTCTAGCTATATTTATATTTTAATGGATGTCTCATTATAAATACAACATTTGGATCTTATGTATCATATTAGTAAATCTTATAAGAAGAGCTCGGCCGGGGCTCGCTGTCCGGGTGTCTGTGCCCGAGATTCTCAAGTGAGAGTCTGAGCTTGCACTAAGGAACACCACTAGGATCTTGCATTAGGAGTATGCAAAAACCGAAATAATATGTTTTGATCGGTTTCGATTCGACTTTTAGGAGACCCACAATTTAAAACTCTTGGTTTTTAGTAGGCAGCGATTGCAACCAATAATTGAAGTAAAGAAGAAGAAAAAATTGGCTTCTTTTTTTCCTTTCTAGATTCTAAGTATGACAAGGTTTATTGTCAAAAGAAAAGTATGAGGGTTTTAGATAAATCATACTAGTATAAAAGGAACAAATTGCACGATGAAGCCTATATAGTATTCAATTAGCTGAAAGCAGACTAACCCAGTATTAGCTTGGACTTTTTTTTTCGATCGATTTTTAACTTTATTTTTTTACGACCTTTGCGTTGCTAAGAAAAAGTTGCCACTAGTTTTCTTCAAAAACAGAAAAAATAAAAATAGAAAATGCAGTGAAATCGATGGAGTGGAGCCCCAAAAATGAAAAAGAAATGACACTGAAATACGTTTTTCCCTCAATTGTAAGCATGCTTCAAACAAGTGCATATGGATGGATATGGACCACAAACACAAACTCACCTCGCTCTCACTTACCAAACACCCTCTGCTAACTAACTTTTTCCATTTCTTTTTTTTTTCTCGCAACCACGCTTTTAAAAACCATTTTGCCACAAACTTCAATAAATTAGTCCATAATTTATATATCGTCCTACTCCTTCTAGATTACCCATTAAAATTGAATATGACTGAATTAACCCTCCCTTTAAAGTTGTAGAAATTTGAAATATAGTTTTCAGTAGATCACAAACTAAAGAGAGCATAGCATAGCATAGCATGTGCATGCATTATCCCTTTCATGTTTACATACCGTGTAGTATCCGATAGTAACACATGCCCAAAGAAACACACTCTCTTTTTCAAGATCACACAATCCACTACTGTCAACGATGTTTCATATTCTACTCCCAAGTCCCAACGGACCTCTGCCCCACGCTACGTAGAAGACGAAATTATCAACATATATCGATCGATCCCAAAACAAGCCAACTACCCAAACTATATCTAGCATACATGCATTATACATGAAGATCAGAAAGAGAGAGGGAGATGTGATTTAATAGGAAATATCTGCAAAAAGGACCACTGAACAAAATGCTTCATAAATGCATGTTTGTCAATTGTCACATAACAGCAATTCTGCCAATTAGGCAGCAAGTATAACAAGAACCGACTCTCAGGTAAACGACACTATAATACTTAAATGACTTCTGCACAAACAGGTCCCCTTGCACATAAATGTATACATATACATACCTGAACACAGTTTATCAAGTTCTCAGCCAAATAGCCAACAATTCTATTACTAGAATATTGATGTCACATTCTCATTAATATTCACTCAATAATAGAAACGCCGTCAGATAAAGAAAAACATGGAGCTGAAACTGATAAAAGAGGTAATCAAACTAACTTCAAGATAGTTGACCATGAGCAGCTTAGCCTTGACGGACCAGACCGTGCGAGTGCGATAACCGAGGCCAATTAATACACTGGGTTGAGTCCTATCAGAATTATGCAGAGCCAAAGCCATTAATTTCCACGCAGACATGACAAATATGGATCAGAATCCATTGCTTTCTGTTCTGTGAAAAACAATCATGACCAGAGACCATCATGCAATTTATCACCCTTGTTTCTGAGAGAACAGTCGCGAACTCCGAGGCAGAAATCCAACATTTAACTGTAGTTAGAACAGTATCTAAGCTATAAGCGGCCATCTTTACAGAAAAAGTACAATACCTTAAAGAGATAAATCGCAGATTTATTCAACCCAGCCAACATTAATATCTAGCATGATAACATGTAAATAAATTTGACTAAAGAAAAGAGCACAAACAGAGAAAGAGAAAGCAAAGAGTATGTAGGAGACGAGACGTTAGATACCATAATGCTCAGAGGATTATCTTCATTATACAGCATGGAAATATTTAGAGCTTAAAAGCAATACATAAGGCCGATCTAAATGTTTGGAAACATAACCTCCAGCCAAAATAAGTTTTCCAAGATCCACATTAGTTTTCACTCTGAGACCATTGAGCATATATACAACGTCTTCAGTAGCAACATTTCCTGAAGCACCCTTGGCATATGGGAAACCACCTAGCCCTCATATAGACGAATCCACTGCGCAGTTACCCATCTGTCGAAAATAAAAACCACTGATGTAAATGACATTATAATATGACTAACACAACTTTAAAATTCTAGAGAATTTGATAGAATTTCACAAGAAAATTTGAGGATGTAGTAAAGAGTAAAGGACATGGCAGGAAGAGAAACAATTAATTCTGCAAAACTTGAGAACTAATTATGGACGATAACTCACTTGGAGTGATAACAGAATGTTTGAAAGGGCTTACCCGTAAGTCTCATGAAAATGTACTGCAAGCATTTCTATAGGAACAACAGCAAGCACAACTTCAAGCTTTGGAACTATAGTACCTAAATGATGGACAAGAAGCAATGATACTCAAGACAGTCATAGATAAAGAGAACATGTCATAGTTAATCTGGACAGAACAAAAGGAAGAAAGAGTCAGAGATAATTTACAACAAAATACTTCTTAGAGATTCATTCTACTATTAATCTTAAAGCTTAGTATATTATTCTCAAAGCAAAAATCCCTGAATGAGACCTTATTCAATTTAGTAGTATGGTAATTGGTAAGTAGTATGTTATAACTAGAAGAAGAAAAGCTCCAGAGTTTTGAAGTTCTACATTCAAAGAGAACATTATGATGATACCAGGATGGCAGACAGCAATAGTGTCACCAAGAGATATTTCAACACAAGTGCATAACCCATATTTATAAGTTCTTCAGCAACATATGCTATTTTTGATGGAGGTACTGCTCCTTTCACTGGACAACCCCCAGCACAAGACATATATATATGACAAAATAAAGCACCGACTTTATAAACACAGGGAATTCCATTCTATTAGTATTAAGAACTAGATCAACCACTAATCAAATAAAGATGTGATAATAAATAAGCGGGTTCCGTGATTCCCTTCCAGTTATCAGTATCTAACACCAAACCTTAATGCAATTTTAGTTATCATATAGCATTGCTAGAGAAAGTTTCTAAATGCCATCAGATTATCCAGCTACTTGATGTGAATCTTCATAGAGGAAGGAAATTAAAGTAGATACAAAGCCAACTATTGTGTCCCAAATGCAAACTCTTCTGCCATTACAAGTTTCGAAATAGCATAGTTACAACAGTTGGTGCCAGTTTTTGCAAATTAACAGAGAGCAAGCATTAAAAACTACCAATATAGCATATATATTTCATCCACAAGCCCAGCAACACTGAGAAAACAACTAAAGGAGCTTCGGCATGTTATGAGAAGAAGAAATAGAGAAAGCATAAACAAGAATCTCACGCAATCAAGCAAAACAACTAATTGCAACTCCACTAGGTCTCCCAGGTCTTCAACTTACACAAAGAATACAAATAAAAATACACAAACCAACTCAATTAAGTTCCACATACCCAAAAATATATATATATACAGAAGATTTTTAAATATAAAAAAAAATTTGGACCATTTCTCGATTTATGCGTGTCATCCTTGCGCAGGGGCCATGCTAATCTTCTCTGTATCGTTCCAATTTTATCGGATGGCCCCGAAGGGACACTACTTACTGTTACGTTTTGAATTATAATGAATACAAAAGGATTATAGTTTACCGATGTGGGAGCTTGAAAACTCCAAATTTTGTATTCTTTCAAATTTTGGGCCGACTATCTATATAAGAATTTGGGCTGGGCTTTTGTGAAGTTCATTTCTAGTTTACAAAATTAACGATGTTTCTTTTCTTTGGTAAATCAAAAGTATGGTTTAACATAATTAACGATGTTTAATAGTTATTATGATGTTTGCAATAAAAGAATGGCTAGTTTGGCCTAGTATTGACCTATTTTATTTTGCATTCAATTTAGTTGAAACATGCATGCTCACATTTATAGGTTTTTGTTCATATGAAGAAAAGATTATTATATGAGAATAGGAAAAAATTCAGACCACTCACTTTTAAAAATCAAAGGTTGATATTTAATATTTAATATGTATATATATAAGTTGCATGGAAGAAGCCTAGATTATCGATTAGTGTGTGGGGAGAAAAACTAATTTCGAAATTTTATAAAATTAATTTGTATCATTGATTTTGATTGGATGAAAAGTTATGATTGTCGGGTATCTAAAATTTTCAGAGAATTAAAGTAGAGAAAGAAATGGAACATTTTCTCAGATTATGGATATCATATTTGCCTAACTAGCTATATTAATCTCCTAAACATCAATTCAATATCTAAAATATATAAATATACTAAATTACTGAAATTGTCTATGCTATTTTTCCCATGTATAGCTATGTTTTTTTACAAATCTTGCATAAATTTTAATAACTAGATAAGGAATTTGTTGAGGGAAATTAAAGATAAAAATCTGGGCCGACCGAAATATTAACGAACATGTTGGAAGTTGTCTGGGCTGTATTAAGTTGTTTCCCCTAGTTGTCTGAGATCAGTGAAGTGTATGAAACTCTCTTTTTTTTGTTGAGAACAGTTATGATATTCGAAAGAAAACAATGTGTTTTTCTTTTTTCCCTTTAGATAAGGATTTGGCTTGACATTAAGGACAAATCATACACTCGATGTAACAATCTCCTATGGTGACTATGGTCCCATGTGTATAAAAGAAATCTAAAAATTGAGGCTCAATAAATATGAGAATCGTAAGAGTGATGTCACAAAATTTAACATATATTATAAGGTATATGATAGAGTTAATATAACTCCATTAATAATTGTTGTTTTACATGTTATGTTAACATTGGTTTTGGCTTTCTTCACATGTATTTTGTAAGAACGATGATTTGGATGATCTTTAGGTACGATGATGTGGATGTTCTTGTAGGATGTGAAATTGGTGATTGAGTCCATGTCACGGATTGTGTTGGCACAACGCACGAAGAACAGTTGAAAAAAATAAGGAGTAGTGTCGTGTCAACAAACAGAAAGTTCTTATCTTTACTCCCATGTATTTGAATGTTTGTTGCGAAATTTCAGGTGGCATAAATCTAGGAGAGAAGTTAGTCAGCTGACACATCAAACGAGTGGCACGATTTTAGGAGAGGAAGTTAAGTAGCTGACCAAGTCAACACATGCTACCTGAATTGTCGCAACAATATTCTAGGAATATCGCAGCAGCAGTTATGTATTCCTGAATTGTCGCAACAACACGCGAGCACATTGAGCGCCCAATACTAGCACTTCTCCCACTATCACTCATGAACGTTTAGTTCCTATAAAGATGTAGAGGTGATGAGGTGGATAAGTTTGTTCCTAGTAAATGTGGAACTGACGTTGAGCCAACAACTACTTTCCACCTTTCACTCCAAGCATTTACACTTAGTTCTCCATGATCTTCTAGAGCCCATAAATGAAGCCCATTGAGCCCTATATATATGAGAAGGATATCCGGAAGAGTGAGACCGACTTTGAGCATAATTGAGAGAGATATCTATGAGAGGTTCGAGTTTGTGCAAATGTTGTACAAATTGTCGAGGTAACATTTCGTGTAATTTCGTTGTTTAGTGTGTACAACTTATGAATCTCACATTTTAAAGCTAATATTTTAGGGCACCTTTTAGAGAGATTAATCCACCCCTTTGTTTTAGTTTACTCTCTTTGTTCTTTCAATCTCTTTAAGTTGTTATTGAAATTATGTTTTCGTAAAGTAGTTCTTAAATAGCTAGAACTTCTCTACTATCTGTAACCATTTGTTTTTCGTTTTTAATAATAATTTTTAGTCGTGAGACTCGCGTGGGTATATCTTAAAACCCACGCAAAAATATATAGAGTGTTCTTACAACACACACGCATACAGTTGAGATACACTTTCAACATAAGTCCCCAACCACCTAGTTCATACTATATATATTATAAGGCATAAAATTTAAAAATGGAAAATTTATGTGAGCCTCCTTTTATTTAATTACACTGTAATTAATGATATATCTTCTGTGAGATTTATACGATATATTGTCGATCATGGAAATAATATAATATAATCTCCAAGAATGTTTACATTGTTAGAAAACACCAGAAAATACAAAAAAAAAAATGAAAGGAAGAAGATGAGAAACAAAATAAATAAATTGAAATAATGGTTACAAATTAAAAGTTGATAAGAAAACATCTCTATCCACAAGATAAATTATGACATACACACTCAAATATTGGAAACAATTCAAAGGACTAAATCGTAATATTGGAAACAATTCCAAGGACTAAATCGTAAAGTTATAGTATATCAGGATTATTTGCCTTAAAATGAACCCAATCGAGGGTCATGATATCATCAACGACATGAATTTCAATTAAATTGAAAGATAACTGTAAGGACCGAGTCATGAACTTAATAGTTTGACGAGTGATTGAATTCTAGAGGGATGAGAAAATTGGAAAGCCAGGCAAAGTGACACCAGCCTCCACAATGAAAAGATTGCCGGTCACATATTGTGATGAGTCGTGGATTAAATATCTCAATAACGATGTCAGTGCTGGATCCGATTCTCCAAACGTTCTTAAGGGAACCGTTTTCATAGCCACATTATGAAGCCAATCTTTCTGCATCAGACCTTGTGTTATTTCTGACTTGAAAAGTCCTGGAGATATTGAATTCACTCTTATTCTGTACGCACCTAATTCTAATGCCATTACCTGCAAACATTATATTATCACATCAGGAATTAATTACCACAATAAACTTCATTGCTAATTATTTTTATATGAGTGGTAATAATATACTACTACTTAATATATTACCTTGGTCATGGAATTAACGGCCGTTTTGGAGGCGGTATAAGCAAGACCTCCCGGTAACTGGCCGCGTTCGAGGCCGGCGATGGAGGATACGTTGATGATGGATCCGCCTCCTCTGCCGTCACGCATTTTCATACTAACATACTTTGACACCAGCCATGTTCCTGTTAGATTCGTCCTAATCGCCTCATTCCATTCCTCTTCGCTCAGATCCAGTGGAGTGTGCACTCTTCCTGTCATAATGAGAACGTGCGTACGTTTTGAGTATGAGATTCTATTTTATATTCATAAGAGATCCCAAGTATATCAAACACTAATATATTATATTATCAAATGAGTTTGGAAATTGGAAACCCCGTTAAATAATGAAAAGATATTTGTTACGACCGGAGACCGAAAACCAATTGAGTCGTGATGAATAATGAGTCGCGAGAATTAGAATTACTACGGAATTTACTTTTATTTGGTGGTTTGTGTGCAATTAAGATCAATTTCTCCAGAAAGTTTCAAGTAATTACATTAAGAAAGAATAATAACACCTAAATCCCTTTCCAGTTTCCACTCCTTTTTCTGACTCCATTTCATTTGAAAACCGTATTTAAAAATCGATTTTATATCCACATAAGCACGGAAAAGGTACTCTGAATTAAAATTTAAAATTAATTTATAACACTGGGTAACCTCCTCCAATAAGCTCATTTGCAGAAACAATCAATTCGGATCAATTATTGTACCTCTCACTCCGGCATTGTTAATAAGAGCGTCAATTCTTCCGAAGGCATCCCAGGCCTTGTTCACGGCGGCCTCAATGACGGCGCCGCTCGCGCTGACGTCGAGCTCCACCGCCACGGCTCTGATCTGTCCTCGGCTCGGCTCGCCGGAACACGCGGAACCGTTAATCTCATCGCAGAGCGATTTCAAGCGGTCGATTCGGCGCGCCGCGGCCACGATTCTACAGCCGGCTTTAGCCAAGTCCAAGCAGTAGTCGCGGCCGAGCCCCGAGGAGGCGCCGGTCACAAGCACCACTTTCTCCGTCAGCTCGATCCACGGCTCTAAGGCGCTAGCCACTACGTCTCTGCTCTCGCTCATCTCTCTCTCTATATGTGGTGGGGAAAGAGGGAAATTAGAAATGGTTGTGAAGTTCGAAAGCTTGGAATATATAATAATGGAGTTTGGTTGGTATAGTATGAACTCTTAAATGTGTTAACTGTGATTCACATCTGTCCTACTTTATTTTCAATAAATATCCCCTTCGATGTCCTTCGCATGTAACGCTTATTATGCCTATTTATATTTAGGTGTCGTATTGAGGTTTTAATTTTTCGAATAAATTAGTACTCCGTAATTATTTTATGTTGGAATTAACGATCAACTAACAAAGATTCGTGCATGCCACTGACTATAATCAGATTAAATATTAAGCGTAAGGTGGTAACTATAACCAGTCTAAACACAATTTAATATTCTTTAAGTTTAATTAGTCAATTATACTATTAACCGGACAATTTTGCCCTTACCGTTATAGACTCGTACTACACTTCTTGAAGAATCTTGTTTGAATTTCTTCTCTAAAATAATGATGTGTAATTTTTCTATTTGGGATTATAATTTTATTTTCACCACAAAAATATGTAGAATCAATGTCTATTGATTTAGTACTGAGAGTCTAATATTGGAGACAATACATATTAGGTTATGTGAATATATTTTATAATTTAAATTTAATGTAAGATTTTTTTTTTTTTAAAGACATGTAGATCTAGAAGTTTGGCTGAAGTATTTTATGCAGCATAAATAAATATAATAAATTCGTATACATCCAATAATTTAAAGCAAGTTACGATTTGCTAATGTAATTGTAGGTGTGTTGTAGACTTGTAGTCTTTTAAAGTTTGAAAAGGGAAGAATTGTAGATCGATTTAATATTAATTCATTGAAGTTTACATTCAAAGAAAAATGCACGAGGAAGGGGATAGATAATTAATTAATTTAGTTGCATTTTGAGAAGAAAAGTAAAGAATTTGCATGTCTATGACTATAATTTAATTTGAACCTGAAATACACTGTGTTTCTCCTTTATTGTTTATGGATAAGTTAATCTTTATTGAGATCATGCTTTGTATCCAAAATTTGGTATTATTATATGCAAGCCTTTTTTTTTTGTTTCCACTTTATCTCTATTTTCTTGATATATCCTAATCGAACTTAGCATCTACTACAAAAAATTGGCTACTGTCAGTCCCACATTTATGTATCAATTTTTCTGTAGAAAAGGACGTCGTGCAAAATTGAAATACCACAATTTATTGATTAATATTTGTTATTATAAACACCCCATATATTCATGCGAAAAAGAAACATGTGTGAGAAATGAAAATAAATTTATACCATTAGTCTATCTAGAATCAATGGTCGAGATTGATTTAAATTAATTTAAATATTTTTCATTATTTTAGAGATGTTGAAGTTAATTTGTAGATAAGATCACAACCATTAATTTATTGACATGGATGACCTAGATTCATTCTCATTTCTCATACATGATTTCTTTCTTATTTGAACCAATATATACATATATATAGGATGGATCAAATGAGAACTAATTTTGTATAGAAACTAGAAATCAATATGAATCATTTGTATAATCTATTGTTCGGATTAATTGTGCATCACATTTATGCATATAATCCATTGAAATTATAATGCATTGGTTAATGAACAGAAATACATTATCATGTTATCATTAAAATACTATGTGTTATACATCAAAATAATAAATAACATGCATAAATTTTAATTCTTATATAAGACTTGATTCTCAGATCATAGCCTTATACATATATAAAAAAAGTAAAGGCCTAATGGTGCACTATGAGTGGTTGTAAGCAGTAGCCAAATGCTCATAAGCATTGCCAAACTATTCTAGTTTCATTGATGGAGCAGCCAAACAGAGTGTATCCTCATAGTCAATTGACAATAATGCCCTTATTCATCAATGAATTATGTATGGGTTGGCAAATGCTATTTTGATTTGTGCTTTTAAATATGCCAAAATGCAAAGAAATATAGTGCAGAACAAACTTTGTTTAAATCAAAAATATAAATCCCTTCTTATCCCATCAATCAATTGAATCTGGCCACGTTCTCTGGGTTACAAAATACAAGTTCGATTTCTTCATACAAAGGGAAATTAAATTTGATATTGAGTGATAACTATATGCATGACATAACAAGTTACTAAACCACCACAATTTGGATTTTGGTATTCAGAATACATCCATATTACATATATACCCCTCTACTACGTAAATTAAGATTAAGAAATGCACCGTTGACATGAATAATGAAAATTTCAGACTTTCAGTAAAACGTTCGTACTATTTATTATTACTTTATATATAATGCCTCGGTCTTTGATGTCTGAGGAAGTACGAATGCCTTTTTCTATGGCCAACTCAGACTTAGCCATTTAAATAATGTTTAGTTGGTGAAATAATTACTTGACCAAAATAGAGAAGATTGACTGATTTCTAACACGAGTATTTAAGCATATATATATATATATATGATTGTTTATTTAAGTTTCACATGAAACAAACCTATATATTAAAATTAAAGGGTACTTAATTTAGCAAAGGGAGATTTTCTTTGAAATTTCTGAATGATATATACTGGGAAATTTCTGAGGAATTGCCGAAATAGGATGGATTGTATAGTTATATTGTAGCTAGGAAGCTTCAATAAATGCATTGTTAGTATTAGAGGAAATGAGAACCATTTTTTCAAGGAAATGTTGTTGAATTTGAATTATTGACTTGAAGTTGACAAACTCCACATTTTGAACGAGTTTCTGTCATATAATACTATTTGTGGTAATATATTACTAGTTGAAATTCGGAAGATAACAGAGTTGTCAAGATTCAATATTAGATGACATATATACTAATAATAGAGCTGTCAAAGTGACCGGGCCGGGCTGGCCCGGCACAGCCCACCAGGCTAGAGTTAAATAACGGGTTGGGTTGGACTGGTTCGGAATTTTGTTGGGTTGCTGGAATCCAAGCCCATACCCGCCCAACACGGGTCACCAGGCCAACGGGCCAAATCAGTACATGAATTAAAAAAAATATTTTAATAAATTTAAAATATAATGCTAATCTATTATATTTTATAAAATTCTAAAATCAATAAAAGATTGCATTAAGATATAAGTTTAGTATATTATTATATTTAATGTAAGTTTTAAATTTATTTTAGTATTAATTAGATTACAAAAATAAGTTTGTAATAAAATCAAATAAAATGTATTCCCTCCGTCCCATTATTTATGGCACGTTTACTATATTGGGTTGTCCCAATAATAATGGCTCGTTTCCAAAAAAGGAAACATTTTACTTTTATAAGCTACTCTACTTTATTAGACTCCACCACTTTACAAAACAAATCACTTTCTTAATATTCGTGCCCAAAAGTAACGTGCCATTAATAATGGGACGGAGGGAGTAATATTTCAAAATGGTGTAAAAATATTAGCATAATTTTTTTTAATTAAATTATAAGATATTGAAAATATAATAATATTATAAGAGCAATTGAAAATATAATATTATGAGAGCAATGTATACTAAATATTATGAACAAAATTAAAATAATATTAAAAGTATGTGTGGGCCAAATTAGCCCGAAGCCCATTGGCCTGCTGGGCCAATGGGTCGGGCTAGTTCGGCCAGAACTTTTTGGGCTCTTAATTTTTTAGCCCAACCCTGCCCTAATTACAAGTGGACCGGGTAAGCCCATCGTGCCGGGCCATTTCGGACCAATTTTGACAGCTCTAACTAATAAGTCATAGATTTATTAATCTTAGAAATTACTATAAACCAACTGGACTCAAAAGCAAACCAGGCTGGTTTGAACTACACATCCTGGGCCGAATATATTGTTGCAGCAATTATCTTAAAAACCAAGCCCACTTAGGGTCCAATTAGTTTAAAATATTTTACTAAACAATGGGCCGGATCTGTCCTAATCCATTTAACAAAATGGGCTCAATTTGTCGATGTGAAAATCAAAACTAGAATATATGGTCCAAAATGGAATTGGTTTTTGGCCCGTTTAGTGGGCCCGTTTCGGACATTTAGTTTTTGAAAATATAATACAGAGGAAGTAAAAGCCTATCCCTTCACGTAAAAAAAATTGGTTTACATTAAACATTAAATTACATAGCTCGTCATGAAGGACACGAATTCGAGACCTATTGTCTTAGACATTATCCAAAGTTGTCACTTTTAAATAGATAAAATGATCATTTTAACTAATTTTAAAATGGGGTAATAGATAAAATTACACACTTTCATTAACACAAAGTAAAATACTCATTTAAAAATAAAAGATAAAAAATACTCATTTTGTATGATAACATGAGTAATTTATTCATATGCTCATGTTATTCAAGTTATTTTGAATTTGAACAACATGAATACATAATTAATTTCCTCATATTATCATGTAAAACTAATATTTTTTTATTTTACTTTTAAGTGAATATTTTTTTACCGTTTACTTATTAAAATGAGTATTCTAGCATTTATCCCTTTTAAATTTATCAACTGATCCTAATTCAATCGCCGATTTACGCATAATTTGGTGAATAATACATTTAAGTATTTAACTGTTCATTGCAAAGTGTGTAAGTACCACAATGCATAATACTCCCCCTCTACTTCATAATTTTTGGACGGTTTAATCAAAATTGTAAATATTTTATATTTTTAAGGTGAAACAATGATTACCTAAGGTTGTGACACGTGCTTTGTTTTTACTCCCCACAGATGTTTTGATCATATAGATTCCCTGCGCCCCTTTGCCCTAATTATTCCAGCATTTTGAGATTTTATTCTTCTTATGTTTTCTTTTCTTTTTCCCAACTCTCCCCAGTCACTCTCACCCTATACTCTTTTTCTCCCAATCTTTGTTTTTCTATGATTCAACCCCCTTTACCAGTCCCTTTATCATTGAAACAGAGACCGCATTTTCAGAAATATTTGTCCTTTTCCCAATCAACTCTGTGCCATTCATCAAAAGATCATATTTGAGTTTCTCATCTAACGTATATGTCCAAGATTCCTACAAGGACCACATATTTTGTTCACTTGTCAATTTCTATCTTCTTGTATTTATTGGATTAATGTTTTTGCGACTTTGTTATTCTCTTTCTTGAGGATCGCTCTTTTATTGCTCGTATATATCGAAAATTATCACACAATTGGTTTTAAAGATGGGTAGTACTGTTGATAGATAATATTCTCAATTATAAGATTAGATTTGTAGTGTTGAAACTTTTTGTTGCGTTGCATGGTGGCTAATAATTCATGATTTGCAGTGAGAAATTGTTTGGGATTTTGTGTAATTATCACAATTCACAACGTTATTGGAATGTGGCCAAACACAAAACATTATACGATTTGTATTTGGTATTCATAACATGATATTATCTTTAGATGAGTATCGTGTCATTATTAGCAAACATATCATATAGATATATGTTTAGGTATGTGAAAAAAAAAAGAAGATTTGTGTAAATTCCATTTATTGAGTAGACATTGTGCTGCATTCTCCTTTGGACATTTATTTCGAACATTCATTGTGCGTGTCTAACCAATAAATTATACTTACTCGATAAGAGATATACTCCTCATTTTCAGACACGTTACAACTTTTAATAATCACTATCATTCAAGTTAATTATATTTTATTAAAACTTGCATTGAATATATTTTATTGAAACTTGCATCAAGTCAAATAGTATTTTTTTTTTTTGTGAGAGGAAGAGAGTAGCTAATAAGTTATGTTTTAATTTTTAAATAGCTTATAATGCCCACATAATATGTGTATTTATACCTCAATAGAAAGTTACTTAATAATTTTTTATTTTTGTACTGCATAATTGCACTATGCAATTAACTAGCATATAAATGTTAATCGACTCTGTTAATTCAACTTCAGACTTTTACAAATTAATTGATTCCACTTAATTCTAATGTCTTATGTAAATTAGTGAAAGCCCATCAGGGCACCACATTAGAGATTTTGACCCGGCCCAAGTTCGGAAATTTCATGTCCAACTAGAATATTTATATATTTCATATGTAAATTATGAAAATTGATTAATAATGTATAGTAAATATAAAATAATATAATTAATAAATATAATATATAGACTAATATAATTATTGTTTATTTACATTAAAAAGTATAATAAATGTTGAAATTTTGAATGTGTATTACTATAAACTAGGTATTGCACCCGTGCTATGCACGGGTTTATAATCTATTTATAAATAATTTATAATATAGATACTTAAAGAAATAAAAAATATTGTAATCCAATTTTATTTGGTGGTTTTAAAACCGTAATCGATAGTACTCTTCTCAATTGTCACTATGCCGGGGACAATTCGGTTACAGTTTCAAAATTTGAGAACAAAATCAACGATTTGATACAATAACTTCGATTTATTTTACCTCATTCAATTTCTTATTTTATAAAGAGTCGTTTTTTATTAATTTATAACAACACATTAAAATTAAAAAATAAGATAATATTACATAACTATTTAAACATATGTGTATATTGATAAAAATTCATAATAAATATATTTGAACTCATAATTATTTGTCGTTATATTTTGTTGTGAAATTCTAATTTTTTTATATAATAATAAATATTTGACATAATTTTATGTAACAGCGAATTAATAGAGCTCCTAAATATAATGACCATTTGTTTTCCATTCTATGTTTCACTATTAAATTTAGTATTTAATTAATATTTATAATAATACATTAAAATTAATATTTTTTAAAAAACTATACTCCTTTCGTTCCACTTATTTAAATTCATTTACTTTTCATATTGATATTAATATTTAGTTGTAATATTATTTGAAGAACATGGTTTGTGCTTTATAATTTGCTAAATAAAGAAATGTGTCTAAATAAGTGAGACGGCTCAAAAAGGAAAATGTGTTTAAATAAGTGAGACAAAATCAATATATGTTAGTGTTGAATTTATCAACAATACAAATTGATTATAATTATTAGTATTAAAAATTAAAAACAATTATATACATTGATCAAATATGACAAGTTTTTAGTACTAAATAAAAGATTAAACTTAGATGTAAGAAAATAAAATTAGGAAAACATATTAGATAACATTGAAATTTTATAGTAAAAATAGATTGAGACACTATGTCTAATTTATCTTCATGCATAATATTAAAACATATTATAAAGAGTATTCAACTTTATAATTAGGAACATTATAATTTAGTAAAATATATTATATGTATAAGAATATGTATACATATAATTATTTTCAATTTACTAATGTGTTATAATTTTTTATATTAAATCTATATTTTATATAACATATATCAAATTAAATATATTGTCGAGATCTTTAATTTAATATGCATAATATTGCAAATATTTCTACGAAGAAAATAAATAATTTTAGGAGAAATGTGTTATAGGAGAGAAAAAATAATCTATAAAGTTTTAAAAATTAATAAGCTAAACGTTAAATATAAACCAGATTCAGTTGTACATGTATATTATGATTTGTTCAATGCTCAAATTATCTTGTTGCTCTATTGGTTCATAGTATAGTTTTTTTATGAAAGATATAGAGATCGAATCCTGTTAATGTTTATTTTTAAATTTAATAGTTGTAGTATTATATTTGTCATTGAAATTGAAGTTATTTACAAAATTTGCCACTCAAATTGATTTCAATTGGAATGCTTCCTGTTTTATATATATATATAGATTAATATTATATATTAAAATAAAATAAAATTAATCCTCCCCACCTGACTCGTATATATTTGAGTTTGGGGTCTTAAGGAAATTCAGTCTATTATTATCCCTACACAACACATGATTTTTTACAAATCATAAATTAAAATACATGATCAATTGCCATCCCTAAACCTCACACTACTAAATTTTACAAATCATGATTTCAAATACACAAGTGTATGACATTTAACCAATTCTCACATTGTAATTTGTAATACCAAATCATCCCAAGTAGGGTTCTTTTGAAATGATTGAAAGCACAAATATATACTCATATTTTATTTGAAAATAAAATAAAGATATAAAAGGAAACAATAAATGCTGTAAAATGAAAGGAAACCAATACCCACAACTACATCTCATGCCCTACCCCAGAAACCTTTTGCAGCTGACAATGGTAAAGGAAAGACAACTTTGTGCCCAAATATCACTCTTTCTCTCTCTCTCTCTCATGAATTAAGGAAAGAGAAAGTGACAAACTATTGATGTGGGTCCTCCAAGAAAATCTTTTTATTAGACAGCAGAAAATATCAAAATTGTAGGAAAATTATTTGCAAGATAAATTAAAATGATGATAAAATTTAAAATAACAAACACTTAAATTTACACGAAGTGGAGAAGAATCTTTGGAGTGGCTCCCTCTTAAACCCACTCTGAACAATTCTCTGTTTTATGTTTATTTCCCTTTCTTTGCTTCTTGTTAGGTTCCTTTCCTTTTCTCTTTGATGCTGTTTGCTCTATCCCTTTCACGGAGAATGAAAGTTCATGCTGTGTTTTTTGCTGTCTCCTCTTCTTCACTAATTTATCTCCTACTTTTATTTTATTATTATTGTAATTCCAATTCTATATAGAAAAATAATGAAAACACTCTAGTGATAATATCACTTCAGTGCATGATCAGCTAAATATATGCTCCATTAAGCAAAATAAAGACGAAGTGTAATCAGCTAAAAAATGGGAAAAAGCCAAGGGATATAAGCAATAAGTACTACTCAATATAGTAATATTTGTATATTTATGTAATGTGTGGTGACTTTACAAATATTCACCCTCTTTTGTATGTGATTCCCACCCATTTAAGCATATGGCATGATCCTCATTGGTGGGCTTCCTATGTTTTTGAGGAAAAAATAAAGCTAGTGCTAAATAATTAAAATTAAATTAAATAAAAACGTGAATGTTAGCAGTTTCTTTATTCGGTGCTGCATGCATGCTCACCATCATAGGCTAAATAGTTGCATCTCCCTTACTCATTTTCTTTTGTTTTTCTTTCTTTCAAGAAAAGGGAGATTAATTAAAAAGATGAAATGAAAATGGAAGAAATGTGAGAAATTTAGAAAAGCAAAATACATTATTAATGAGTACAATGCATGCATAAAAATGTCTGGGGTGACAGAGGCGGTCTTTTTCTTTTATCTATCTCTCCCATCATACCCCATATCAAAAGACTATAAAAAAGCTTCCCAAAAGCCTTCAGCTTTTATTTCTTTGTCTGCCATTTATTTCGCTTATATTATTTCACATCTCTCTCTTCTTCCCTATAGGCTATATCTTTATCTCCCTCGCTCTCTCACAGCGCAGCTCCCAAATCCAGCCCCAATATCAGGCCTCAAATCCTTTCTCATCATTATCCCTGCAGCGGCGC
This sequence comes from Leonotis leonurus, assembly GCA_026898415.1. Taxonomy (NCBI): domain Eukaryota; kingdom Viridiplantae; phylum Streptophyta; class Magnoliopsida; order Lamiales; family Lamiaceae; genus Leonotis; species Leonotis leonurus. The sequence goes on along the minus strand of JAPKLX010000035.1, from coordinate 1,592,978 downwards.
CATTATAATGCACTGAACCAACTCCAGCTCACTTCTTTCAATTCCCTGTCCATAACTCAAGCTCTGAACGCGGGTCGCTCTTTTCGCCTCTCAAAGCAAAAGGGTCGCCAAAAGTTGCTATTTTGCCCAGAAAAAAGAATAAGGATGATCACGATCAGCGACCTCTACCACGTGCTCACGGCCGTGGTGCCGCTGTACGTGGCGATGATCCTGGCATACGGGTCTGTGAAGTGGTGGAAGATCTTCACCCCGGACCAGTGCTCCGGCATCAACCGGTTCGTGGCCCTCTTCGCCGTACCTTTACTCTCCTTTCACTTCATCTCCACCAACAACCCCTACGCTATGAACTACCGCTTCATCGCCGCCGACACCCTTCAGAAGCTCATCGTTCTCGCCCTCCTCGCCTTCTGGTCTCGCCTCAGCGCGAGGGGATCCCTTGAGTGGTCCATCACTCTCTTCTCCTTGTCTACACTACCCAACACCCTCGTCATGGGCATACCCCTCTTGAAGGGCATGTACGGCGGCGACTCCGGCAGCCTCATGGTGCAAATCGTGGTGCTCCAGTGCATCATCTGGTACACCCTCATGCTCTTCCTCTTCGAGTTCCGAGGAGCCAGAATGCTCATAGCCGAGCAGTTCCCCCACACCGCCGCCGACATCATCTCCTTCCGCGTCGACACTGATATTATCTCCTTAGACGGGAAAGAGCCCCTGCAAACCGAGGCCCAAGTCGGCGAAGATGGGAAACTTCATGTTACTGTGAGAAAGTCCACCAGCTCGAGATCGGAGATCTTCTCGAGAAGATCTCACGGCCCCAATTCTGGACTCTCTCTCACCCCAAGGCCCTCCAACTTAACCAATGCCGAGATTTACTCGCTGCAGTCCTCGAGGAATCCGACGCCAAGAGGCTCGAGTTTTAATCACACCGATTTCTACTCTATGGTAAATGGGAAGAACGCGAGCCCAAGGCATTCGAATTATGGGTATGATGAGGAGAGTGGCTATGGCAATGGCAATCAATCTAGGGCTAATGGCGGTCATGCGCAGGGGAATTCAGGATACCCTGCTCCTACCAGCGCCGGTATATTCTCTCCGGTAGCGGGCCCCGCCACGAAGAAGAAGGCGGAGAGCGGTGGCGGTAATAAGGATCTTCATATGTTTGTTTGGAGCTCAAGTGCTTCGCCTGTATCGGAGGGAGGGATTCATGTCTTCAGAGGAGGGGAGTATGGTGGTACCGACCTTAACATCGGAGCTCATCCTAAAGGTACCACTCTCTAATGCACGCCTTTGGTCAAAAGACACGTGTACTTTCGTTAGTTTTTTTATGCTAAGTTTGACTCTCTTGTTTTAAGGATATCAATGATTGCCTGTTCTCTTTGGAGTTTGTTGATTTTAACCGCATTTGTCATTTAGGGGGGTGCTGTTTTCTTGGAGTGTAGTTTCTCTTTTATTTAGCTTGTCGTGTAAATGGGGCTTTTGTTCTTGTCCTTTCCCCGTTCAGTTTCCTGCTTGAATGGGAATTGTGTTCTTGATTTGTCATCAACGTTGCAACATCCCTCAAATCTTGGTCAACTTGTCGTGTGTTGTCACATGCTTGCATCGCTCATCAAATTTGTATTTTATATCCACAACTAATTCTCACCGCCATACTATTCAACTAACTATTCAGATTACGATGACTTCGGTCGGGACGAATTCAGTTTCGGTAATAAACCCGGCCCGAATGGGCCGGAGCCCCACGGTCCAGTTCTCTCAAAGCTGGGGTCTAGCTCAACTGCCGAGCTCAATCCTAAGGCTTCCGTTGATACCAAGGTCACCGCTATGCCCCCTACTAGTGTGATGACTAGGCTGATCCTGATCATGGTGTGGAGAAAACTCATTCGAAATCCAAACACGTACTCGAGTTTGATTGGTCTAACGTGGTCGTTGGTCTCATTCAAGTAATGCCTCGACATCACTACATTAATGTGTTAACATCTTATTAGTTATTAGTACATGTTAGCATGTGTTTAATGATTTAAGATTTGATATTTGTGTTATATTTTCTTTGTAGGTGGCATGTCGATATGCCTGCAATTGTTGCCAAATCCATAGCTATACTGTCTGATGCTGGTCTTGGAATGGCAATGTTCAGTCTTGGTGAGGAACATTGAGAAGTTTTCATGCTAAATAAACGTTTGAGATGTAGCATTGAAATTAACTAATTTTACAATGTGGTTTCTAGGTTTGTTCATGGCTCTGCAGCCCAGGATCATCGCCTGTGGAAAATCTGTTGCGGCTTTCTCCATGGCCTTTCGTTTCCTTATAGGGCCGGCGGTCATGGCTGCTGCTTCCATTGCTGTCGGGCTTCGAGGCGTGCTCTTGCATATCGCCATTGTTCAGGTAGATTATGAAGATGAGTGCTTCTGACTAATTAGAGCATGAATTTTGACTAATCTTTGGATCTTTTTAGGCTTCTCTGCCACAGGGAATTGTTCCCTTTGTCTTTGCTAAGGAGTATAATGTCCACCCAGATATACTCAGCACTGGGTAAACACAACAACCACTTTCTTTGAAATTTCACATCTGTTTAAAGTTTTGATCTTTGTTAAATTTAATTTTATATTCTGCTGTGTTACAGTGTGATATTTGGGATGTTAATAGCTCTTCCAATCACTCTTGTCTACTACATTCTACTGGGGCTCTGAAGATGAAGCAGTAAAAGATACTAAAATCACCAGAGAACTAACGCATGTTGCCATGGAATTTTTTGGGCTTCTAACAAAAACAGAGGATTAGAAGAATTATTGGGAAAATATTGCAGGGAATAGAAAAGGCAGCCTTTCCATACTTATTCCAAGGCACCTCACTCCCACATATTAAGAATTCCCACAAGAAAGAAAAAAGAAGACATGATTAGACAAGTAGTGCGTAGTGGTAGTTGTAGTGTTAGAAGTTGGTATAAATATATTTGTTTTTGTCTCTTGTTTTGGTGAACTGTGGCGTCGCTCTCTAATTACTTTTGTTCTTTTCAATGAAGAAAGTTGAGCTTGTTTTTAGTGCTGTTAGTGAATTCCCACTGCTTTTGCCGAATTTTTTTTCTTTAACCAACTTTTATTTGATGCTGGAATTAAAAAGGTACACTATTCACTAGGTAATAAATTTAGGCAGCAATTTATTTCGCATTTTGTCTGATATACGTAAAAGGTGTATTATTTAGGTCTGAGAATTTAGTGTTGCTTGTGGGTTTAGTGTTTCTGGAGTAGGTAGTTTTATGCAATGAATAATTATCACAAACACGTAGTAGAGTGTGGATCAGAGATATTTGCAGAGGAAAATATTGTTGTGTAATAGAATAGAAGACAATAGATTTTAGGTCTTGTCGGCTCATTTATTACCCTTCAAATTTTGTGCTTTCTATATTCGTGATAACAAAACAAACCCTGCAAAATTTCCTAATTTCTACTTTATTTTATTAAAGTTTATTACATTTGCTGTCTAGAATTCTAGTCGATATTTGATATGGTAAATTGTCGATTAATCATTGTTGAGCTTTAAATCCAATTTGTTGCATTCCTTTATATGTTTTTTATTTTCTCAATCATAGAATTGAATTGCTTTGTTACAGTTGGACAATTCAAAGGCACGATTTAAGTATTGCTAAAAAGTAGCAGTAAAAAGGTACATATTTGTGAAAAAAGTGATCATAGTCAGATATTCGAAATTCGTACCTTATTTTCCCGTTAGAAAAAATAAATTAATTAAATAAGGTCAGAATCGCATAATCGTGTGATAATGGAGACAGATGAAACAAAAATTCCATCTTTTCAGCCTTTGCTAAAAGCCAAAACCCGTTTTCAGGTAAAGCTTAATCTGCTCGATTTATTCGTGCACATTAATTATTAATTAAACCTAAAAAGTGATTTTGAGTGGGAATTATTCGACACCCATCTTAATCAATCAAAGCAGACCAAATTTAATTAAAGCTCCCTTTCCACTTTTAATTTAATCGCTTACGCATTCAAACTTGGTGGGTTTTGCCTTTGATTGCATGTTTTTCTGTTTCCATGGATTCTATTTAGGAAAAAAATTAAATCATCTTTGATATAATGTGCTTGCTAATTATTGTCATTAATGGGGGCGTGCTTATTCTATCATATCATTAAAGTTTAAATAATACACTTCACAGATTTAATTTGGAACTGTGTCATACATGAATATTGTCGACTATTTTTGTCACCTATTTTCAATTTAAATTAGGAATATAATTTGTTTTTTTAGTTACTTAACAAAGTTTGCTGAAATTAGGGTGTATTATAAAGATTCTCATGGTAGAAGACGATATATATTTGTAGTTTTATATCTTCAATTTAAATAGATATATATATATATATAGGTGATTTATTATTCAAGTCATCATATTTTTATATATAGAATTACCTTTTATTTTTATAAGTTGAAGACATTCTAATATTCTCTATGACTTGGAATAATTGGGGAAGATTTGACCATTGTGATGATAGCAAAAATATTACAAGCAATAAATATGTTGTTAGGATATCTTGACCAATTAAAAATGTACAATCATGCGAATAATGTAGACAAAATATTTATGGCCCGAATCTAGATGTGCACGATGTTTCGTTACTGTTACTAGTAGGTAGTACTCCGTTACTATTAACTACTAAAAATTTGCACATTTGTTCATTTTATTAAAGTCACAAAAGTTTTGCATATTTATATTTTTAATAATTATATATGTTATTGGACTCATTATTACTTTACTTTTTAATAACTCACATTACATATTTAACTATAAATAATATGAACTCTCGTTCCGTAACATATTTAATTAATTTATCAATGAATCACTAACATTTATTTCACTCACATAAATATATTTAATTAATAAATATTGTGGACCCTTACTCCATTCACAAGACGTTCATAGCATTCGTTTAAACCTGTGCTGAATCTAAGTGTGCAAATATTTAGTGGACGAAGTGAATAATAATTACTAAATGGAATATATTAGAACTTTATTTTTAACTTATAAAATATTATATATGACTTATTTTGTAATAGAAAGGGTAAAAGTGAAAATATGGAATGTGTAAAAATAAACAGTTGAGTGTATCTCTAGGTTAGAGGTGTTCACGGTTACGGTTCGGAACCGAACTGTAACCAAACCTTCGGTTCACGATTTCGAATTTTAGGAACCAGAACCGAATCGTAATTGTGGCGGTTCACGGTTTGGAACCGAACCGTGTAGGATGGTTCCGGTTATGGTTCCAAACCGCCGGTTACGGTTTCGAACCATCTAAAAAATTAATGCTAATATATTTAAATTTTTGAAATTTTAATTATATACCAATGCATATCATCATTTAATTTTGTATCACATAATTACATTTTTAATGTAATACTATAATTACTAGATAAATATTTATTTTAATTTAGTGTTAATTATATAATATTCATATAATAATATATTAATAATGAAATAAAGAAAAATATTTTGACGTGTTATTATGTCATGAATACTTAAATTGAATAACACATTAAACACAAATACATTAATCAAATGAAATAAAATAAAATCTTAATCTTCATAAATATAACAATATAAGAGGAACACTAATAAAAAGCTAATTATTTTAATTTATAATATTAGAGTTTAATTAGATTCTCATCTAGTTAAGTTTTATTTTATTTAATTATTAATGTATTCATAAGTTTTAATATGTTATTATGAATTATAAAAAGATTATTATAAAAATGACTCTTTATAATATAAGAAATAAATTAAATTTAATAATAAAATTATGATACGGTTCCAAATTAACAGTTACGGTTTCGAACTGCCGGTTCACGATTCTAAAATTTTGGAACCGTAACCGAACCGTCGTCTACACGGTTACGATTCAAAATCGAACCATCGGATACGATTACGATTTCCGAAATCGCCGGTTACGGTTCGATTTCGATTCCTTTGAACACCTCTAATCTAGGTACAAGAATGGTGTAAAAATAAGTTATATAGATTTAATTACTTTAAAAATATAGCATACATAAAATCAAACAATAGAAAACTAAATTGATTAATGGGCTTACTCCATGATTTTAGAATAGCCCATTTATGTTTACCCTTAAAATAAAGATTTTATTAAGATTTATGACCAATTTAAGTAGAATAGTATCATTGTACACACCATGGCCCACGGTTTGTGGTCAATGGGAAAATATAAGAACTCAAAATTAATAAAAGTAAAATAAATATTAGCGGAAAATGCCAGCTATAAAATGATGAAAGGAAATTATCAATAACTTAAAAAATAAGGTATGCTTTATGTAATCATTATGTCCACCTTATTTTGGAGCTATTACACTAATAAGCTGAATCACAGACAAAGCATATCGTTTGCATAATTAATATTTTGTTATTTAACATAATACAATTAAAGTGATAAATCACACTACTTCCGTAGCAACTAAATAACTAACTGTGTCTACTCCGTAATTACCAACAAAATACGCAAACACGTCTATCACTCTGATGAGCTTAATGCTTAATGATATAAATATCGGGTTCAAATCATCTTTAATATCGTTTTATAATTTAACTTGTATATAATAATCAATTTATTTTAAAAATAATAATACAATTGTAGCGTTGACACGCGTCGGATAATACATAAATTGTATGTTCTTAGAAAATGATAGTAATGATACTCGTGGTATTCGGAAATGTTAATATTTGGAAAAAAATTTATGCAAATCCCAATAAATTGATTTTAATATATAAAAGATTATATGGTGACTTAATAAACAAGCACTAGGGGTGAGAATCAGGACGGGACCGGGAGTTCCGGTTCCGGTCCTGATCGGAATTTCGGGACTCCCGAGTCCTGAAATTGGAAAATTTTACGTTTAGGTCCCGGTCCTGGTCCCGAAAAAAATGTCCTAATTGATCCCGAAATCCAGAACGGGATTAAAATTTCCCGAATTTAAAAATTAATTTCGAGACATCGGGATTCGGAACTCCCGAGTCCCGAAAATTTTTAATTTCTCAATCCCGATCCCAAATTCTCACCCCTACCAAGTACAGGCTCAATAAATATATATAGTGTCCATATGGTTGGACATGATTATTCCATATAATTTTGCATGTAAATTCAATTTTGTTTTATAATTTTGATTTTTTTTCATAATTTTTTATTTTGATAAATTTATCCATGAACTTAATATTTTTTTTTATTTTTTTCATGATGTTATACTTTTTTGATAAAATTAATGTGGTATTTTAATTAATTATATAAAATAAAAAATACACGTGTCTTATTATTCAAAACGTTATCATTTCATAAAATGTGTAACGATATTGTTTTATTAAAAATACATGGTCATTTCTTGCAATCATTAATCTATTTACTTCGATTTCTCGCTCTCCTCCTTATTCTCTATATCTCTTTCATTTTCAATCTATCTACATTCTACTATAATCGGAGATATTGTGTATTTCATCTCTTTTCTAATTTATTCAATTTGTTTTCCAATATTGTCAGGTTGGAATTTAAATTGCGACATTAACTTTAATTTGGACATAATTTAATTTCCTGAGAAAAATCAAAAGAAACATCAAATTTATAAATTAGTTCGCCAAAATAGAATATCACGAAAAAAACTCAAAATAAAAAAAAATTTATAAATTTATAAGCAATTAATCCTATATATTATATATAATGTATAGTACTGGTACAAAAGGCATACTGGCATAGCATAAAGGAATAAATAAATAAAATCTGAACTCCTTTTTACAAGAAACAAGAATGAAAAAGAATAGAAAAAAGGCAAACACGCGTGACATAAAATTTGACCAAAGTTTAAAAAGAGTAATGATTTCAGTTAGGAAACTGTTACTATAAACCCTACACCATCATATTTCATGACTGTTGAAAATATTTCCACTTAAAAAAAAGTAAAGGAAATTAAATTATGCAACCGGAGCATTCGCCGGCATTTTCTTCCCTAGAGCAGTTATTGGCCGGAAATGTGCTGTAGTACGGCTTTCCGGCAACGGAGAGTCTCTGCAGTTCATCGGTGAAATTTGGTGAGGCTCGATGTGCGGCTGCTTCTGAAAACCATAAGGAAGCTGAGAGGAGACGTAGAGAGAGAATCAATGGCCACCTCGATAGGCTTAGAGCCATACTTCTCTGCAATTCTAAAGTAACTTCGGTTTCTCCAATTGATTTGTAATTAATTAACAAATTCGATTACATTTGACCTAAAATCACAGCAGGAATTTGTTTTCCCCTGATTATTGCATACTGATAAAGCTTCGCTGCTAGCAATGGCGGTTGAGCGCGTGAGGGAGCTGAAGCAGCAAACCTCAGAGATCAAGCATTATTCCCACCGGAGGCCGACGAGATCGCAGTACTCCAAAACGACGATATTGTGGAGGGAAAATCGGTGGTTAGGGCAACGTTTGAAAAACTCAGTTGGAAATTTGTTTCAGATAAGCGTTTAAAGCTTTACTAATTCGAATTTAAAATTCCAGAATTTTCAAAATCATAACGATTTTAGAGCCATTATTTAATTTGTTCAATAAGTTGGTAATGACTAATGAGCTAGATCTAACTCCTACTCTATAATTGTATCATTTCCAAATTCATAAATCATATGTTATGTATAATATAATATATAAAACTGATATTTAAAAAACTCAAATATATTGTAATCCGATTTTATTCGGTGGTTTTAGAACCGTAATCGATAGTCATATTCTCAATTGTGACTATGTTGAGGACAATTTGGCTACAGTTTCAAAATTTGAGAACAATGATCATCAATTTGAAATAATAACTTCTATTTATTTTACCTTATTCAATTTATTTCTTATTTTATAAAAAGTCATTTTTTATTAATTTATAACAATACATTAAAATTAACAAATAAGAGGATATTACATAACTATTTAAACATATATTGATAAAAATTCATAATACATATATTTGAAGTCATTATTATTTGTAGTTAGATTTTGTTGTGAAATTTTAATTTTGTTATGTAATAATAAATATTTGACATAATTTTATGTAACAACGAATTAATAATTTGAAGTCAACTACAAAGTTATCCTTAAAAATTGATTTTCAATTTGAGTACAAATTCGTGTATTAGTTATTGTTTAAAAATTATTTTAATATATTAAATTATATTAATCTTAAATATAATTTTGATCAAATTAGTTATCACAACATATAGTACCACATTGTTATATATTTTTCATATATCACAACTATATTAATAATTATATATTAATTAATTTTAATAATATATGTATTTTAATTTTAGGAGACAAAGGTTATAGGAGAGAGAAAATAAAAGTAGTTATTTGTTTAAATTTTAAAAAATATATAATTTAATATATTTAATATTTATATAATTTTGGCCAATAACGTTAAAATTATCTACAAATAAAGTTAGTAAATTAATAAAGTTGAAATTATTTAATCCAATATATTTAATATTTATATATAACTTGTACTGTGTAAATTAATAGAGCTCCTAAATGGAATGACCATTTATATTCCACTCTATGTTTTACTATTAAATTTAGCATTTAAAACTTTTCGAACTAAATATCATTAGTAATGAAAAAAATAATTTTTGTTACTACTATTATTCGTTAATTGTGCAAAAAAAATTACTTAAAAATTATATTGCTCGGTTTTTTCATTTGGCCTAATAGACCAAAATCGGCCCGGTCAGCTTGACTCGACTTAGCCCGCACGAAATTTCCAAAAAAAAAAATTAATAAGTTATTTCTAGAAAATAAATTACAATTTCTTTTTCTCAAAAATCAAAATAAATTTCATTCCTGATAATTGTGAATAGCTAATACCAAGAGTAATGGAAGGAATGATTAATTCTATGTTCATGGGATTGTTGATTCCTCTAGAAATGACAAATCCTAATGATTATTTTATATAAGCCTTGGAATAAGGAATGGAAACAGAAATGGTCATTTCATTCATGGACCATTCCAGCATACCAACCATTCCTCGTAAGATAAATCAATTTTTTCGAACCTTAGAATTAAATGCTCATTTGGTGGTTTACATTCGTTTACATTCATACAATGTCCTCTAAATATACAAGAGATAGAAGATTAATGCAAATAGAGGTATAGTTTGTTTACAATTAACATAGTATATATGGCTACTCAGGTCTTTTGCTTTCTCTTCTTCCTATCTTGCATATTTGCACTAGGTAATTTCTTTTTCCAGCAATATGGTCATGTTAATTTTTAAGTCGACCAATTTTATTTGACACGTTTTATTATTACTAGTTTGTGCACCTGTGCGATGGACGATAAAAATTAAAACTAATAAAATATTTAACAGCAAGTTAATTTTTATTTAAAAATTTATGTGAAAAACAAAAAAAATATATTTCAATCATCTATATTTTTAGTAAATCAATGGCTATGATTTTCA
>JAPKLX010000035.1:1533498-1557500 GCA_026898415.1 Leonotis leonurus | reverse complement strand
GAGTCAGGGCCTAAGATCAGGCCGAAAGGCGTAGTCGATGGACAACATGTGAATATTAAATTTAGATATATAGATATATCTATATCTATATATATAGATATAGATATGAAACGATTTCCAACTAAGTTTTTCAAATTTAGATAAATTAATTTAAAAAACAGGAGACAAAGAAAGAGGAAGGAGCAGCTTAATTGTCTTTACATGGAGTACATAGTTCAAACATGTAACCTTAATTAATTAAACATATAATATGTGTATAGTACAGACTGTACAGTCCTGTTCCTCTGCCTGATTTACAACTTATGTGGCAATATTGCGTAATTGTCTCATTCATAATAATAATTATTATTATTAATTTTACAACTATTATTCTACTAATTAATATTAAACTAGCTAAATAAAAATGACAATCAATAAAATTTTATCAAAAGATTAGTATATATCATGTGATATATATGTCACGTCACTTGTAGACGCGTGAAGTATGTTTACTCGTATTAGGAGAAATTTTTGGTGTACAATATATAAAGACTACCACACAGGTCAGATCAAATTTATATGATATTAAGATGATCCAAAACTTGTACAGTGATCAGGGAAAAAAAGGTATCAATTATCATACATGTAGAATAATGATCGTAAACAAGCATATAAGGTTTTTAATTGGTGAGGACAAAATAAGTCAACTTGTTTTGATGATATATATAATATACAAAAGGGAGTAGGTTTTGGATTCCAAGTTCCAACTACTTCCAGCTGAAGCCTCATAAGTCATAATTAATAATAAATAATGGAAATCAATAATAAATTACCATCTTAGATGCAAAGATTAAGCATCAGAAGTAGCCTAATCAAAAGACCTCATATCTGGGACTTCTTGGAACAATAGCTGGACTAGCTTTCAAATGGGCAACTGTGATACGTCCATTCAATTATCTCTGTTGCTTCAAAAAAAAACATTAATGATCTTAGAGATGCTGTTGCAGCCCAAAATCTAGTTCATGCAGAAAGCCAACTGCAGATCCGAGTGGATACAGCCGACTATAATGCACAAGGCATCAAAGAAGAAGCTAAGGATTTGTTGGAAGCTTGTACTAAGATCCGGAGCACAAAGGATAGCATTCTTAGTAGAACTGGGAATGTAAGAAGTGATTGTTTGAAGTTTGGAATATGTCAATACTCTCTAAGCAAGGAAGCTAAGAAAACAAGTGAAGACATGACAGAGCTTGCTGAAAAGTGCCGCTCATTTGTCGATGTATCCTATGCGCCACCTCCGGCTGCAACTGCACCAGCTCCATCGGAAGGCGAAAGTGGGGGAATTGAGTTCAAGCCTAGGAGTCAAATGGAAGAAGAGATCATGACATCTCTGAAAGATAAAAAAGTGAACAAGATAGGCATCTATGGGTTGGGAGGTGTGGGAAAGACCACCTTGGCTAAGAACATTTACAAGACTGCACGCAAAGATTTATTTGAAGTTGTGTGGATAGATGTGATTCGACCAGTGGACTTGCTCGATATTCAGTTCCGAATTGCTGAACAACTAGGTCTCAAGCTTGAATCAGAAACCTTAATACCTCGGGCAAATATATTAGCCAAGAGAAGAAGATAACTCTCCTAGTGTTGGATGATGTTTGGGAAAGTCTCAATCTGTTGGATTTAGGAATAGTAGCTGGTGATTGGTGCAAAGTCCTCTTAACATCTCGTAATCAGAATGTTTTCAGTGAAATGAATGTGGGAAATGGAAATGTTTATAAGCTGGAAATCTTGTCTCCACAAGAGTCATGGAGTCTCTTTAGAGAGAATGCTGGCACGTGTGGATAATCCGATATTGAGTACTATAGCAAAAAATGTCATGAAAGAGTGCAATGATTTGCCACTCTCTTGTGACGCTAGCCAAAGCTCTCAAAGATGTGAATGACGAACTTGTTTGGAGTAATTCACTATCACAACTGAGAAACTCCAATCCAACAGGTATCCCACCTATGATACGTACAGTTTATAAATCCTTAAAACTAAGTTATGACAGGTTGGACGACGATGAGCAACGAGACACATTCTTGTTGTGTTGCTTGTTTGGTGAGGGTGATAATATTCATCTAGAGCACTTGACCTATCTTGCTCTGGGGTTGCACTTGTTTAAACACATATCGAAGATGGAGGATGTGAGAAATAGGATCCACACAATGATCAATCATCTCAAAACTCGAAGCTTGCTGCTTGGGGGTTCCAATAAAGATCATGTTAGAATGCACGATGTTGTACGTGATGTTTCCATATTCATCGCTAAAAAGAAAGGGCTCATCAAGTGCGACGATAGCACATGGATTTCTTCTTTCGCTTCCGGAAGCGAAAGAAGGCAGCTTCCACCAAATCTCAAGCTCTTACTCAAGGACAACAAAGTAGAGCAGGAGATCCAAATCAATGATGCTTCGATTGGAGGAAGCATTGAGCTCCAAGTGTTGTTCATCAAACATTATGATAGTTCGTTGAGTTTATCTGGGCAGACCACACAATTACGTCAAAGCTGCCTCACAACACTAGTGTTGGACAATTGTAAATCGCTAAAGAGCATCGAAGACGTTGGCCAGTTTGAGAACCTTGAAATCCTCATTTGTCGCGCTTGTCCTTTTCTTGAGAAGTTTCTGGAAGCAGAAAGTGAACTAAAACACCTGAGGTTGCTAGAAATTTCACAATGTGGCAGACTCAGAAGAGTAGCAGCAGGTGTGATATCAAGAATGATTCTCTTGGAAGAGTTGAAGATGGCGGGCAGTTTCAAACACTGGGAAGGTGAGGTTGAGGAGAACGAGAACACAAGGTTGAGAGAACTCGAATCCTTACCCAATCTTAGGTGTCTGGAGATTCAAGTGTCTGATTGCAAGTTGTTAGCAGCTCAACTGAAAACCCTTCTATCTAAGTTGGTGAAATTTAGCATACAATTTGGTAGTGGATATTTGTTTCCGGCCCATAAGCAACAAAAGATTGCTGCTACTGATGAAATGCTTAAAAGTATTTATCACAAGAGAATGTACCTTTCTCACCCAAAAACAAGAAAGAAATTTGGGGAGATTTATCAACCGACATGTTTCTAACTAGTGCAGAATCTGTAGTTCCGATGGGAAATAACACAAAGACGAAGCTGGACATAGCAAAAGCTAAAAAGGTAAGATGGGTGTCTTTGAATGGGTTCGTGTCGATGAGGAGAATAACATCATCAGCTGATTTTTTCCCTCTCTTGGAGATATGAAAATGCTAGAGAAGATATGGCATGGCCCGATTCCATCCACATTTTTCAACAATATCAAAGAATTGAAGCTTGGGGAGCTGCCTGCACTAGAGCAATTGGGGAAGAGTAGCACCATTGTGTGGAATGAGCAAGAAAAAAATGGAAATGATATGAGAATGGGGAAACAAAGTCGTAGTATCATAACATTCCCAATACTCAAGACTCTGCAACTAGACAGACTAGCAAATTTCAAGAGCATCTTCTGCAAGGGAATTGAAAGCGTTGAATTTCCTCAACTGTCTGAACTGGAAATTGCTTCATGCCCTAATTTGAAATGTTTTCTTGTTCCAAGTGATGACGATGAAACGGAGGAGAGGAGACATTATCAGGATCACGATTCTTTACATCTCTTTTGCCAGCCAAAGGTATGTATTCACCATTCATGTACTAAGTTAATCCATTATTCTAGTAGTACATTACATTCTTCTTCTTCCTCTTCTTGATTGCAGGTTTCATTCGGTAACTTGAAGCAAGTACGCATGTCGATGTCGCGTATCGAGAGTATGAACGCCTGGTGCGATCAGACTCCTATCAGCTTCTTCACTGGACTCGAGGAATTAACCATAGGCGGCTACATCAATATAAGGATCCTATTGATCTCATCTTCAATAGCACAAAATCTTGTCAACCTCCAAAGATTGCTCATTGCCAACTGCCCAGAGATGGTTCAAGTGATTGAAAATGAGGACGAGGGAGATCTTACAACACAACCTACTCTGTTTCCTAAGCTGCTAAACCTAGCCATGATAAATCTGCCCAAATTGGAGAGTTTTTGCAAACTGAGACGTGATATTGAGTTGTCTTCCTTGAAGAGACTAAACATTAAGGGTTGCAATAACATGGAAAGATTTTGCGCTGGGTCCCTCATCGCTCCGCCTCTGCGAACTATTCTTATAAATTATGGCAAGCCCTTGGAATCGGTTGAAAATTTGGATGATGCACTGCGCTTACAATTTGAGAATGCTAAGGTATCTTCCATCAACGTCTTGCTCACAATGATTTCATTACTTTTCTCTTCAAATTTCCCCCTCCTTCCGTCTTCCTTGGTTTTGATTATTTGATTGCTAAAATTTGTGATGACCTGCTCACTCTCACCTATCCATTCTTGCACTAATGTGAACAGGAAAAACCAAAACTCGAAGTGAAGAAGGCAGGAAGAAATTCAAAGGCACGGCACCATAGAGAAATGGTGAAAATACTACTACTACCTTTTTTGTTTATTTGATTGGAATCTTGTCTGTGTTTTTTCTTTTGGTAATTTTAGATGTAATTGGGTTTTCCTACGTGACCCGATCCGACCCGACCCGACCGCTCCATTAATGTTCCTGTGATTCTCATCATGTAGGAGAGACATCAGACATGTGAGGTGGCACTGACCGCAGCAAAAGAAAAGATACGACCACAAAAATTACATTACCAGTAGCAACACTTATTCTGCATATTAATCTCTACCGCCCGTTAAATTTGGCACACTTTACTTATTGGAATATCTCACTAAATTTGATATATTTTAAAAATAGTAAAAGTTATCTCTTAAAAAGGTGTGGATCCTACCATTTTTATCATTATTACACACTACTGTATACACTCTCTTTAATAATCGTACCGTAAAAAAATATGTCAAATTTAGTAGGATGAAGGGAGTACATTTTTTTTTTTATCAAAATAGAACATTATAAATTTATAATATTGTGAAAATGTTGAAATGAGGACTATATATTTACACTTTTGAGTCAAATCTTGTGGCATTTATTGATTCCATTTGCTTATTATATATTCTCTCTGTTTTACTTCAATTGTCTCATATTATATTTAACTGAGTGTAATATTATAATCAAATGAGACAATTGAAATGGAATCGAGCGAGTATATAACTTCTTGATGCGTGCTTCTTCATGGGTTAATTTTGGTTCTTCTATGTAGTCATTGTGCATGAATATAGTTTAATTGTATCAAAGCTTGTCTTATTTAACAGACAATAGATGCCAACAAATATCAAGGTAGTCAGGATCGAGGGTTTTGGATTTTCATTGATTTCCAAGTATAGCAAGTTTTACTGATAATTAACACTCCCTTCGGCCATATAAAATGTATTGTTTATCGAAAATACTCACTCGTCCGCAGCAAACGGGGCTAATATATTCATAGACGATGTGCATGTCTCGTAAATAAATATTAAAATTTTAATATTTTTTTTTTTATCAATTTTTACTTTTCGACTAGGATTTATTTATTGTGATATAATTTAATATTATTAATTATAAAATAATAATACAATAGGAAACCAAAAAATAAAATTTATAAAGAGTCGTATAATGATGTGACAATATCACATTCAGTTGGAGCATTAAGAGGTGTCGGCCGTTGACAGGTGAACGGTCCTCTATTGTTTATTTAGGATGTTCACTAAAATTGTACTAACTTCGTTCAGCAAAATAGTTTATATTTTGTCATTTTGGGATGACCACGAAAATCGTTTACATTTGAAAATTTCACTTTATAGGAATGGACCTACCACATTTAGCACATACAACTCAATTTAAAACAATATTTTAAGTGAAACCAAAATTCCACTAACTAAACGTCACTATTAAAAGCAAAATACATTATTAAAACTCGTGTCGCATCAAACCGTAAACTAATTTCATGGACGGAGAGAGTATTTTTTTTTCTTCAACTTTTTATATATAAATTGTTAAAAACGTATTTATTATTTTAAATCTTACATACATTTTATTTGGTAAAATCATTTCTATACTAAAAACATTTTATATTTTTTTCTTAAAATCCGTGTCACTCCCTCCGCAACATTTTTTTCGTGGACGAATGTAATACCAGTATATATTTTATTGGTTAGATATCTTTGGACCACAATGATGTTCAATTAATTTATAATCTTGCATGAATTGATTGTTTACTTTTCACGGAAAATTATATTTAACTTCAGTAAAAGGAAATAAAATTAAATTAAACAATAATAAAGGAGTGTAAACTGTAAAGACTAATAAAGATGAAGAAACGTCAGTGAAACAACTAAATTAAATAAATGAGAGGGATAAAATCATAAAATATATGAACTCAACGAGAAACGGAATGCAGAAAAATTTATGCTTTTTGCTCTTTGACATCCAACTGAACAAAATCGGAGGGGGCGAACTCGATGGCGATCCAGAAAACCCACCCAAAAGTGAAATTAGCAAAACCCAGATCTTCAATCTTCATACTCACAGCTTCTATTGTGTGCATTGCAGTGTTGTACCTCGTATCGTCTCTACTTTCCGCGCCTGGAAGTATACATGTGAGTAGCCTCCAAAATCGTCACACTTTGCACGATAAGTACTTGTATTGGGGGAACAGAATTGACTGCCCGGGAAAACATTGCGACTCTTGCGAGGGTTTAGGGCACCAAGAGTCCAGCCTTAGGTGTGCTCTTGAGGAAGCATTGTTTCTGGGGAGGTATATGTTGTTTTAAGATTAAATTCATTTGTAATTTGGGCTGTAGGGTTTACTGTGAAGTTTTGAGTTTACGGGCCTCTCGCTTTCTGTTCAGTTGGGTTGTGATTATTTCCAAATATTTATTCTAGGGACTAGTGGTAGTCGCTTTCTACTTTGGTAGAGTTATGGATTGATCATAATTAGCTGGTTTTTACTTGGTTAGGATTATCTTATTGGTTTACTATACTTGATAGAGCATGCTGGTGTTTTCAAGAAGTATTATAGATCTTTGTTCATGCAAAATACTGAAAGTTTGGCGTGATTAGTTCACTTATGGTTCTATTCATGAAATGATTCGTTGATGTTTTTCAATTTTTTGTTGCATATTTCGTTTCATAGCTCATATGAAGTTCATATGACCATCCAGATATCTAATTTTCACTTGTGTATAAACAAAAGATTACTGATGAACTAGATCTGCAAAATGTCTATGGATGAATGTTCTGTTTCGTATTATAATATGACACAAGTTACCCCTTTTCCAGACTCTTCTATGAGAATAAGAGTATAAGACTACTATGTGATAAGTACTCCCGTATAGGAACTAGGAAGATAAATAAAGCATACCATTTTCATACTCTGGTAATGAAAATTATAGATGCTTTTCAAGCTTTTTTTTAATTGGCTGATGACACTCTGAAAATGGATTTAGGTGCGCAAATCTCACTCTTCTTGGCAGTGCAGTATGCTTTCAGACTAATTATCTTCCTTACAGTTCCCTTCTCTACTGATTTCAGGACCTTTGTTATGCCTTCCAGGTTGTGTATAAATCCAATACACAATAAGAAAGGAATTCTCCATAAATCTGACAATATGGTTTCTGAGGAAGGGTAAGTTTGTTGATGCAGTTTACAAGATGGCTCTTGCACATCACTGTATAGTTAAATTTTGAACATTTTTAGTTTTTCAGTAATGGGTTTCATAATGTTGACTCACGATTGGCTGATTGAGATAGCAGCTGATGTATTATTGCTCCCTAAGTTAAGGTATTAGGAGCTTAGTGTTCGTTCTGATCTCAAATCATTGGATATTTTGGAGGACATATATAGCATTGGATAACGTTAGACCTTGTTTAGAAGTTGCAAAAAAATGTTTGCTTATTTTAGACTAACCCTGTTATGCTTTACAAAATTTGAAGAATGTACCTGCAAACATGTGTTTTCTTCTTGTTTGATGGCATAACCAATCTTCTTCTTCTTCTTTTTAGATGGACAGCTAACTCCTGTGCTATGGATTCTCTGTATGATCTGGATTACATGTACGACACGGTACCTGTAATTCTGGATAATTCAAAAATTTGGCATCGCATCCTTACCACAAGCATGAAACTGGGATCCAGAGGAATAGCACATGTGCAAGGAGTTAGTAGAAATGATCTCCAACAGAAAAAATTATATTCAAATCTTTTACTCATAAATCGAACTGCAAGTCCTCTCTCATGGTAGGTGGCAATTTCTCATGATCCAATTCCTTTTCTTGTTCTCTTTTTTCTTCTCAAAATATTTAATATATAATTTTGTATATCCTGTGTTATTCTTCTATGGCTGCTAACAGAGTTTGTAAGCTGAATTGTGTTATCTTTGACTCTGTGTATAAATACTTGATTTGCATTGCTAGGATGAACATATAAGTAGCATCATTTATGAATCAAACATCTCTTCTCACATTAGATGCTTGAAAAAAGTAGCCTAATATAAAATAAAAAAAAAGAATCAATTGTAGTTCTTTAGTCTGTAGTATCTTGTAGCCCTTGGCAATAAAAAAGTAGTTTTATCTCATTTCTTGTTTCTGTGATCATCCAACGCTGTACAATTGGCACATCAGCCTAATATAACTGCTATACGTTAAGCAGTTTTAAGTCTCCAGTGAAAAATTACATACTTATATTAGTTTTTGAATCTTGATAACTTCTGTGTAGGTATTAATCATGGTAGTCATTCAGGTTCATGGAGTGCAAGGATCGGAACAACCACAGTTCTATTATGTTACCGTATTCCTTTCTTCCATCAATGGCTGCAAAGAAGCTACGAGATGCTGCAGAAAAGGTGATCACTGCATTTTGTTAATTATTTGTGAGGTGAATTCTTGTTAAAATTTTATAATTGGATAATACTAAAATATCGTGTGATTCCATTTTTCATCTCATAGATAAAACTGTAAATTGGATCCTTGGACTTTGTGTCAAATTACGATTCAATGCTCAGAAAAAGGGAAAAGCTAATGAAGCACTTTCACATGAAAACATGAACTTGACGGGAAAATTTTGTAGATTCTATCAGGTCATTATTAGCTTTTTCATCATTTTGAAAATCAATTGGGTGATGCACTTTTGACTGCCTGCTAGAATGAAAAAGAGGAAAATTTGTGAAGAAAATCATAAATTGCTCCCAAGTCCCAAATTCTCTAGTGAAACTGTTCTTTTTTTTTTCCAGAGCTTAGAAATTACTATCCCTAGATACTTGTTCTGTTTGCATGCTGACCTGAGGGTAATATTGCACCAATTGCTTTGTTCGATTGAGCTACTTTCTAGATTATATTTTTATGTTATATTCTGCTATAATAAGAAATGGCTTCTGAAACCAGATAAAGGCACATCTTCGAGATTATGATGCCATCCATGTTCGACGAGGTGATAAAATAAAAACTAGAAAGGACAGGTTTGGTGTTGATCGAAGCTTACATCCTCATCTCGACAGAGATACACGCGCTGAGTTTATTCTTTGTAGAATTTCCAAATGGGTCCCTCCAGGTCGAACCCTCTTCATTGCCTCCAATGAGAGGACTCCTGGCTTCTTTTCGCCTTTGTCCGCAAGGTAAATTTCAGCTATCAGCACTCTTGAGATAAAATCTAAATAGATTTACATGTAGCATAATTACAGATCAGTTCCTCAATGAATTTCACATTCAAAACTCAAATTCATCTACGGTTGCTTAGTCTGGTATGCGTATATGAACTTTTCTGAACGATAGCAAATTCATAAGTTGTTTGATTTCTATGTGATGGAAATGATGAAAGACAGAGGCAAGGGTGTTCCCATAAAGGCAAAACTAAATAACATTTGATATATAAATAGCTCTTATTACTTATTGAAGAACTCCAATCATGAATGAGTTGTCGTCATCTCATTTGCATACTACAATATGGAAAGATGCATTGTAGCATTACTCTTCTTCTTTCCCCTTCCGTCTGCTTACTTGTTTGCCTATTTGCAGGTACAAATTGGCATATTCATCAAATTACAGCAGTATTTTGGATCCAATCATTAAAAATAATTACCAACTGTTCATGGTGGAGAGGCTTATTATGATGGGAGCCAAAACGTTCATCCGAACGTTCAAAGAAGACGATACGGATCTCAGCCTCACAGATGATCCCAAAAAGAACACCAAAGTATGGCAAATACCTGTTTATACCAGGAAAAGAGATGAAGGAGAGAACTGCTGACCTTAATTCTTAAAATAAAAAGAAGAGAATTTTGTTTTTTTACTGCTTGCTACTTCAACAATGTTTGTGGTGCTATTTTTTTCATTATTTGTTAATACATGCAAGTTATTTGAAATTGTTACTGTATCTATGAAATTTTGGTTCCTGTAAATTGTATTATGATCCATTTTATTATTCTTATACTCCGTCCGTTTTATTATTAAAAATACATTTTCTATATTGAGTTGTTCAATACCAATAGGAAAAGTTAATTAATGGAATTCATCATGTTACACATAAAAATTATTTTCTTAATAAAAAGTAAATGCGGGGATAGAAAATAATATTACCATTTAGTACGCGTAGTTTTTAGTCTGAAGACAAGTAACAATAATTTCGGATGGGCCTCTTTCACTATGATTCCTTTTATAGTTAAATTATTTATTTTAATAATATTTAGTATAAAAATAATATATTATAATGTACAATTTTCATTGTTTATTGCAAGTTTAATATTAATCTAATAATAATTGTTCGTTTTTAAAACAATATATTGCAAGTTTATTATTGATCTAATATTCTCAATGTTGCATTTATGGAAGAATATAACTAGTGGTATAAAACTATAAATTGAGGAAAATTAATATTTCATGTGAGCTAGGAATGTACATGTTGACCTCCATGTATATGCTTTGTCTTACATCGTTTGATAAGTTAATATCTACTCGACCAATTTTCATACACACTTTCAAATCAAAAAATTTGTGACCTGCTATCTTTTTTCGTAAATATCAACGATACAGTTCATTAAAAGATAATTCTAATATCAAATTATAGAATTATGATACAATCAAATTCGAATGAACACATTGTTGTATTGAATCGTTTTGAGTGTTTATTGGAATTTGTTATTTTATTTTTGAATTATTACTTTGATTATAAAAATAAAAGAAATAAACCTAAAATTATAAACATTCTCTTAATTAGTTTGAAACGATCTCATCCTATAATAGTTTTGTGACATGATTTTTTTGTAATTGATTAATTAAAGTAACATACTTGAAAATTGACTAATTAAGATTTCAACAATTCAACAAAATAATGAGATGTTAAAAAAGTAATTACTCAATCTATCCATAAATTTATTATTTATTTTGTCATTTTAATTTGTTCATAAATTTGTTATCTATTTTTTTTTTTTTATAAGTGAATACACAATTTGATTAAATATAATAATTTAAGCAAAATTCACTCAATTAAGTTAAATTACTTTTTTAAAACACATATCGGTGGATCACGATAATAAATTTATGAGTGGAAGGAGTATAATATATGCAACTTGATATTATGTCAAATCATAACAATGCATTGTTAGATGAAACAAAACAGTATATCTAGATGCAAATCTATATCACGAATATATTTATAATTTTATGTCAAATCGTACTCAGATTTATAAATATTTAGAATCTATAATTTACAAGTGTTAGATTGTGTTTGGATATTAGTGTAATAAATAGATTAGAACTTAGACAAAGCAATTGTCATAAGTTATGAATAAATTTGTAGTCAAATGCAAATAAAGATAAGTAGAGGGGGGTTGTTGTACCATAAACTTTAATGAGTATGAATTTAGAAAAGTAGCAATAAAAGGCAATAAAAAATGGAGGGAGGCATTGGAAAGTGGAAAATATGCTTCCGATGAAAATGACGCCTAGCTCGGAATGGTCTGAACGTCACGTCTCTCAATCGCTATAAACAATTGCTAAAATCATTTAAAAACAATGAAGCTCAACCATTAATGGGACCCTGGAATTTTGTGCTGGAACAGCCTCCCTTGAGGCCAAAGAAATTTCTAGATGTATTCAAATATTAGCTCGTCTGCTAACCCTATATAGTATATACAAATATCAATAAAATCCAATCTTGTGCGTCTTAGCATCAAGATTCTGCCTTTCCTGTGCTTTGACTAAATACCAGCATCTGGGCTCTGCTCAGTTGCTCGAGAGAGATATAGGCCTTCGATTTTGAAGTTTTTGCTCTCTGAAGCAAAAGGGTTTATGGGTTTTGTGATTAATTCAAAAGGGTTGATTTTGCTTGTTTGATTTGTATTTGAACTGGGGTTGGAGTTCTTTACACCTGGTTTTCAAAGGTTTGATTTTTAATACTTGAAACAAAATAACGTTTAGATTTGAGACTCTTTTCTGTTTCTTATCTTGATTGGCGTCAGTGGTCTATTCTTGTTACTATATTATATGGGATTTTGAGTTAGTGATAAGATGGTGATTTGTGGGTAGTACAATGATCAAATTTAGTGAGGAAAACACAAGAGTCAACACAGTGATGCCAAGTTTCATTTCACAGATTCCTCTTGCCAATCCCATGTAACCTCTCTCTCTCACTCTTCTCTTCACTTTTCATTGTATTGTAGTTATTGATGTTGGTCTGTCTTTATATGTCTCAGACGCGAGTGAATACATCCATTTAAAGCACGATGTACGTTTTCCGCTAGTTATGAAGGGTTGAAATACATGGCGTTTAGAAATGATAAAGAAACTAAGTTAAAAGTTTCTGCACTTGCAGTACTTGATTGTCAGCTAATGATTACCTAATTATCTTGCTCTTCACTTGGCACTGTAATTTCCCAAGTTTCACTTGCATTGATTAGTCATCATTTGAGTTGGTTCAATCAAATTCGTTGCAGTTCAAGAAGTTTCTTTTTGTGATTAATGTTGTTGGTGGTTCCTTTTCTTGCTCTAAGTTCAAACCACATCTCATTTTTTGCTTGCAATTGAGCAAAAAATAGAAGTATGCACGAGGTAGATAAGTAGGGGGTGAACTTTGTAAGGTTTGACAGTCTGTTGGAGATTTGCTATCGGTTTGGATCCCGTAACGAAGTGAATTTCGCCCCCTTGGCATCTCGATTCAAATGGTATATTGAAATATGAGTTTGAAATACTAATAGCTGCTTATGGATGCAAGAGTTTTAAGAGTATCAATAGATGGAAATAAATCGTGATGCCAAAGAGCGCTTGTTTAGTACTTTAGCTGAAATATTTCAGTTTCTGACTATATAACACCAAGTGAAGTTGTCTGGTGTTAATATGGTCTTACTTTCTTGACATTTTCTCAAGTTGTCTGGTGTTAATATGGTCTTACTTTCTTAAACTTACTCACAGATAGAAAAAGTGAAAAGTTTCTCTTATTACTTTCTTGGTAGCTGAAGTGAATGAAAAGCTATTTTCTAATGCAGGGGTACAGAATCAAATGCAACTCAATCTTCACTACCTCCAAATTATGGGGTCCTAGAACAATATCTTGGATTTCGGATCGGAGATCCTGCAAATGTGAGTCGAAGTAAGTTCCTACACTTCTTTATCTAAGGATAAGCTAGTTCCAAATAACCTCTTATTTGTATTTACTTCTTTAGTTGCGTTAGATATCCCCCTGCTTCTCCAGTGGGATTTTGGTTTCGTAACCGTTCCTAACATGTTTTCTCGATTCAGGTCCAGTATTTAATCAAAATATGAATAGTCAATCAGTAGCTCCTGATCTCCAGTCTGGTGTATTCAATAAGGTTATTATCACTTCGTTTCATGTTACTGGCACATTTTTGAGCGTTTGTCATTTCCTAAAGTCGGATATGTATTTGTCATGCAGACTTTTGGCTTGACCAACACAAATTTTTCGGCAACTCTACTAGGCTCTCAACCAGTGCAATTGCAAAAAGGACCACAGCAGAAACTACTATCTACTTCCAGTGGTCAGCCAGAGAACTGGGGAGAATCGAACATGGCAGAATCCAGTTCCCGAACTGACACTTCAACTGATGTGGATCCAGATGACAGAAACCAGAAGGTTCTTTTCTATTCCTCTCCTCAGTCCCTTCTTCCTATCTTCGACTCTGTACAGAGTTAATAGAATCAAGCAAAAGAAAATTCTGTCTTTGGCTGTAGATTACATGTTGCATCATAAGCTTCCATAAACTCACATGACCATGATTTTGCCTCCCTATGCAGTTTGACATGGGACAATCTGCTGCCGGTGTCACGGTTTCAGATTCAAGTGATAAATCGAAAGAAAAACCCTCAGATCAGAAGGTTGCACCTTAGTGATAGTAGTGAAGTCCTCATTTTTCTGAATATTCATTTTTCATGACACAATATGATATGATATGATACGCAGACATTGAGAAGGCTTGCTCAAAACCGTGAAGCTGCAAGGAAAAGCAGACTGAGGAAGAAAGTAGGTTCTCTCCTTGTTAGTTGTTACTGAAGTTTGAATTCTTGCTGTTGGTTTCGATTGCTAAAACATAGATCAATGAAGTTAGCACGTAACGAATCGTTTACTTTCCAGGCCTATGTTCAGCAGTTGGAAAATAGCAGGCTGAAGCTAAGTCAACTCGAGCAGGAGCTGCAACGAGCACGCCAGCAAGGCATTTTCATTTCGAACATAGGAGATCAATCCCATGGAGGGGGGAGTGCCAACGGTTCGAATTTCTGTTACTGCATAATCGTCATTACTTAACTTTGCATGTGTATGAAAGAGTTTCTCAGAGTTGATTGAATGGAGGTAACTGGTTGGTGCCAGGAAAATATTGATCCTTGACCTTGACTAGTTACGCGGTGCAGGGGCGTTGGCTTTTGATGTCGAGTATGCACGGTGGACTGAAGAACAGAACAAACTGATAAACGAGCTCAGAACATCAGTCAATTCACATGCAGGCGACGCAGAACTTCGTATTATTGTAGATAATGTGACGACGCATTTCAACGATGTTTTCAGGCTGAAAACTAATGCAGCCAAGGCTGATGTTTTCCACATCTTATCTGGAATGTGGAAAACACCCGCAGAGAGGTGCTTTTTGTGGCTCGGTGGTTTCCGTCCTTCTGAGCTTCTCAAGGTGCTCTATTGTGGTATATTTCATCTTGTATGATCACCGTTATCCATTATTAACGGCATATGATACACGTGCAGCTTCTCGGGAACCAGCTGGAGCCTCTAACGGAGCAGCAGCTAACGGGGATCTACAATTTGCGGGAATCCTCTCATCAAGCGGAGGATGCCCTCTCACAAGGTATGGATGCATTACAGCAATCACTAGCCGATACGTTAGCCAATGGCTCATCAGGGCCCGAAGGTACGTCGGGAAACGTTGCTAATTATATGGGGCAGATGGCCATGGCAATGGGGAAGCTGGGAACTCTTGAAGGTTTCCTAGGCCAGGTGACTCATCTACCTCATCTCCTTATGTTATGTCGTAAAATTGACCTAACCTTCGAGATATGTATGCATATCGATTGATAAGATATTATCGTTGATTAGGCCGACAACTTAAGGCAGCGAACTCTGCAAGAAATGCACCGGGTTTTGACAACGAGACAATCCGCTCGCGCGCTGCTCTTGATACACGACTACTTCTCGAGACTCAGAGCTCTTAGTTCTCTTTGGCAAGCTAGGCCACGTGAATGAGGTATGCGTGGAAGATGGCTCGGCTCGGCTCGGCTGAAGGTAGACGCATGCAGCTGCCACTCACCTGAGCATTTCATGCTCGCCTGTTGTCAAAGAGGCTGCAAAATTTGTGGTATTATATTACGGTTGTTGTGTGCAGTTTGTTTGTAGAGATAGATAGGTTTGTTTGTGTTGTTGGATAGAATAAGCTACGCTTCACTTCACTGTTACTCATCATACGTGCAAATCCATTTTTTGGTAAATGGAACGACGTAGTTTTTATATAATCAAAACATGTCATTTTATTCTTAAATCTTCTTGAAAATACTATTAAAACACGCAATTTTTTAAGAATAAATTGATGTATATTCTTTAAATTGAAAAATACGTCGTACGTTATTGAAAAATTTAGCTATCTTGACATTTTCGGAATAGAACTCAACTTCAATTTAAAACAAAATACAGTTATTGGAGAAATTGAAAAGAATATAATAAATTATGTATTTTTAATGGTAAATTACAATCTCATATATGAAAATTTAAAGTCATTATTATTTATTTTACGAAAATTAGTCTATCTAAATATCTATGTGGGCTGGAATTTGTAATGGGTCGGGCATAAATGCAAGGAGGATCCATATCGATAAGCTGAGTCCAGAATAAATAAAGCCCATTAACGAGAGCTTTTCCAACCAGACTTCAGTCACTTTACGGTTTAAACTTTCCTTATTTTCTCCGGCCACCGCGAGACCGCCGGTTGACATAATTTATCCCACAGTAACTCGTTACCTTTTTGTACGTTTTTGGGGGTAAGTTTTAACTTCAGTTTTCTCTTGCACATTTGAGACCTCATCATCTTCGTGTGAATGATGAATGGGACTTTGTGTGTGTTTTAGACTGATGTTTTTTGTATTGAATATGTGGAATATGCCAATTCGTAATTCTTGTAGCGCGGCGCGCTTTTGCTTTATTAGTTCTTAGTTTAAGCGTTTCGATTTGCACTCTGTATATGGTGAGCCAAAATTTATATATATGGATGTCATGGGAAGGTTCGATATCGGTTTTTGTTTTTTTTTTTCAGTTGTTAGAAATTGTGGATAAATTTTGTGAAGGTTGCTGAATTTAATCTACATGAATGCAGTGTCCAGCAACAGTCCTAGTGAATAGTTGAGACTCGGTTGAGCTAGGTTTTAACTGATTTAGTATTAAAGATATTGCTTCGAGCAGAGATGATGCTAGATTCATTTGAAGAATTAGATGTAATGTGCAGGAATATGGAGGGGTGCTTAAAATTCTTCTTTTAATCTTAACTAATTTGAGTTTTTCACTCACAGGTTAGAATATAATGCCTCACAAAACTCGACCCATGACAGCACTTTTGGTCTTCACTGGAGTAAATTTTGTCTTGGTTTCAACAATTGGAACTGTTTACGATTTTGTTTGCTTCCTTCCATACTGGGAAAGAAGGGTAAGTTTCTCCTTGTTGATACGCCTTTGAAGATTGTTGTGTGATATTGTGAACAAATATGAATATTTTTACTTTTATGGAATTTCTATTCCCATTTAATTTACCCGCTACTAAGATGCATTTGGTTTTTACTGCTGTACTTATCCACCAAATACTTGCTTTATCCACGCTCCATTGATTATGTTTCTCAGCTGGCTATTGTGCAACACATTATCTTTTTCTTTTATCGGCTAGAGTGTGTCATTAACAGGGATGCACCTTACATTTTGATCAGCTGAAAACTGAATGAATACACATTAACTGTTCTTTATACTATATGGCACATGCTTTTTCTATTTCAATAACTTTGTTGCAACACCTGTCATTATATGGTGGAGCTTCATACTATATCCTGCATGTGCAACGTTGAAATCTGGTGCTACGTTAGTGTTTTGTCATCCTTTGCTTTTTCATATTTTTCACTTGGTGATGCTATTTACACAGAGGGAACGTCGCCGTCAAGAACTTGATGCTGTCTCCAGAAGAAATGTAGGATCATAGTGAATAAGTAAGGAACAGTATCAGAGGTGAGCATTATCAGCATATGCATCGTAGGAAATGATTGTACACGTAGTTAGGTTCTCTCGCACGAAGCTGATAATTTTGTTAAGATGTTCATGTGACTCATGAGTACTTCATGCTGTTGTGCTTTAATGTGGCTAAATAGTTTTTCAACTGTCCCCCCTCTTTTCTATACTATGCGTCTATGCAATGTGATTCTTGTTATAATTCAGAGTATTCTTTTTTCTAGTCTACCCTAGTAATATGAAAGTGCACTGCCACCTGCCATTAGGAAGGATGAATTAGGGAATTCACATCGTGATATTTATTTGCAGAAGAAGTTAAAATGTGAAATTCATTTCAAATCTACTGAGCACCGATTTGTAAGATCAATTCATACTATTTCTTGTCAGTTTTAAGTTCCTGCCTTCCTGGAAGGAAATAACTATTGCTTGGTTCCGATTTCTGAAAGCTTAAGCATCTGCTGTAAGTTGTTTTAAGAGTATCTTAAGCGTTAAGTTGTGGTTTTTTCTTCGTACTTTCTTGATCCTCAATAACTGTTCCGTCCATTATGGATATAACCTTTATCTCATTTTGGTTCCAACTTTCATGGATTAGCTTGATATATTATTGATTCAATTTGCTCTTGGTGTGTGTGTGCGCGCCGGCCGCCCCCCCCCCCCCCCGCCCACTGATGAGAAATCTACAGTTTAGTTGGACACACGTATTAATTATTTATGCTTGTGGATAGTGTTTGACATTGGTTGTTAGCTATCTGTCCCGATTGCACTTTTTGGATCTTTTGTCTACATTGAATCTCATTCTTGTAGGATAACATGGCCTTGTGAGAATTCTTTGTCATCATTTGGTGTTGGCCTCTCTGTTGAGTCCATATCATCATCCCGATCCACATTACCCGAATTATGTCTGGACTTGTTTTTAATGTAGTAGTGTCACTTAAAATGCAGTAGCAGTGCATGAGAGTAGGTTTCCTCTGCTGCTTGTATGCTATTTATTTATAGTAAAATTGAAATATATATATTTTTGTTATTCTATATTTTTAGGATCGAAGATTACGTTCATTTTTTATATGAATTTCTTTACATAGACAGTTTTTGCCGCGTGTATTACTATTACATGGACAGTACTATATGTTCTGTGAGTATTTATACATCATTTGAATAGTTACAGTTAAGTAAAAATATCATTTGTATTATCTCAATTATTGAGTAGTTTATATTGGTACTACGATAAAATGCATTATTGAGTATTTTATATTGAAGCTTCACAGGGAGTGTTTCTGTGTCATACATTTGTGGTTTATGCAATATTTATATTGGCAATCAATTCGTATATATTAACCAGTAGATATAGAAATACAGTACTCCCTCCGTCCACCAATGTCGTTAACGTTTTGCCATTTCGGGCCGTCCACCAATGTTGTTAACACTTAAAACTTTCCTTTTTTGGACATACATTTTTACCCTTTTACCCTTACTAACTCCACTAACTTTTTACTTTTTAATTTCCACTATCTCTACTTTTCAACAAAGTCAACATACTACATTAAAACCCGTGCCAAGTCAAAGTGTTAACGACTTTCGTGGACGGAGGGAGTATTATTTAGTGAGTATTATTTAGTGTACCTGTCCCACGATAACAAATAATTTTGCAGAATATCTGAACTAGCAGCCATTATTGGTCCTTATCGTACGCATTTTGTCATCTGCGTCAAAATGGGAACATGCGCGTGGTAATAATCATTGAACCTCAATTATACAAATGTCTTCAACTTTTGATTTATTTGTGGGATTTTGTTTTTTCGGTAAATGTCTTAAGATTTTTTTATTTATTTGTGGGATTTGTTTTTCGGTTTGAGGTAACCTGAAAACAATTTGTAGATTTTTAAGATATGAAAGGGATCTTAATTTAATTTGGAAAATGTCCAACTTGGTTAGTTTTGTGTTTACGTATTTGGGACTTTGAATTTGGTTGTTTCTAATGACTTACCATTCCAACCGGCATATGAAATACGAGTTCACTACCAAATAAAGTTGCTAGCCGTTACCGAAGTGTAATTTTATGAGACGTTGCATTTTTATTAATTATTTATCAAGACTAGTAGTAGTTTAAAATGAAATCAATGAATGCTCAAAATAATACCTCAACAGGTTCTGAAGCGTAAGATAACATTAGTCCCATCAATGTTACGAATTTGAAAGTTATTATAGTAGAAATGAAAGAAAAAATAGAAAAAAATGAAATGAAAAAAGGACCCCATTTGGGGCATGAAATTAGGAATGACGCTTTGTATTAGCAAGGCCAGGCATGTGCGCGTCTCTACGCTTTCTTGCATGTGCGCTTGTCCCGTTTATTGCTTTCCCTACCCGCTTTCCAATTTTGCCCCTGCCTTTTACGCCATAATTGTTCTTCTTCCAGCTGCCATGAATATGATTCCCTGTACCTCCACCCACTCTAGTTAGCATGTTGCTCTCCCCCACTCCCATTATTACTCCCTTGATTTCACGATCATCACCACTCACGTGATTTATTCGTCGTGCCTTAATCAAATGTGATTACCAGAGAATCATACTAGTGCATCGTCTTGAGTCTTTGGTTAAAACCACATGCTTGTGTTTCTTAAATAATCATTCCATAGTGATCTGTCCAAGGTTGATTAGATTGCTTTTTTAATTTATTTTTTTTCTATTATTATTGGTAGGGTTGTTACTAATTGGATAGTGATCTTTCACTTCTCCCAAAAGTATGATTTGTTGACGAAATAATTAATAATGGGCTGTACTAAGATTGTATAGCCGTATGGATGCAATATATCTTAAACTAGTCTAATGCAATGTTTATTACGACTTAAGGAAGGAATTGTACATGAAAGTGAAAATCATACTTTACTTTGTTCACATAATATTTGGTTCAACTCTAAAATTAACTTTTTCAAACCAAACGACTCTTTAATTTATTCAGCAAGGTTTTAATGAGTTTCATCACCGAGTTTGGTTTTTGATATCTTGAGATATATTTTATTTTCTTAGATTACACTTTAGTTGTTTAATATGCGGAGTATACATATATAATATCATATATCATGGGAAACACAAAAGGGTGACGTAAACAAGACCTGTCTAAACCAAACAACTAACTGTTTAATCTATAGTATATCGGAAAATGGGATTAGGATGAGATATGTAATGAAGAAAACAAGAAAAGATATAAAGTTGCTGCGATTGCATATGTTGGGACTAGGGAGGAGGGCCATTGCTTAAGGGATACCATTTTCCCTCTTTAATTTTGCTATTTGGACACATTGTGGTCGACCACACGTGAGTTATTTTAAGAAAATCGGATCGGTTCAATTAAAAACCGGACCAAACCATTTAATATTTTATTCTCCTAAAACCCTAAACCCTAAACCCTCTTGATTGCATCGGTTATTTTTAACTGAAAATTATATTGAAATTTGTTTCTTCATTTAATTGGTTACTGTTCGCTGTTTTCAAAACAAAATTTGAAATTTAAATGATGAAATTTCAAAGAGGAGGTAAAAGAGTATCATTGTAATTGCATTTGTGCATTAAAAAAGTGAACAAAATTATAATAATATCACTGTGGTCACATAGCATTTCCCTTAATCTAATAAGTGTATCTTTTTTTGGTATTAATTAATGAAATAAAGCTAAAGCACAATTACTTTTTATCCTTTTGTTTTTTATTTAGAAACTGCAACGGTAAATTGTATGCAACTTTTGGAAATGGACCACAAGCTGTTGTACCGTTCCTAAACAAAATGTTGCCGTTGTTATGTCACAATGCTCATTTCTCATCCTTACAAAATTGACTTGCATATATTGCTTTTTTTTTTGTGAAAAATTATTGTATATTGATTAGCTTCATGGTTTTACAAGTAGGACATTATCAATTTCGTAAGCTGCAAATATGCATGGATTCTCGAGTATGAATATAATCAGATTATATTCAGTGAGTACTGCTTTATCAGTGATTATTCCCACCATTTCATCTAATTGCGTATGGAAGTATATAAATTTACCTGCGTAACCTTATACAAAGGTAAGGTGCGAAGCAGATGATAGAAACTCCTTTTAATTAATTAGTGCGGTAAATCATGTCATTAAGATAAAACCCCCGCCTAAATTGGGTATTATCTCGCTCTATATAAACCCCACAATCAAAACTCACCTTCACTTCCTCTCTCTATCTCCACACCAAATCACTACACATACATATATACTGCCACACCCTTCTGCTTCTCTCTCTCCCCCTCTCTGCACATACAATAAATGCACTGCTGACATATACCCACGGACGCACAACCTTATATATATTCCTTCTACGTGTGTGCATCCATATAATCACGAGTCATTGCGTTCCGAATAAATTTTGGGAGTTTCGATTGAGTTTACTGTAAGCTTTCAGTGAGTTTATTCCTTTGATTGAAATGGGGAGCTATCAGAATTGTGTCAATGGAGAAGCTGATCCGCCCAAGCTGATGCCATCGCCTTCATACAAGGCTAAGAAGAAACCAGCCGCCTCCATCTCCCGAGCTGGCCCGGAGGCGGATGACATCATTACTCTCTTGCATGGCTCTGATCCTGTGCGCGTCGAGCTCACTCGCCTTGAAAACGAAGTTCGAGGTCTGTGTCTCGCGCTTGTGAATTTTCTTTTCGACTCCTCTCTATCTCTCTATTTCTTAGTTGGATTTTGGGTAAAATGTGTTTTTTTCTAAATTAATTTTTCGGTAATTTGAATTAATGTTGCTGATTTGTAAGTCAAAAGAGTGTAGTTAAGTTGGCTGGAGATCGGATTTTTCTCGGCCCTTTTCCCAAAATCCCGATGGGGTATTTTTTAATAAATTCTGATTTTAAAGATACAGAGAATGAACCACTGGCAAGGCTTTGAGCTTCATAATTTGTTATAATATGATTTCTGGTTTAATTAATCATTCCCGTCAATAGCAATGCGTGTTCTTTAAGAAAGCTGTAATAAGAGATATATGTACTCTATAATCGATACTTTCTTAATTTGAAAACGTTATTATATTCCCTCCTTGTTCTGGAAGAGCTAAAAGTATTGTTCTTTTTTCTTTTTTTGTTATGTCAATTGTTAAGCTCCTTTGGAAATTTGACTGGTTGCACGTTGAAATGTGCATTCTAATTAATGAATTTCTTAATATGAAGTCAAATTATTTAAAGGTTTATTAATTATTACTAATATCAAAATAAAAGGTTAATGGGAGGTGGGCATAGTGTGAGTTTCTTTTCCTTCATTAGAGATGCAAAAATGAAGTGGGAATATAGAGTACACGCCAATAATGCAGATAAAGGAGCATTGGGTAACAGCTCTAGAAGCTAGATTTTCTTGTTGAATATAACAGATAGTGACTGTTGTTACGTACAGCTAAAGACAGGAATATAAAGAAATGAGGGCAGCATGTGGTTGTGTGGGCTGTGGACCTTGAGTCTCTGAATGAGTGAACGTAAAGTCAATTCTTTAGTGCCCACTGCATGTTGCTGATGGGATTTATTTGAAAATACCATTTCCATATCAAAGATGCTGTTCTGAACACTTTTTGAGCGTCCTATCATTTTATTTTAATTAGAGACACCTTATTTGGCTATATTGGCTCATCAAGACAGTTCAATTTCCTCTCCACTAAGTTGTGGTCCTTCATCTATGAACTCTCTTAAGTCAGGGAAATTTATTAATAATTTTGAAGAAATGATCTTGAGCAGAAATTGAGGAGAAATTTTTAAAATGTGGATTCAGATTTGTTGTGAATCATAAGGCTGCTAAGGGGTCCTTGAAGTGTTTATGCATTTAATTGTGTTTTTTGCTGTCTGCATAGGATGTGTACCACAGTTCTGGAAATATATAAATCTAAAATTGCTGTTTGTGATCCACTGCTAGATGCAAATTGAATTGTCTGTGCTTTAAATGAAGATAAGCCGTACATTTTAATCCTCTCATTGAAGACAGTGAGGACCACTAGTGCTTTGTCAATCACTATCTCATTATATTTTTCTTTCTCCATATAAAGAGAAAACATGGTCCCAAAGTATATCTTGCATTTAGTATGGTCTAAAATTATTGAAAAATGTCAAGCAGTTGAAATTTGGCAATTTGTACTGTTGAATTATTCATGAAACTCTGGAGCCTAAATTAGGCAATTAACATTCACCCTAATAAATTTGAGAGCATGGTTTAACATGAATGTAATTTGCTTACTGGTAAAGTGAGCACGTACATAATATGTGCTTGCTTGATATATATATATATATATATATATATATATATATATATATATATAT
>JAPKLX010000035.1:1513110-1533488 GCA_026898415.1 Leonotis leonurus | reverse complement strand
ATATATATATATATATATATATATATATATATATATATATATATATTGATTTGTTGATTCATATTGCAATGCACAGAAAAAGACCGAGAATTGGGAGAGGCACATGCAGAAGTCAAAGCATTGAAGTATTCAGAACGCCTCAAGGAGAAGGCAGTTGAAGAGGTACACTTGCACAAATAATGTTGAAGACTTTATATTTTGTTAGATAGATGCTGTAGATGTTTTATGGGGCACTGATTCTGAAAATGGACAAATTTTAAGGCATTCATCTGTCATTTATCCATAAGTGATAGGGGTATATGAAAGAAGCACTCTGCGGTGTTCTAATTCTGGATAATACCTTTGTGGTTGCATGGGGTTAAATGCTTAATTACGAGAGAGGACTTGCATGTTAAGGTGGATTGGTTGAAGCTTTTGCTCTCTGGTTTGACTGTTGCTTGGCTTGTTCTTTTGTTCGTGTTGATTTAGTGCTGCATATATTCTTGGTGTTGGCGTAGATTTGACTGCCATTTATACTTGAAACAGAATATCAAGAACAGCCTATAACAGTTTTTTCTCATGAATAAAACTAACTTAAAGTAATTGCTAATAATGCTTTCTCCTATTTACTGTTGCTCTTTTGGTGGTGGTGTATTCTTTTTCAAGATTATAAATAATTCACTGTTGCAGTAAAGGGTTTCATATGACATTATCATGTTTTTCTAGCTTACTGAAGAGCTTAAGAAAGTGGATGCAAAGCTAAAAGCAGCAGAATCGCAACTTGAAAGCAAGGTATGGCAACAGTTTCTGAATTCATAGTAATAAGTTATTTTTCTATTTCTCTCTATTCCATAGCTCCTAAGTTGTACTGCATATTGGAAGGTGAAATCAATTTAAGAACTTCAGATTTCGATGTATAAATTCTATTGAATATAAGGTTATATAGTTACATTATTCCTTGTGAATTTCAGAATCTAGAAATCAAGAAAATAAATGAGGAGAAAAAAGGTGCTCTGGCTGCACAATTTGCTGCAGAAGCCACTCTTCGAAGAGTGCATGCCGCGCAGAAAGATGACGAAATGCCTCCCATTGAGGCAATTATCGCACCTCTGGAAGCCGAGTTAAAGCTAACTAGAATGGAGGTGCTCAAAGGGGGCCATTTTGAATCTTCTATCTTATTTAGTATTCTAAATCTTAGTTTACAAACGTAGGTATGAAGGTCTGACTAATGCATGAATATTTCATATATTAGGTAGCAAAGATACAGGAGGACAACAGAGCACTTGATCGACTTACTAAATCTAAAGAGGCCGCTCTGTTAGAAGCAGAACATACAGTTCAAATGGCTTTAGCAAAAGCTTCCTTGGTTGATGATTTGCAGAACAAAAACCAGGATTTGAGTAAACAAATTGAGATATGCCAGGTTTGTCTACTTTAGACCATTTGTGTATACAAAAAAGCTACTAAAGGTATAGTTAGGTTCTGGTTATGATTTCTAATACATATGCTCATGATATCACATCAGGAAGAGAATAAAATATTGGACAAGATGCACAGACAAAAGGTTTCTGAGGTTGAAAAGCTTACCCAATCTGTTCGTGAGCTTGAGGAGGCTGTTTTGGCTGGGGGTGCTGCTGCCAATGCTGTACGTGAATACCAGAAAAAAGTGCAAGAAATTAATGTAAGTTACAAGATATTATGGCCTTCGATGGCCTTACCATAAAGGATCAGTTTGATACCTTTTGGTGTATGGTGTGTTGTGTTTTTCTTTGAGGTGTTGCTAATTGCAAAACTTGAACAGGAAGAAAAAAGAATTCTAGATCGTGAACTAGCACGTGCTAAGGTATCGGCAAATCGTGTAGCTGTTGTCGTTGCAAATGATTGGAAAGATGCCAGCGACAAAGTAATGCCGGTAAAGCAATGGCTCGAAGAAAGAAAATTCTATCAGGTTCCCCTGCATCTCCTTATTATAAATTGTTTATTGCTGATTGCTATGATATAATGTTTATTAGATTCAATACATATTAAAGATTTAAGTAATTTGACCCTAAATGTAATGAAACAGGGAGAAATGCAGCAGCTGAAAGATAAGCTGGCAATTGCAGAGCGTGCTGCTAAATCAGAAGCACAATTGAAGGTGAATCTACTGATGATCCTAGTTCATCTTCATCCTGCTGCAATGATTTTGAATATTGATCTAATCTCAATCTTCTTCATATGTTAGGAAAAATACCATTTGCGATTTAAAGTTTTGGAGGAAAGAGTTAAAGGGTCCCCGAACTGTGTGAATCGCACTGCATCACTTGGAAGAAGTACAAGCAATGGAACTCTGCGCAGGCAGTCACTTGCAGGATCAGAAAATATCTCCAGACCATCATCAAATGGCAGTCTATCAAGAAAAGGGAGTTTATCAGCATCAGCTCGAATCATCAATGCCAGTTTATTGTTAAAGCAGGAAAGAGATTCATCGAGTTCATTCGAAAGTGATGGTGAACTATCCAATGGTGATAGGAGGGTAACTGATATAAACAATAAAGATAGTCGACTTCCCAATGGCAAACACACCCCAACCAAGGGTACAACTCACCCCTGCGAGAACGGGAATGGGGTTATCTTTACTGAAAAGCTGCCAAATGAAAATGAAGACTGCGTTTCTGGAATGCTATATGATTTGCTGCAGAAGGAGGTTATTGCACTGCGAAAAGCTTGCCACGAGAAAGATCAAAGCCTCAAAGACAGAGATGACGCGGTTGAGGTATGATGATGTATACTTGGTTGATTCCATACCCCACCACCCTCTCTCTATTTCCCTAAACTCTTCTCCCATGGACATTGCTCAGATGCTGGCTAAAAAGGTCGAAATGCTCAACAAGGCAATGGAAGTCGAGGCCAAGAAAATGCGGAGAGAAGTAGCTGCTATGGAAAAGGAAGTTGCTGCTGTACGCACAGGCAAAGAGCAAGATCAAAGGAACAGGCGCCCTAGTGCTACTAGAGGAACCATTGTTGGATCTCATACGTATTCGATCAGGTACATTTCAAAGCAATATCTACGCAGTTGTCTAACAGTTTTTCCCTGTCACTCTTGAATGGGAACATGTTTTTGGCAAGTTCATTGCTAGGCAGGAACCAAATTGATGCAATATTGGTGCAGTCGTGTAACTACACGGTTCAATGATGATTTTTCGTTAATTTTTTCAGGAACGGACAGCGCGTTTAAGAGTGATTATATTATCAGAAAGCTGTGGTTATGAGAGGCAAGTGTAGTTTTGTAAGCATAGAGCTTTAACTTGTAAAGGGTTATTATAGTTCCTACAGTTAGTAATTGTTATGTATATCTTTGTTTGCAAACTGTCTGATTTTAGGAAAGTGAGAGAGAGGCTGCTGTATAATTTTCTGATTTTGGGAGCTTTTGTAATACAAATTGTAAATGTTGATATAGATAGCTTTGAGGTATCTTGAGATTGAAGCATATGATGTTTTGTTGGTTATGCTTATGCATATCCACCCGCCGTTTCTGTAATACTTCTATCTGTATACTTTAATTTGACAACAGCAAATCTAATGATTATTATGTCTTATGTTTTAATTAATCATTTATGAATATTAGATCAGTTTATTGGAATAGAAATTTCACTTCACAAGATGAATATGATATGATTGGTTCTTAATATTGATTTGTTTTTAAAAATAATAAAAAATAATTTTTTTTTCTTTTATATCACTCTTTATGGTACCTATAAAAAAGAAACAAATTATAATTAGTGTGATGGGAAATATTAAAAAAACGTTTTCAAAAATGAACATCACTATAAAAAGAAAATGAGTTTGTAAATTAAATAGTAAAAAAATAGTATCTGCATAAAAATTACTCTCTCCGTCCACAAAACTTCTTCTTAATTTGTTATTTTCGTTTGTTTACAAAAGTTCTTCCTATTTTAAACTTTCCATTTATAATAAATGAACCCATTACACTCTCTACACACAACTCAATTTAATATAGTACATTAAGTGAGATCCAAAATCCACTAACTACATACAACACAATTTAATACAATATATTAAATGGATCCTCATTGCACTCACTATATATCATCATTAAAGTTAAAAGCACTATATTAAAATCTGCACCGAGTTAAATTAGAAACATGTTTCTGGATGGAGTACATTCTTATCATTCATTTTTAAATATATTAATGTCTTCACTATACATTTTTTATGATAAAATGAAAAAGAAAAAGAAAAATTCACAGTTGGTCATCCCTTTCGTTTACCCCAACGAGACTGTGAGAGTGAGGTCTGAGGTTTTATCTTCAATTCATCCAAACTTAAAACCCTGACTGAACCCAAAACCCCAAATTTTTCTTTACAGGACAAAGCACCGCCACAAGTTTGATAGCGAAACGCCTACACCTTTTATGAATGGCCCTTCTTCTCAAGCCAAATACTTCTCTTAAAAGCATGGCCTCTCGTTTTTTTGCGTTTTCTCCTTCACTTCATTCTTTTCATTCCCGTGCACGCTCCAATCTCGTTGTATCCTCTTCTTTCTCTTTCTCTAAGCCCTCTTTCATACTTCTTACCACCAGGTATGTTTTTTTTTCTGTTCGGATGTGTATAAGTCTTGGTGTTTCAAGCGCCACCCATATGTTAGTTTTACCTGAAAAGAGTAGTAATTTACTGCAGATTATCAGCGTTTCGAAAATTTAGTTTGGCTTCTTATCTGGTTTCTGTAAAGAGAATGGGTTACTGAATTTAGCCATACATAATTTTGCGTTTATGGGGTTTCCAGTAGTTTAACCCTTTTCATGTTAATAATTTTTTTGCTTGTTTTAGAGCCAGTGATAGGTTAAAAAAGCTCCCAAGCAACCATATACAATGTCATGCTGTGGTTCCAAGAGCATTCATGTCATCAAGCGCCAGTACCGAGGCTGTTCGTGAGAATAAAGTCTCAAAAGAATATGGGTCAGAGCAGATTCAGGTGAAATGCTTGCTTTAATGACATGCAATAACTGAACTGTTTTGTTGTATTTTTCAGTTTCATATTTCGATCTCCCAATAGCAATCGTGATGTTTTCATAGGTTCTGGAAGGGTTGGATCCTGTCAGGAAACGACCAGGCATGTACATTGGAAGCACTGGATCTCGCGGTCTTCATCATTTGGTTTGTTATTTCCTCCCGACTGCTGATTGAATGGAAGTCCAGATTAGAGCTTCTTAATTTGTTGAGGTTTGCTTTGAAGGTTTATGAAATATTGGATAACGCTATTGATGAGGCACAAGCAGGACATGCTTCAAAGATCGATGTTATTCTGCTTGCAGATAATTCAGTGAGCATCACTGACAATGGACGAGGGGTACGTGCCTGGTTCTTTGCTAATTATAGTATGATTGTAAAAATTTGTTGGTTTCAAACACCATAACATCATTGCAATCAGAGGATATCTCTGAAGCTCTTCAATTTTGTGCTGCATGGATAATATGCTTTAGAAGCTCTTTTTTTTGACTTACTGAAGTACTTATTATTGGATATCTCTGCGGCTCTTCAATTTTATCATGATGAACATGAAGCATAAAAATAGATAGAACTTTAAGCAATCGATATTCTGCTTATCAATACCAGCCCTTGCGCTTTGAATGACTTTGTGATTTGACTTCTCAACCCTTAGTTATATACTTATATGAGTTGTGATGTCATGAGTTTGTTTGCTTGTCCCAGTAGAGTTTCTAATGCATGTTGGAATTTCCTGAATTTATGTCTGAATGGTTCGGCAATAGTTTAGTGTTTACTGTATAGTCACTAATCAGTGGAGAATGGGTTTTGAGGTGTTTTATGAAAATACTACTTATGTGTGCTGCCTGTGAATTCATACAAGATTTAATTTTGTCAACTTTGTTACATATTTGTGCTTTACAGATCCCTACTGACTTGCATCCAGCGACAAAAAAGTCTGCTTTGGAGACTGTCTTAACGGTAGGTTTTCATTTTCATGCGACGCCATCATGTATGAACTGCTTGGAATATCTAGCAGCTTAATTTCCTTTCATGATCACCCCTCTGCATCACTTTGGAGCTAATAAAAGCAAAAAAAATCATAGGCTATATGGTGTGATAAAAATGGGAGAATTTACGGTTTGTGCCAGTGATTAGATGGAAAAAACTGTCCTTGCAGAAGCAGCGGAACTCTCTTTCTGAAGAGTGAAGATAGATTATACTAAATTACTGAATCTTTTTGTTTGATATTTCGCTGTGTGAAGCATGTCAACCAAAATTGGGATTGCAAATAAATTGTTTTGGAAATGAAAATGATCGAGCAAATCAACTTTACGAATTCCTTTCTTGTAGTAAAGTAGAACAATTGAGAAGGAAGCAAGTGTTTAGGCTATTCAGCTGAATCTTGTTTGGCATGGCTTATAAATTTCTCTGTGGTAATTACCAAGAAAAGAACTTCAAAGTGGAAACCTTTGCAGCCTGTCATTTAGTCTTGGATTTACTAGACTGATTATCTTCTCTTACCCTTACTAGTAATTTTGTAATGATAAATTGGGCATTCCCCTAGCAAGTATGTGTTCTGCAGATAATTAAAGCTCTTAACGCATCATTGCAGGTTTTGCATGCTGGTGGCAAGTTTGGTGGTACAAGTAGTGGTTATAGTGTATCTGGTGGACTGCATGGTGTGGGTTTATCAGTTGTCAACGCTTTGTCAGAGGTATCCGATCTTGCTCATTAAAGCTCTTAGGTATTTGTAGAGCACTCCGTTTAGTATGATTACTAACATGTTTCTGTTTGTGCATTAGACATCCTCTAACTTTCTGCTATTCCTTATGTCACTTCCATTTAGATTACCTCAGTTCATTTGAACAATGCTACAGCTACTTCAGTCAGATATTTGCTCGAAAAACTTGGCATTTTGGAACCAAATAGCTGCTGTTATATGTATATGCTAATTCAAATTCTGTGGTGAAAATTGAGATATATATACCATATGAAATATGATATTGTTGAACTTTTAATTATCACAGAATAAAACATGTGAGTAGTTGAATTTTTTCAAGGTTCTTGGCTGAATAAATAGTAATAAACATCACTTTATCAGCTTCACTTAGTTAGCAATCCTTCTATTTGGTGGCCAGGCCCTTGAAGTTACAGTATGGCGTAATGGTAAGGAGTATAAGCAAAAATATTGCCGTGGGAAGCCTGTGGCTAAAATGATATCTCGTGAGCTTCCAGCTGATATGAAGAACCATCAAGGGACTCGCATACATTTTTGGCCAGACAAAGAAGGTCAATTTTGGGTTTTTAAACTTTCAATGTCTTTGTGTTGGAGGAGTTGGATTAATTCTTTGAATTGAATCAGTGGGTTGATTATCTTTTCTTTTACAACAGTATTTACAACAGAAATTGAGTTTGACTACAACACAATATCTGGCAGAATCAGGGAGCTTGCTTTTCTAAATCCTCAGGTAGATCATTAGCTTCCTTGTTGTATTGGTTGTGGATTTCTTAGCATTTTTAGTGTGAACGCGACGTGACAGGCATCTTCGTGATAGTTTCTGTATGTTGCCATTTCTATTTTTCATCCTGTAGTTATATCAATTTTCTTATTCACGTCATTAAGTTGTAGTGGTTTCATGTAATTTCTGTGTTTGGCCTGGTGAAATCAATAATCCCAAGTGGTGGCTGTTTTCTAATGGTTATATGATGACAGATCAATCACTTTAGAGTTTAGACAATTGTGTATATGAGCTCAGACCTTAGATGGATTTTCTAGTTTAAATTTTGTGCTCCTGTTTTTTCCATACAGCTTCTCATTCTGTCTTAGACCATTGTTTGGGAGGAAGCCCTAGTTTGTGTTTTCATTTATTGAGAACATGGAGCAACATTTTATTTTTCAATTTTTAGGTTACAATTGCTCTTGAAAAACAAGACGTTGCCCCAGGGAAGAGTCTGCATAATGAGTACAGTTATGCTGGAGGATTGATGGAATACGTGAAGTGGCTTAATACTGATAAGGTATGTTTGATGTATGTATAGCTTCTTGTTTGTGATTGCTTGGTGATGTAACTACTGAAAAGTTAGTGTACTTTAGGTAACTTGAATTTCGAGTGTTCCATTACATTTCTACGAAAATCATGATCTTTGAAACTGTTTGTTCTAAGTGAGTTTGAATGTTTTCCAATTATAACTAAATGCTTTATAATGACCTGCTACTGTATTCACATTTTATTATTTGGCTACAAAAAATGACTTGCATATTTCTGGTCCAGAAACCTTTACATGATGTTGTGGGGTTCAGAAAAGAGGTAGATGGAATGTCAATTGATATTGCACTTCAATGGTAAGAGTTTTGAATTTCCTTTTCCTAAATTTCTTATTCATTTCCTTTGTTTTGTAATGGGTAAACCTTCTTCTGATGTCATGCTTAGTACAAAGGAACAATAATGTAGTGTGAGACTGAGAAGATATCTGAATTACATCTATCTTCCTTTGGGAAGTTAATTTCGCTTGGTTGATCTTCATACAGGAGTTCAGATGCTTATTCAGATACGTTGCTAGGATATGCTAACAGCATTAGAACAGTTGATGGTGGCACTCACATTGATGGTGTCAAAGCTTCATTAACTAGAACCCTCAACAATCTTGCAAAGAAGTCTAAAGTCATTAAGGTATCCTATCTCAGTATTGGTATTTCCTATTAGTTTTTCTTGTGATTCCTATATTTTCTCATAAGACTTTATTTCAATTTATAGGAAAAGGATATTACTTTGAGCGGTGAGCATGTAAGAGAGGGCCTGACATGTGTAATTTCCGTGAAAGTTCCAAACCCTGAATTCGAAGGACAAACAAAGGTATACCCCTTTCATATGCAATTTCATGCCTCAGTATCTGTGCTTAACTTCTTTTATAATTTATAGATGTTCTGATATTGTAATTGCACATTTAATTTTCTTATATATTATTTCTGTTGTGAAAGACGAGATTAGGAAACCCGGAGGTGCGAAAGATTGTTGATCAATCTATTCTAGAATATCTTACTGAGTACCTGGAGTTGCATCCTGATGTTCTTGATGCAATTCTATCGAAATCCCTTAACGCTCTCAAGGTATATGCATTTAACGAAATATTTAAAGCTATCTAAGCTGGTGTTAGTTGGTAGCTAAGTGTGACCTTTTCCTTTCTTTTCTTCATTCCCTTTTCTTCTTAATAGCATTGAACCCTGTATTTTAGGCAGCTTTAGCGGCAAAGAGGGCCAGAGAATTGGTTAGACAAAAGAGCGTCTTGAAGTCCTCATCCCTTCCCGGAAAGCTCGCTGATTGTTCAGCTACCGACCCTGCAGAAGCTGGTATGGTTATTTTCTTTTTATTATGTATTACTCTTGGATGGTTGATGACTTGGAAATATTGAAAAGAAGTTTACTCTTGCTGTTAAGATATGCGGGATACTATATTTTTGGTATATACCCTTACAGCAAGGAGCTTTAATTAATTTCCAAATTTTTCAGAGATATTCATAGTTGAAGGAGATTCAGCTGGTGGGAGTGCTAAACAAGGTCGTGACCGTCGATTTCAGGTGATGACAATTTCCTTTTCGTGCTTTAATTTCCACCATTTGGCCTCATTTCCTGCTTAAACAATTCTTCTGAACATATCCTGTTAGCTCCAATTAAATAGCAAATGAAATTTTGAAACAATGTCGGTGTCTTGCAGGCAGTGCTACCTTTACGAGGTAAAATTTTAAACATTGAACGCAAAGATGAAGCTGCCATGTACAAAAATGAGGAGATTCAAAATCTAATTCTTGGCTTGGGACTTGGAGTAAAGGTGCGAGAGTTTCAGATGCTATTTTGTTATTCTAATATCTGATAATGAGGTGACCGCACTTATTCCTCTTTTCTTCTAATCAAGTATCCTGTAATACCAGGGTGAAGATTTCAAGAAGGATGCGCTCCGTTATCACAAAATCATAATATTAACAGATGCTGATGTAGATGGTGCTCACATAAGGACATTGTTGTTAA
The DNA here is from genome assembly GCA_026898415.1 of Leonotis leonurus. Taxonomy (NCBI): domain Eukaryota; kingdom Viridiplantae; phylum Streptophyta; class Magnoliopsida; order Lamiales; family Lamiaceae; genus Leonotis; species Leonotis leonurus. Next base: position 1,523,497 of record JAPKLX010000035.1, on the reverse strand, counting down.
CCTTCTTCTTTAGGTATCAGGTATGTAATGGAGCCTAGAAGACTGAGAGGCCCAAATTATGTGACTTCTAGATGCATGAGACTCAATAACTTGATAACTGTATTTAAATTAATTCATATTTTGTGGATCGTGTTGGTAATCAAGTTTTACTTGGATTCGATTGCTTTGCAGAAAGCTTTGTTCGATGAAGGTTGTATCTATGTTGGTGTTCCTCCTCTATATAAGGTATTCTGATGATGATGTACAATGAGAACTATTCCTTTGAATTTAAATGGATAAGGAAGAGAACTTTTTTCCTATAAATTTCATTAGGTTCTGATATGTCTCATGTAGATAGATGAATAAGTCCATTTATTTAGTTATACATTCCTTGGTACCACCGTTCAGGTTGAGAGGGGGAAGCAAGCACACTATTGTTATGATGAAGCAGAACTCAAAAAACTTCAAAGTTCTTTCCCTGCAAATGCATCATACAACATTCAGAGATTTAAAGGTAGCTTTTATGATAAAGAAACTCGTGGGAAACCAACCAATGGATTTTCTCTGTGATAATTTATGGTTCCCAAATGATCCAAACTCAAATACTGGAAACGTTTAATATTGCAGGTCTTGGGGAGATGATGCCTTTACAGCTTTGGGAAACAACCTTGAATCCCGAGACTCGACTTCTGAAGCAATTAAGAGTAGAGGATGTGGCAGAAGCCAATGTTGTCTTCTCCTCTCTTATGGGAGCCCGAGTAAGTGAACATTGAATATTCTTGTTTTGTTTCTTCCCAAAAACTATTGGTAATCTATTATCGCATATTGATTGACAAGACTGCAAATTGTAACACATTTTTCCAAAGATGAAAGAGACATGGTTAGAGGCACTTAGAGGACTGGTGATTCTACTTCTAATGATTAGAACTATATTTTGATAAGTGGCATTTATTTTCAGGTTGATTTTAGGAAAGAACTCATTCAGAAGTCTGCAAATGTTGTCAATCTTGATCATCTTGATATATAAATGCGCTGTCAGAGTTTCGTGGCGTTCCGAGCATGGCGATTTTGCAGGATCTTTAGTTCATTCATCTGTCCATTTTTTTGTAAAATACCAGATATATATATATATATATGCCTACTAGATTTTTTTGGGATTGGGGGTTAGAAGAACTACTCTTCCCTCTGAAAAGCTTAAGTGTGAATTAATTTATACTATTTGGTATATGTGTTGCCTTTTACCTTATATCTAGTTACATATGCTACTACATAGTTAATTGGCTTATAACAAATATTGATTAGGAATTTGAAACTCATGTTAGAATCTTACTATTATAATATTATAACTTCGAAGGGCCTCATCCTTTTCAGATATAAGTTTACATTTGCAGGTGACGCATCATACAATCTTGATTCTATAAAAATCAAAAGTCCTTGTTAATGTACTACCATCTGTTTTTTCAAGGACATCATTTCTTTTCTAGCACAAAACCAGTCTTGTTATATGTTCTTTCGAACAAGATAACTGGTACTAATGCCAGGAAATAGGTGTACTGGAAAATCGTAGCAAAAATTATTATCATTCAAAGCACGATAACCCGGTATCAGATGCAATAATCAACAAAAATAGAAATCATATTCATATCAATTTCACCCCAGCATTTACCAACTGATCAACTACTGCTTTCACCTTGCCATGGTACTTCTGCTCTTTCTTGTAGTGCACCGTAACAGCGGGTATATTTCTACCAAGCAGTCGTTGTGCAAGTATCATGCCAATTTTTGCAGCAGCAGCAACATCCCTAGTGTTCTCTTTATCTTTCTCCATGGCCAACCTGAGCGCTTTCTCTTGCGTGCTAGCAGCAGCAGCCACTGTTGCAGTTGGTGAGTGGACAACTTGTACGTTTACATACTTATTGGTGAAGTGCATTCTTAGGACGTATGGTTTGAGAAACTTGGTCAATCTTTCTGGTCTTGCTGGAGGAGGGATTACCATTTTGCTACATAAGAACACAAAGTCATGAGCAACAATTGGCTGAATTAGACCGAATAATGCACCACTTTCTCTACAATATGTCATTTTTATCGTCTCTAAACATGAATCGTTCATTGTTTGCATTTACTTCCACTAGCATCTTAATCATTTAGGATGATGAAAAGCACATCTCCTTCATGCATACTCGTTTCTTTACGATGAATACTAGTTTTGGTACAGTAGAACACACCGTGGATAACATGTAACTTGTTAGATTGCTCTTAAAAGTGTGTGGAGGACACATTAATACAGCAAATATTGTTGCCAAAATTTAAAAACAAATTTAAAACTAGGAATGGATTGGCAACCCAATTTTCAAGGTCTGAAACAAGTGAAAGGCGAATCTGGAAAAAGTAAACTTCGTTCAACATAACAAAAGATACTAAGATAGTTTCACTCCAATGCAGAATTCTTCAAACCCCCAATAGCAGAATCACATTTTTGGATTTATTTAAAAACAAACTCAAAATTGCTCAGATATATATATATATTCCTGAACACGATATAATGTTGATCATTGAACGAATATAATTCTCTTAGAAGAGAAATCTCATCAAGAAGCACCCAACAGAACACAGACATGGAGACAAACTTACTGATGAAAACAGAGAGAAGGAGATACATTTCAAAGGAGAATTCAGCAAAAATAAAATCAAAGAGAAGAATTGCAGAAGAACACATTGAAATTGCAGTAGAGAGACGTAGTTTTGGGAGACTACATTGTAAAAGAATAAAAGCTGTAAATGAAAAATACAAGAGATAAATTAGGCAGTCTTTCTAAATGCGTAGAACAAAAACAACATACAACTACGAAAAGGGTCTGAATATCTGATAACGTAAGCCTAAAACTCAATCACTTTAAATTTGTTAAACTCAACTCAGTATAAAACTTTATAACAGTATACTGAATCACTGAATATCTACAATGTTCAGCTAAATGCAGATTGTTTTCATATAATCTTCGATCCCACCATGGAACCAATGTCAACACGAGGCAATTATACAAAACCCAATATTCTAAAATTTGAAAAGTCGGGAAATTTGTCACTTCCAGAAAATATAAAACCCAAATAAGGTCCCATGTAATTATTGAGACAAAAAAACACGCCCATTAGCCACCATTAAGAAAAGCTCATTCGTTCATAATACACAATCGAATAACCCGAGCATTAAATGTAAGAAAAGATAAATAGAGATTACCGGAGATATGAGTGGAAGTGTTGCAAAGAGAGGCGGCGAAAGGGAAGTGCGGTGCAGACACAGAAAGCAAGCTGATTTCAATTTTGATTGAGTACCCTTTTTTTCTCTCTGCCTTTTGGCAGTCGATATTTTTACATTTATCAAAAAAAATATTATTGTATATTTAGATATAGGTTAATTGTCTGAGACTCTGAAAATGTAGATATGTTTATAGAATATTATATTTTTTTTCACGATTTTTAATTTTAGATGATAAATACATAAATTTAAAAATTTTTTTTTCAAAAGGTTCAATTTAATCAATAGTCATCAAAAGTTTCAATTTAAAATTATTAAAAAATGAAATTTATATATTTATTGACTAAATTTAAAAATTTTAAGAAAAAAAAATGGAAATAGTTAAAATTTTCAAATCATTACCCTTCTATTGACATATAATACTAAAACTTTTTATGCTCCTTAATAATACAAGTGAAGTGATCATCAAAATTTTAAAATATAATACAATTATACATCTTTTAATAAATAAAGTGATATCCTAACGCTAACCGGTGATAAAACGTCATTTTGCTACAATATCATTTTTTTAACAATACATAAAATAAAGTATAAATAAATAATTTATGTTTTATTAAGTTGAATTGTCTATAAAAATAATATACACTTAAATTTATAATATGGAGTGAGACTCAAACTTAATTTAGCGTAATTAAAGATAAAAAAACGTTATTAAATTACTTCAGTTAACGAAGGGATTAATGTTTTTCAATCGAAAATGTATTGTATTTAAACAAAAAGAAGTTTTGTTGAATTAGATTTCTTTTGACGAAGGGAATATGCCCACACAAGTATCCGAATCAGTAGCAGCAAGTTAGAGGGTCACATCTATTCTTAACAACATAAACAATTCATCCTCTCTTCAAAGCCAAAAACAATATGAACAACTTTTGCTTAACCAAACATCACATCTCATCATCAGAATCTCTTACAGCAGAGATTGAGTTATTAATCAAGCAGCTGCCATCCTTAAAAGTCAGTTATCTTCTCATTTTAATTCTCTTTCTTATAGGCATATATAGGTGAACTTGTTCCATCATTGATTCATGCTCTTACTTTTCCATAGATTTTATTTTTACAATAGGCATCTTTTTTTCATATATATACCTTCTAATCATTTTTGCTTCTGGAAGTAGCTATCATTGTTCGCAATAGGATTAATTGACAGTTAGTTCTATTAATTATAATCTGTGTTACCTGTTCTGTATATAGTACAGTACAAGTTCTCTGTATTGCTGGAAATTATTTATTACATAGCATAATTAAGACATTATTTAGATTTCCCACCATGATCAAAGGCTGAAAATTTGAATCAAGAAAGGTCTCAAAATAACTGGGATGCTCCATATCATAACTGTTTCAGAGGGAGGTGATGCTATTTACATTTTGGAATGCTTAGTTACATACTAACTACTCCAAACCCCTCCAAGAGAATATGTTCTATCAAAATCTTTACAAGATGTTGTCATCTCTAAGGTTTTGTAGAAACATTTCTCCGATATTGGATCCATGCTTAACAAAAATGGCTGGATACCCTATTTGCGCTTCTACCCAAGCTTCGGAGCCGTGTTTAGAATATAGTTTTCCTGTCCAAACATGCTGCCAGGTATGACTTTCTCCTTGTGGGAAATAGACCTTGACAACTTCCTTGCCTTTGTCGAGGACAGGCGCCACTAGGATCTCAGACCCAACTAGAAACTGCTCGTACGTTAGTGTGTGCACATGTTCGTCTTCAGGGTAGTGAAGGAAGAGGTGGCGACAAACAGGCAGCCCTTTGTCCGATGCTTCCTGCATTTAGAAGGATCGCGCTGTTAGAGTAGTCCGTGTTAGAGTGAGGTTTCTTGGTTTAGGATATGATCATATATATACCTTTACTAGTTGGATTCTATAAAACTTCCATGCTTTGTATATATTTGCAAACCTTGAGAAATGAGATAAAGTTCTTTTGTTGGAGTAGAACTGACTATTGCAGGATGGCTTGTTTCCCTAATTCAGTACATGAAACACATTAGTTCAACAAAATGGTTTTTTGAGCTTGGAAGATGTTAGAAGTTTTGTGTGCGCGCGTGAATGTGTGAAATTTGGCTCACTTCATGTGTACGAAAGACGGTGGTGAAGGCGTTGAGCTCCATCCATCGAAGCAGAAGCTCTTCACTCCTTTTGTACTTGAAGAATGGTAAGTTCACAGCACAATAGCCTCCAATGTCACTATGGTTGAAAGCATAACCAGAGATTCCACTGCTTAGTAAACCTACTACTGCACTTTTTATCCCATCATTTTCTTGCCAGCTTACCATTTGATCCCCTTCCCAGAAGAGGCTAGCCCATTTTGGACTCTCTCTAAAGCCTGCTCTCATGAAGAACACCAGAGACTCTTGTGGGTCCCCCCCTACACGGCTGCTTTTCCACTCGTCGACAAATTCCCTATTCACTCTAGCCCAGATCTCCGGATACCTGTTGTGTGCAGTGATAGGATCTTCTCCTGAAAATTTGCAGCATCCGGAGGCGGTGTAAATCCAGTTTAACTCATTTTATTACAAGTAAAACATATGATAAAATCATCAAGATATCAACCGGAATAGAGGCAAGCATCGATAGGAAGGCCTTCACCAAAATCAGCCATCCAGCCTCGTACTCCATCATCCACCATTTCTTGCAAGATCTGTTTAAACCAGTTTGCTGCTTTTGGGTGTGTGAAATCTACCATTCCCACATCAAAAGCTGTGTTAGGAACCATGTATGGTCCTCCCTCTTTGTCTTTCACTAAGATATCCAATTTCTTAGCTTCCTCAAAGAGGTGCCTTCTTACATTCTTGTTTTCATCCATCTGCATTAATGAGTGGTAGTGTCATCGAAAATGAAGCTATAAGTTATAGAAGAGTTAGTTTAACTGCAGCTAGTTCTCACTTACTGGAGCTAAACAAGGGTTGCAGTATGTCATCACTTTAATTTTCTCAGCACTAAGATCTTTAATCAGTTGTCTCCAATCTGAATACCTAGTTGAATCCACTTCCCAATTCCACCATAGTTGTGAACCAATCACTGTCTTCCTTTGTCCTACCCAATCCTTCAAATGTTATAAATTTTACTATCAACACACAGACAAGAAAATGAACTCAATGTAAGTTGTTTTTGTTTTCTACCTGCAACCAAAATGCTGATATTGGTGTATCCATGGCTTGCAACTGGTCCCAAATATCATGAACAACGTTCGTGCCTCCCTGCAAGCCCACTACAGCTCCTGAAATAATCCACTCAGGAAGCTCTTGAGGTCTACCTATGGCTTCCGTGAAGTGTTCAATGAGCTCAGCTGGTGAGTTTCCATTCAGTATTCTACCTTCAATCATGTCTCCATACATCTGCATTGCATTTCCAAGAAAATTAGAGGGTTCAAGTTATGTTCACAGAATCAGGCCAATATAGAATAATCATCCTACATTTACCTGTATCTGGACTGAATCATCACTTGTTAGATCAAAGACTGAGTAGTTATACCCTTCAAGATAAAGGGATCTCATCTTTGATGTGATGTAGAAAGGTGAAGGAGCATAAGTCGTGCTATCATCACCTCCTGCCCTGCAATTTGCAAATAAAAAAGAAGCTTATGATCATTATCATCATTCAAAAATTTAATCTGTTATCAAGAATGATTTTCACCTGTAGCTAACTAAATTAGCAGCAAAGGTGATGGGCTGATCTCCTCTTCCAATTCCTTGTTCTTGAACTAATATGGGGACCCTCTTCCCCTTCAAATCCATGTGAGAGAACTGCTCTCCAAAGCCATAGAATCTCTCACTCTTCTCACTAGAATAAGTGAAGCAAATCCTATTGAAATCAAGACTGGCTGCACTCTTCATCACCACATTCTCCTCTTCTTTGGGAGAAAATGTAAAAACCACTCTTCTCATTGAAAAAAATCCACACCAACCAACCCTAAGCCTACGAATCCTCCCCATTTTCCGAGAGAAGCCTCTGTACCCATAGCTTCTCGAAGAGAGCTTCTGCGGTTGGCCCGAATTTGGCCTCCCAAACCTCACTTGAAATCCCACTTGATCACTACTTTTCTGATCAAACACCATCCAATACTTAGCGTATGCAGCTAACTTCTTCTCAACTAGCTCCAAACTGCCATTCTCAACACAGCTCTGGGTCCCTCTTCTCCTTCCCTTCACACTCAAAATCCTTCCCTTGACCAGCACAACGGGCTTTCGGGCCCTCTCCTTTTCCGGGCCCTCCTCAAATTCTTGATCATCATTTATAACTGATGTGAGATCAGATTCTTGAATGACTCTGATCTCTTCAATGGTTTGATGATTGCATACGAGGCGAATGTTACTGTCTTTGACGACGAACGATCCTCTGCTCTCATCCACCTCTGTATCGGCCATGGCTGCGGATACGAAGGCCCGGCCCGGGATGGTGGACCATATGGATCTTGAGAAGTTGGGTTTACGGCAAACCGAGAGAAACCCTCCATTATTTGAGGACCAATTCAGCTGAAAATCATGGCCTATATCACAAACCTGCTGTGGAGGAACGGTTTGAGGATCGAATAAAAGAGTCCCCTCAATTAAAGGAAGAGTCTTTGGCTTGGAAGGAAAAGGGTTGTTGATGTGTTTGTGGTGTTTTTTGGTTGTTTTGAATGATGCCATATTTTGAACTTTTTTTCTTATTACATGTTGGATTGGTCCTTATATAATAAGTACTGTACTGATCATCAGTTACTGTATCTCTGTCTGGATTCTGCTGCCCTTTTACTGAAAATTCTGAGGTGAAACTTGTTTTCCATTTCCATTTTCCAGATTACTCCTATTTGATATGCAACTTGTGTTTTTTGACTTTGTTCTGATTTCTGAATTTCATGTGTAAATCGTTCATATCTACTCCATTTGATTTCATGCCTTTCTTGAATTATTATTCACGACGCTTACAAATATTTCGGTTTCAATTTTCAATTTTAGGTTGCTCTTGCTTGTAAGTAAAGTCTGACTTTTACATTTGAAGGGATATAATTTAGACATTATATGAAGGTTCAATAATATGTTAAAAATATGATACTATATGCCAACAAAATTTCATGTGACCCACCTGCGAATATGGATGATTTTTCGTGCAAGATTCAAATCCTCATTCGTATTAGTAGACAATGCACTAAGACGTGAATGTAGTCAAGGTTCACTGCAATGAATACATTACCTTTCTTGTAGGAATGTATCCCCCAAACCCAATCCCAGAAAATTGGAAGTTTTCATTTTACCCAAAATTCGAAGCAGATTTGGTTTGGGTTCAGAATTGAGTTTCCTTCTTATAGTATAGTGCATCTGGCCTTCCTTCTGGCCTATATGAGTGTGCATTTCATATACTAGTTTTCTTTCATTTTTCTTTCTTCATTATGTTTCAGTCTCAACTTATTTTAATTTATTACCCATTTAATAAATTATAAAGGTAATGGCATATTAAGTGTAATAAGTCGCTTAAATCAATATCTATATACTCCTAGTATATTAACACAAAGTTCTCAAGAAATCTAATCTTGAATATAGAAAAGTGTAAATTATTATAAAAGATATTTTTATTCATAAATAAAAGAAATTTAACTACCATACCGTAAAAACTTGTGCTATAAGATAAAAGACATTACTTATTTTTCTAGTTAAAAGTCGATGGTGAGTATATAATATTATTTTTATTGAAAGTATTTTTTTCTTATAATATTGAACTTGATATCTTTTGTTATTTTATTTTATATTTTTATCTCTTAATTTATATCTTTTGTTATTTTATTTTATATTCCAAGAATACACATCTCCTTGGCCTAGGAGAAAATTTTGTTCCATCTCTAGCCAATATCGAAGCAAAACATAGACACCCAAATGTCCTAAGATGAGTATAAGATGCTGCTTTATTAAAGAGAACCTGAAAAGGTGTAAGTGACAAAGGTTTTAGGACAAATGAAGTAGGGATAAGATATTTTAAATTTGGATTGATAATATTGTCCCTCTTTATAGTTAGATGATGGAGAAAAAATGATAAATTTATAATTTAGATAAGAGGGATGAATAAAAAATAATAGATTTAAAGGCTAGTTATACTCTTATTCCACATTTTGAAGGATAGTTTTATCCCTCGAGAGAACATAATAATCAAATAAGTTGTCAAGATATAATCTCTCCAATGACCTATAAGAAATGTTTTATTGTGGTGATTGCACGTAAGAATGTTGAACAATTCCAAACTTAGATATAGAGAAGGATGACTAAATTCATATCCATTATCACACTTGTACAATTGACCTACTTCGTGCCAGCTAGTATTTGATTTATTTAATGCACTCACAAGCATTTGCATCGCTGCCCTAGCTTCGTGTTAAAGGCACAAGGGAAAGGTCTTTACAGAATTGTGAAATAGAGTTTGAAATTGGTTAAAGAATTGTGACAAGATAGATCCTACTTCCCCTTTTGAATTAAGGAGATAGGTCCACCTAAACCTAGAACAATCACACACAATTGTAATGAAATATATATGGCCTAAAATTGAAACATGAATAAATGGACCTCATACATCAGATCGAAAACAGAAGAATAAACTGTAGAAGAAATAGGAAATGGATGTCGTTTTTGCTTGGTAAATGGAGAAACTGAACACACTTTATTTGATATATTCTGTAGAGTCCAAGAGGAGATAACAATTTGAGTTTCTCTGTATCAACTATCAAGATGCCTAATCTGGTGTGTCAGGTATCAGCCGAAACAGCAACAAAAGCACTAGGATATGATTTACAAGGATAGTAAACATCTAAAACATAGAGATTGCCAACTCTTTTACCCATCCCAGTATCCAGTTCCATGGAAACATCCTGGATGATACACATATCATGAGAAAACGAGACAACACATTAGTTTGAACTTGTGAGAGCACTAACAGAAAGAAGGTTATAAGAAAAAGAACGAACATCAAATACTGAGCTAAGTTTGAGTGAAGATGTTAAATCGAAAAATGTAGCCTCGCTTGCAATTCTGGTCTGGATTACGAAAAATACAATATAGCTATTGAGTAGCAACAGCTTCAGTTTTAAACCACATAAACTAACAATATCCAAGCAAGCACCTAACCGCC
>JAPKLX010000035.1:1455659-1513100 GCA_026898415.1 Leonotis leonurus | reverse complement strand
GGAAACGCTGACAACTAAGGCGGAAGAAGCAGCCAATGATGAAATAGTGGAAGCCACATTGTATGAATGTTCAAAAACTAAGTAAAAGGTAAGGATTGTTGCAGAAACAAAATCAAAAGAAAAATTAGATTCGTCTGTAAAATGACTTTCATATTTTTATTTTCCGCTCATTGATATAGTTTATATATCTGAACAGTGTTTTTGTTAAAAGCTCTTTACATTTTGAGGAAAGTAGCTAATTACGAATAAACCATTCAAAGACTTCAGTAGCACTTGGAGATACGTTAACATCAAGTGAGAAACCCATTTCTCCATAGCCAACCTTTTAAACCAAAGTAACTTACAGATGTAGGCACCCCACTCAAATATGAATACACACGCACTGATTAATTTATGAGGTATAATGCTACTTATATTGTTATAATCAAATACGTATCAGTAACTACCAAACTAAAACACGAAATGTAACAACCTCACAAGACACACTGGTGAACGACAAGCGATAAATAAAAAGTGAAAACAACTCGGAAGAAGAAGCAGACACAGACATTTATCACCAACACGCGAATATGGATTCACAATAAAAAAATTTACCTGAGCTGATTGGAGGCTCTGCGGATTGCCCACATGTTATTGGTTCGAAAGCTGAAATCTTGATAGAAATGATGTAGTGAATTACTGTGAATCGGCTCGAGTATCCTTAAACCCTAATTTAAACCCTGTTTGTTTGTCTCCTTATATCGAGAGAGAGGGATAAACTATTTCTATATACTATTACCAGTATTGCAATCTGCCAGTACCCCATATTTATTTAATTATTATAACATAATTAAAATATATTTTTAAAAAAAATCTTAAATAAAAAATTACATTACAAATAACAATATATATTATTACTATATCATATATCTAAAAAAAAAATTTAAAATTATGTTATAAATTTAAGTGAAAATAAATTGTAAAGTCCTGCAAATATTTGAAATTAGTTGAATAAATAAAATAAATAGTGAAGTCATGGAAATTTACAACCAAGATCAGCCGGCCATCCTAAGTTATGATTTTTATTTATTTATTTCATGTTGTTATGTGTTAATAAAAGTGGGAGAAATGAATAATTTAATTAGAATTGGTAGAAATGAATAATTTAATTAGAATTCAAATTCGGGTCAAGAGATAGTAACCAATGGGGTTGTCTAATAATTTTCTCTTATATTTCATGTTCGATGTGTAATATTGTTAGGACTTGTTTGATATGGGAGTTGGATGAGTCAAAGTTAGTTAAAAATTAAGATTAAAACAAGTTGGAATGATGCACTACTTGAATGAGATGATTCATTTATAAGAGAGGGTGAGTTGAATGTGCTAAAGCACAATAGGGGGTGTCTGACTAAGCTTATAAGCTTCTTAAAAGTGTTTGACAATTTAAGCTCTTTGAAAGCTTATAAGTTGTAAAAATAAGTTATTGGAGCGTATAAGCTCTTCAAAAAATAAGTAGTTCACCCCAACTTATTTTCACAACTTATAAGCTCTTGCATAACAAACTTAACAAAACACCCTTGAAATATGACCTGGCCTTAATAATTTAACGGGCTTCCCTGATAAGTGATCTTGAATACCAATGGTAGTTAAGTATAGATGAATGACTCATCTTATACTGGCTACCAAACTAGCCCTTAGTTACGCAACTTACGGTGTTGTCTATTACTTTTCAAAGTTTTTGAAGGATATTACATTACCTTAACTATATTGATAACCAATACAAAAAAAAAAGAGACTTTTTTTTGTCATATCTCATTCGACTTGTTGTGGATTGGATTATAAAGAAAACAACAATCTATGACTTGAAAGCTTATCTTATTATTATGGAAATGAGACAAGGTTTTTTTTTATAGAGAGAGATGAGTCGCGGGTGGGGAGCTTGAAGAGCGAAACGAGTCGCGTTAGCTTATTTGTCTTTTAGTAGCAAGCTATAGTCTAACGATCCCCTAACTTAGGTTGGGGCAAAAACTCCAAAACTATAGTTCCAAACCTTTTCATAATAATAATGTATGTCGGGTTGTCCCTAAGGTCGTAAACGACTTCAATAATTTTGGTTCAATTCAGTATTCGATTCAAAGTTTGGTGATTCAAATTTGAAATTTAGTGATTCGAATTCAAATACAAATTATTTTTTCGATTCGATTAGTATTCAAATAGAAATCGAATATTATGATATTCAATTCAGTATTCATTAATATTCGACTAAATATATAAATAATATATTAATATATAGACTTATATATTTATATAAAAATATATTTACATATAATTGTTTAAATGTAAAATCTATTTTATATATTAAAAAATAAATTTTCATTTATTTTTTAATTTTTGTTATAGTGAAATTTCGAATCGAATTGAATACTAACGAATGGGATCGAATTTCGAATTTAATATTTTAGATACTACGTATCATTTAATATATCAGAAAAATTAGATCAAATGTTCTATTCGAGTATTCATAGCGAATCAAACACGAATCATTATTTAGTATTCGAAAATGAATCGAATACGAATCAAATGAATCGAATAATGTGATATTCAATTTGATTCGATTCGTGTACATCGATCCTTATAAATTATCCTCCTAAATCGGAGCAACTATAGATGCTATACAAAATTTAATAAGATAATTTCTCGAAAAATCTATAAAATCATATTTTATGTCACACAACTAAAATTTATTTATTTTTAATTTCAATTTTATAAGCTTTAAATGTAATTTAATTTTATACATAATATTATGATTCATCTCACCCAAATATGATATAACATTTAAAATCACTTTAATTAATTTTTATGATTTATAAATTCAAAAATAGGATACATGTTTAAAATTTTGTTTCTTAAAATATATTTAATTATAAAACTATTATATTAAAATATTTGTCATGTGTTTCATCAATAGCTTCTCAGCCTCCGAGTATTAACTGGGCCAAATAAAAGTAGCCCAATTTAAAAAATAAAATTAAAAAGTGGCCCATGCAGGTTTCGAACCTGCGACCTTCGCGTTATTAGCACGACGCTCTAACCAACTGAGCTAATAGGCCATTTTTGTTTAAAATATTATCCGATATATTATTTACTTAATACGTATGTGTTTGGTCGTATTCCAAAATAAAAAATAAACTCAGTTATTGAAAATCAGATATTAGATCATTGTAAAACGAGTTTTACCTCAATTGTACTGTTGAATGTGAATTTGGGTCGTTTTTTTTCTTTCAATTAGCTAGAGGAGAGAGATCACTGTATAATATCATACATTGTACATTGTGTTCTTTATTAACTTTAGATTTCTTCTACATACATATTTTTGCGAATATTTGAATTAATCTGTAGGTGTCAAAACTGATGAATACATACTATCTACACAAATTTATATTAATTAATCAATCATTCGATGATCCTTACATAGCATGTCTATCCTTTTCGAACGAGGCCAAGCATTGCGGGCGGATATGAAATAATGAATGAGGGTTGGGTCCATAGGCGAAAATTTCAGACCTGAAGTAGAGATTTTTCTAGTCCTGACTCAACTCTCCATGGGATTTGAGATTCCTAGTCTCAAATTTTTGGGGATCGAGATTGAGATCGGAATTGAGAAATTAGAATTTTTTGAAATTTGCTAGGCCCGATTAGTATTTTCAATTTTCTGAAATTAATATTAAAATCCGGGTAATTTTGGTCTCGTTTGGGATTTTGGGAGCATGCGATACCATTTGAGACAATTTATTCGGAATCGGGACCGAGATCGGAACACAAAATTTTATAATTTCGGGATTCAAAAAGTCCTGATCGGGACCGGGACCAAAAAATTAGTAGTTTTCAAAATCACGCGGGACTTTGTAACTTCGAATTAGGTACTTGCACTACAAAAAACACCCTTTCTGGCGACGGAAAAATCCGTCGTGAGGACTCGAAATCCGTCGTCCCGGGGGCTTAGCGACGGACTGGCGACGGATTTTTTCCGTCTGTATTTCGATCGTCGTTAGCCTCCCGGACGACGGAAAACACAGTCCGTCGTTAGCTAACGACGGACTGACGACGGAATTTATCCGTCTTTAGCCACGACGGACTAAAATCCGTCGTCAGAAACTGCCGGAGACCGTTGACGGCGCCGGAAAGCTAACGACGGATTAAATCCGTCGTTAGTGGCGACGGACTGCAGTCCGTCGCGAGCTTATGTTGACCGTTGACCTGGCGACGGACTTCAGTCCGTCGCCAGGTAAGAATTTTTTTTTTTTTATTTTAATAATTAATTTTCTTTTTTTTATTATTCATTACCTAAAACGTGTCATAACACACAATACAAACATAATCCAACATTGAACAATAATTTAAAATTGAACCAATCAAATGAAATTCAAAATGCACGCGGATTTCATATAATGAACAAAATAAATATTTGTATCAGTAACATCCCACGACAAACCAAAAAATAAAATAATAGTAAATGTATCAGTAGCATCTACGAATCGTAGTCATCATCAGGAGGAAACTGGGGAGGGGGATCAGACGGGGGAGGCTGATAAGAGGGAAAGAAGGGTGCACCTCCCTGCTGAGACTGCATCCAGCGCATCATCTCGGCATGCTGAGCCTGCATGACCGCCATCTGCTCAGCCAATCTCTGCTGCTGAGCAAGGTACTCACGGCGCTCGCGATCCTGCTCCTCGACTCGGCGCCGCAGCTCCTCGACCTCGTCTCTGGATGGGCGTGATGCGGACGAGGATCCCCCAAATCTGGAAGCTCTCAAGGCCTTCGCCGCGCCTCCCGTGCCGAACAGCCTCTTCTTCTTGTCCGGGCCGCCAAGAACCTCCAGATACAGCTCGTTGATGTCGACTGCATCGTGGTCCCCCTCGGGTAGCTGGGCCCGCTCCTCGTCAGCACGGCGAAACACCTCAGTCAGCATGCATGTAAACGAGAAATGAACATTTGTTAGTATATATACATATTATAAATATTGAAAATCTAATACATATATATATATTAGATTTAAATTAAAACTTACCGCTATCGCCTCAGATTTCGGATCGGTGTATGTCCCGTCCGCGTATCGATGCTCGTCCAGGAAGGAGTCGAACATGCACGAAATCGGAGCTACTCCCCGCTCACGACCCTATGCATCAGATCACAATGGAATCGTGTCATTGAAACATGTGTATATGAATTAAAATTGTACCACATACTTACCATTATTATTTAAAATATATTATTACGTACCTTCTCCTCAGCTCGTTGCATGACCGACTTGGCCCCTCCCCTATGCTTGATAGGACCAGTACCCGGTCCCTGAGGCTCAGACAACCGGTTGCGCCTCGCTGACTGGGATTTGGCCACAACATCATCCCGGGACCAGTACGCGAGCCAACCCATCCACACATCATCAGTCCACCATCCAGGCTTCCCACCTCTGGGTGGCGGATCATTCCTCCTCCTCTTGATCCCGCAGATATAATCCTTATATCTCTCCCGGATCTTATTATACCATAACTCCCGAATCTTGGCATCGACTGCCGGTTCCCAAGTAAATTTTTTCTAGCATTGAAAATGTATGTTAGAAATTGTAGTTATAAGTTATAATTAAGAATGAGTTTGAAAGTTTTAGTAAATTTTCGAACCTTAAACTCCTCCCAATATCGCTGTCTCACGTCCTCAGGCGTGAGCTTCCAACTGTAGCCAGTCGGGTTGGGAACTATCTTAAATAGTTCCCAAATGTAATCTGCCGGGTCGGCATGCGGGTAAAATCCCCTGCATAAGTAATTTTAGATTGATTTATGTTAGATTTTTGAATAACTAATTAAATAATTGTCAAAATTGAAGATGTGGTTGCATTTACGTACCCCAACTCACTCACAGAAAGAACAACGTCTCCTGTGGGTCTACGCTCCAACTGACCATCACCGTCAGAGCCAGAAGACGGACCGCCTATGTGTATGCCACCAATATGGTGGCTGAGACCGCCGGTCCCGGACTCATATCCAGAGGATGAGCCCGGGGAACTACCCCGTCCATGGGATAGCTGTGATCGGCGTGTACCCCTACCACGAGGAGTCCCCACATCCTCTCGCCGACTGTAAGACATCTATTATGTTGAAAATAAATAGATAAATAAGATTCATAATAGACTTATTAATTAATACGTAGAAGGTTTATATTGAACATATAATTAACAAGTTGCATTTATAATTAATAATTTGAAATTCGAATGTGTTAAGTTTTGTACACAAAGTGTTAAGGAGAATCCTCTTCATCGTTATAATTTTCATCTTCCTCATTTTCATCTTCATAGTCATCCTCCTCATCTTCATCTTCTTCTTCGTCATCTGAAGCTTCATCCTCTTGATATTCATCATCCTCGTCATCTTCTTCTTCTGTTTCGAGGACATTATCAGAGTCCACGTGGTCATCATCATCTTCAATTTCTACATGTTCACCGTCTCGGGCAACTGATGTAATATCATCTACATCAACAGTAGTTACCACATGAGCGTCATCATCCTCCTGAAACGGTGACTCCAACGTAGACACATCCGCTCGAGACTCGTCGATAGTGGCCCGTGCCTTTATAGAACAAGCTTCCCACCATTCTCTACACTGTTGGTTCATACTCGGATATGAACAGTAATACACCTGTGTAGCTTGAATGGCTAATACAAATGGTTCATATTTTCTAAGTCTGCGTGTATGATTTACAGACACTAAATTGAACTGTGTATCAACCCTTGTACCGGCCGGAGAGGTGTCGAACCAGTCACACTTGAAGAGAACGACCTTCTTATTGTGTAATCCTGGGTATGTGAGCTCGCACACTTCGACTAATTGTCCATAAAAATCCGTCTGACTCGAGTCCCCATAGTTACCCGCTTTTATGCACACACCACTACTCATAGTTGCTTTGTGAGTTCCATGTGATATCGTGTGAAATTTGTAACCATTCACCAAATAACCATGATATGATGTAATCATTGGTGAAGGTCCACGTGCAATGTCCCACATAACAGGATCAGTTACACAAACATCGTAATTCTCGAAATGCAACGGGTAGTATGCGCTGCATGAAAACGTGACAGTCGTGGCTCTTCATCCCAAACATCTTAAGTTTACTCATGTCTACACATCTACCCATATTTGAGACGTAACCGTCAGGAAACTTAAGGGTTTTCACCCACTCACACAAGACTTTTCTCTCCTTTTTATCAAGTGTATAGCATGCCTTAGGATATTTATTAGTGTACTGGTCACGCATCAACTGGGGTCTGTGACAATAGAGGTTGAGTTCCTCCCTCGACTTTGCCGTGTCTTTTGTCTTGCCTTGGACATTCATAACAGTATTGAAAATGTTGTCAAACACGTTCTTCTCAATATGCATAACATCTAAATTGTGTCGAATGAGCAGAGAACTCCAATACGGAAGGTCCCAAAAGATGCTCTTTTTCCGCCATCCAGTGGTAACTTGTCTTAAAATGCGCTTGTTATTATCATCATAATCTTCGGTGACCTTTACTAGTCCCAAATCTTCAATCTGATAAAGTATCTCTTCCCCTGATCTCCTCTCCGGAGGATCATCTGCAACAATCTTATTCTTTCTAAAGGCCCTCCTATTCCTCTTGAACTGGTGATCGTGAGGTAGGAACTTGCGATGTGTATCAAACCATGACTGCTTCCGGCTATGTGTTAAGGAGAATGCTTCTGTTTGTTCCATGCATCGAGGACAAGCTAATCTTCCGGCTGTACTCCAACCAGACAACATCGAGTACGCCGGAAAATCACTAATGGTCCACATCAATGCTGCGTGCATCTGGAAGTTTTGTCTTCGTGAAACGTCATAAGTATGGGCACCGATTGTCCACAATTGATTGAGTTCAGATATAAGTGGTTGTAGGTAAACATCTATCTTATCTTTTGGATTTCGGGGACCAGGAACAAGCACTGTGAGAAACATGTGCTGTTCTTTCATGCACAACCACGGAGGTAAGTTGTAAGGAGTAAGGATAACAGGCCAGGATGAGTACTGTTGTCCCGATTGACCGAATGGTTGAAAACCATCTGTTGAGAGTCCTAATCGTATATTCCGTGGCTCCGCTGCAAAACCCGGGTAAGTCACATTAAAGTGTTTCCACGCCGGCGAATCTGCAGGATGGCGCATAACACCATCATCAGCTGAGGTTGAATGCCAGATCATGTCGCCGGCCGTAGCTTTAGATGCATACAACCTTTGTAAACGAGGCGTTAAAGGGAAGTAGTACATCTTCTTAAAGGACACTTGTTTACGTCCCCGACTCCTATCTTTGTATCGGCTTTCATTGCAAAATTTGCAATTCACAAGATGGGAATCCCCCTCCCAATAGATCATGCAATGATTCCTACACGAATCTATCTTTTCTACAGGTAAACCCATTGCCCGTAGCAATTTCTGTGTGCTGTAGTAATTCATGGGCACTTTATGGTGGTCTGGGAATGCCTCATTCAATAACACACACAACTCGTTGAAATATTTTTGTGGCATCCCAGAACGGGCCTTCAAAGTCATCAGACGAGCCACAAAAGACAACTGAGTGTGGTTCTTACACCCAGGGTATAACTCTTGATCGGCAGCGTCCAACAACTCGTACAACAACTTTGCTGTAGCGTTTGGATCTTCCTCTGTGTCATCTGGGTTGTTGAAAGAGGGACCCCCGAGATCATGAACCATCGCGTGGTATGTCCCGTACTCTTCCTCGGGTTCTACATCTACGTCAACACGTGTTTCTTGAGCATATGAAGGTATTTCATTTTCACCATGAAACCTCCAGACCTCGTAACCCCGTGTGAAACCCTTTTTAGCCAGATGAAGCTGTACAACATCTGTACTTCTAAAGTATATATTCTTACACTTCACACACGGACACTTGATTTTTTCTCCATCCATTAACTGAGGCTGACTACTTGCAAATCTTAAGAACTCGTCAAGCCCAGCAAGGAAGTGCGGATTAAATCCCCCGTTCGGAAGTAAACGCAGATACATCCAATCTCGACTCATTTTTATAACCCTGATTAATATTAATAATTATTTACATAGTAAAATAAAAATTCATTAGTTACGGATGGGACAAGAATATATTAGTGGTCGATTAAATGAGACATTAATTAATTTGAATGAAGATTGCACATGTGTAAACATAGACTCACTTAGGAAAGTGTTATGATTCAGTTGAATTATTTGAACTTAAATAGAGGAAGAACATTATAAGTTGATCTGGAGTAGAATAGTGGACGACATTAGAGGACGAGAATAATTTTCATAATTATCAGGTTTCTAATTATGGTTTGCCGGCGAATATTATAAGTTCATTTGCAATTGATTGCATTTGGTTATTTTCGGTTATTTAATTTGGTCATTTTCGGCGATTTGCAGTTGATTGCATCCAAATTAATATCTCACATCACTAAATCTAATCAAAACAGCCAGCTGACACAATCATGAAAATATCCCAACATACACTTCATGATCAAAACATTCGTACATAATAATTAACATATCACAACACATGCATGGATCTCATCAAACTACCACAACATAATATTACACATATTGGGAGAAGATCCTTAAGACGTAATCAAAATCTATCCCGAAGGGAGAAGATCCTTAAGAAATTAATTACGTCTATCCCAATGTCATAAATCCCTCATTTCGTTATACAATATTACAAAAATTAAGAAATTAGAAAAAATCAACTCACCACTAATTAACCTGCGTACATTATATGTTTGTGTCAATTAATTAAGACAATAATTTAAATTAAACAATAAATTCATTCATTATGAAATTAAACAGACTTAGCGAAAATATGAACACAGATTAGTCTAAATTAGTCTAAATTATTTGGGTGTAAATTAGTATAATTAACCTACACATTTAACTAACATGATTAATCAAATTACATACAAAAATTAACTAATTCATTATAAATGCTAAATAATATAAAAATAACCTAATAAATTTAAATAATTAACCTAAGTAATTAAATAAGTACATTATTATAATTTAATTACCTTTCACCGAAGTAGGAAGCGCCGGAGCGGCAGAAGGCGGCTCGGAAAGGCTGAGAGAGGAGTCGGGTAGTGACAGACGGAATTAAATAAACCCTAATTAAACAATATAAACTAATTAATCAACAATTTAAACTAAGATATAATAATTTACATCAAGTTGACAAATCCGTCAATTATCTTCAACACTAACACTAACTAAACTAATTAATTTATTAAGGATTAATTACAATAATTAGAAAAAAAAATTCAAATTAGTGAATTAACTAAAGTAATTAACACTAATTTGTTAAATATTAATTAAATAATTATCCTTATAAACCCTAAGTAATTTAGAATATATTTTATTCAATTAAACTGATTCACTAAACTATAAGCTAATTTATTCATTTAAACAAATTAAAATTAATCAAATATCCTAATAAACTCTACTAACCTACTATAATTAACAAATTAAAATTAATCAATTATCCTAATAAACAAATTAAAATTAATCAATTATCCTAATAATCTCTACTAATTAACCTAATTAAAATTAATCAATTATCCTAATCAATTATCCTAATAAACTCTACTAACCTAATAAACAAATTAAAATTAATCAATTATCCTAATTAACATATATAACTCAACCTACTATAATTAATAAAATACCCTAATTAATTCAACTAAATTAGATAATTATGTATAATTAACACATAACCTAATTAAAAATAATTATAAAAAATAACATTAATTATAAAATAGTTAGTTAACATACAATTAACAAAAATAACAAACAATTAACATACCAATAACATACAATTAACAAAAGAAATTATAGCATTAACAAAATAACAATAATAAAAAAAAATGGAATGACAAACCTGCAGAAAGGGCAGCGACTGGGAGGACGTCCGGCAGCGTCGGCAGCGGCGCGGAGAGGCGGCGGCGGCCGGAGCAGGGCGGGGGAGGGGCGGCAGCGGACGAAGCTTCAAAACAGGGGCCAAATTAAAAAAAAAAAGATAGAAATAGAAAGAGGGGAAGTAAAATGGAAGAATTCGACTTACATTGGAGTATTACACCGGTGGGAACTCAAGATCGCCTGAAAATTCGCCGGTGGGGGAGGATTTGTGTTGCAGCGGCTGTTTTTCGCGAAAGGAGAGGGATGACCGATTTAAAGGGCTGGACGACGGACTGGACGACGGACCAGTCCGTCGTCAGCGTTAAAATAAAAAAAAAAAAAGAAATTCAACCTAACGACGGACTGGTCCGTCGTCCAGTCCGTCGTTAGGTTTGGCGCCATCATACGCGCCAAAAAATGGTCGCCAGTCCGTCGCCAGTCCGTCGTTAACCCAAATCGTTGGAGTCCGTCGCCAGTCCGTCACCAGGGGACGACGGAAATCATATCCGTCGTCTCGTCCGTCGCCAGTTTAAGGTTTTTTTGTAGTGTTGGTTCCGTCCTGATTCTCAGCCCTAATTTACCCGCCCACTGACAAGTGACAAGCCTATGTGATGTTAATTTGTACGTATCAATTCGTAGTGAATGAGGTATTCGTTCCTTCATTCTATTTTTACTTAAAAACATAATAGAGAAAAGTAATGGGGGATAGGACTAAGAATTGGACGGGATCGAGTATCCGTCCCGTAGTCTCGATTTCGAAAAATACTAATTTTTTTGTCTCGTTTTTGGTTCCGATCTGGACTTTGTGACTCTCGAGTTTCAAAATTAGAAAATTTCAAGTCACAATTCCTAATAAAATTGTCTCAAATGGTCCCGTAGTCCCTAACGAACCAAGTTTTCCTGAATTTTATAATTAATTTTGAGAAATTGAGAGTTCCAAAAATTTTAATTTCTTAATTATGGTCTTAGTTCCGGTCCTAAATCCCGTCGGGACTCAGATCGAAACCGAAAAAGTTCCCAAATCGTAATTCCAAATTCTCACCCCCAGCTTAAACTTTTACTTTTTAGCCCAAAATGAATATGAAGTTTATGACTCACCCCCACTTTTTATGATGCCATAATTCTATATCACCTTCATATTTTGTGGATATGATGAATATGAATGCCTCTCCATAATAAATTTATAGATTTATTTGTTGGCTTAGGAAAGAATATGACGCTGAATGCGGGCACTCACTCTGACTCGATACACAACTTTAAACACCTAATATTACATTTACTGTACCATCTTGTCGAAGGCAAAAGAAGAATATATAATTTACATATAGTAGGTTTATCAGCACGTGAATACAAAGTTTATAACGTTATAATGTACACATAATTTACATCTTCGTAGTATGGGTAATCTGTTTCTATCTTGTTCATGAAAACTTTACGATACAAATTTATGACTGATAAAGATATCATATTGTACGTAATCATATTCGCACAATGATAAATTGATTTGATAAACATAATTGTGATTTATTTAATATAATATGTTTTATGTAATTTTAATATATAAATAAGTTCATCATAATTAATATGTCACAATTTTTTTAACGAGATCAAGTCGTTACACCAATATAATTCTAAAATATTGTACCTATATTATGATATTTTCATCCACTCTAAATTTTTATTAAAAATTATCACCATTGAATTTAAAAATATTGGCATGCAATAAAGGGGGAAAAGATAAGTTATAATATACACATGAAACAGAGTAATAAAAGGGGATATGCCCTTAAGGACAACAAGGGAAACATGTCTTTCGGAGATGCAGAATTCAGTATGTGGACTCGTAATAATAATGTCGTTGTTCTTTAGCATTGACTTGTAGAAATTTAGCTACAGCCATATAGACGTTAATAGGCCTCTAATCGGGTTGAAAAGTGTATGCTCGAGTTTGATTCATTTAAAAATTCCAAAGTTCGAGTTCGCATACGAAATTCAAGTTTAATTGGATAAATACAAATCGAGTTCGAATTTGGTTAATTTATTATTTTAGTATTTGATTAGTATATACAAACCCTTTAAGGTCATATATATATATATATATTAATTGCACAAGTTCTTGATTGTCTCATTTATAAACTATTCAAAGTTTAATTTGTTTTTTAAGTCCGTGAACATGCTTGTTAACCAAGTGCAAACTATTTAAAATCCGACTCATTAAATTTAGATTAGAATGTTCGCGACTCATTCGAACTGAACATCACTAAATTTTAGTTCAACTCGAAAAAAAATTCAAACTCGATTCGATAAATAATCGAGTTTGGTTCATTTAATAAATAAACAAATATCAAACAATTTTTTATGAAGCTAAGTCTCCAGAAGTACACAAATAGTTTGATTGGTTTTTCATCTAAATTACTAAATTTTAATTTTTGAAGTCATGAAGACCCTTTCATCTGTTTTGAAATTTAATTTTTCTAATCTTGAAAAAGTCAAAGTATGTCCTATGATTGAAAGCATTGGGAATGGGCGGTGGGAGTCGGGACTGCATGCATATATGTTGGTTTGATAAGCAACATTTATTAGTAGATCAAGTTAGATTGTTTAAGCAACTATTATTCTCAAATTCATAGTTTTTTCTTCCAGTCATTAATCAAGAAAATTATTACAGTTATTAATTTATTCATCTTCTATGCCAATTAAAGGGTTAGATCACCAGCAAATAGTCATTTTCTAATACAGTATAGTAAGTCTGGAATAGTTAAAATATAAAGGCTGCTATAAGAATTAGGTGTAATAAAGTTGGCCTACATCTCCAACCAGGATCAAACTCTAACTGTGTGTTTACAAGCACCCATTTTGCAAACAATTAATCATATATTTAAGAAAAATACTTGTTACTCCCTCCATCCCACTAAACTTACATTTTTTGTGACGTCCCATCAAGAATGACACATTCCATAAATGGAAAAAGTTAATTCTTTAAAAAAGTGTGTACCCTATCACCTTTATCACTCTTACACTGTTTTATACATTTTTCTTAATAATCGTGCTGAAAAAAAAGATGTCAAGCTTAATAGGACGAAGATAGTCAAGTTTAACCGCGTACAAGTTTAGGCAGACAATCAAAATGAGAGTTCTTGAATGCCATGTGGCCATAAATGGGTGAGCTGTGTACCCACCAATATGCCCAACTACAAACAGTTTTACTTTTCTGCAATAGATGCAAGTTTTCATTTTCATCCGCATAAAAAGTTTTGATCTTGACAATTATTTGATATAATAAAGACAAACCCATTTCACCACAAACATTATCTAAAGAAAAAAACATTTCTTTTTTGAAAACGAAGTCTTCTGATAATCTAGATTTCAGCAAAAAATGAGATGTCGATGCCTTGTCTGTGCTCTTAGTTTGTCTTTTGATATATACGAAGGCGTTCCACTTTGTTTTTTCACCAAAGGTTTAGCAACACTTTTGGTAATACTCCAAATCTTAGCAAAGTAATCGGCGCAATCGCCTAGATTTTATTCCTACTATTTAAAAAGTAAATTTATAAGAATGGTAAATCGACCATTCTTGCAACCCACCTGCCCATTCAATACTATATTGTTTAATAAGGCTTGAAAAGGCTTTCTTATAGAAGTGAAAATTCAATGCATGAAGGCTTCTATCGTTTTGGGAGTTGTAACTCCCAACAAATCAAAAATTGTCGGTTGTGTTGTCTATAGACATCGCCCCTTTTCTTAGAACATTAATGATTTACTAATCTTGGCTAATCCGCCATTTTCTTGCAGATATGAATAAACTAATAGTATAAAGAAACTTAACTTTCAGGTGATTATAACATCTTTGTTTAAATCCCAAGTTTCATATATAAATATAATATGTGTGTTTAGTGTTTATATGTTGCCATTTCGTTTCTTGCTTTTTCATGCATAAAATGCAGCTGCAACCACCTTTTAGATCTTGAAATTTTCTTTGAAGCTTTTCCTCAAGCATCTCTTGTTTGCTTACAAAATGCTGTTCTTCCTAGTTTCTTGCCTCTCTTTTCTTCTTCTTCTTTCTCAGTCATTCTTCAAACCAAGTCATTCTCCTAAAATGGAGTCTGGACTGTGGAGATTCCCTTTGATTTTCAGAAGAATTCTTGTGTTACTAGCCGAGAACAGAAGGGTTTTCACTAAAGTTTTTCAAGCACCATCAATCAAGGAAATCTTGAGCCCAAGATTTGAGATTGTTGAGGAAACTGAAGAGGAGGAACATGGGATTTCTCTTCTTGATTTTCCTGATCTGGTTTTGGACTGCATTCTTGAGAAACTCTCACCTTCTGAGCTCTGCAGCATGGCTGGAGTTTGCACTTCTTTGAGAGAGAAGTGCACAAGTGACCATCTATGGCAGAAGCTCATGAAACTGAAATGGGGTGAAATAATTGGTGATGCTGCTTACAGTGAATGGCAGTCACAAATTTCTTCAAAAAGGGCTCCTAACTTGCATGTCACTGAAAAAAGAAGTAAATCCCTTCTCTTCTCCACCCTTTTTGGGTATAAAACAGAGATGAAGGAGAAGAGGAGATGCTTTTCACCACCAAATTCAGTTATGTCTTGCTATATTGCTCTTGAAAATGGGAAGTTCTGGTTTCCAGCTCAGGTCTTTAACCGAGAGGTAGATTTTTTTTTTCTACTACTAAGATTATTTTTTCTTGATTTGAACATTTCTTTTTCTGATTTTCTTTAAAATGTTTTGAGATGCAGAATGAACATGCTGGATTTATGCTTTCATGCTATGATGCTCAACTAAGCTACTGTTCTAGCACAGATAATTTTCTTGCTAGGTTTGCTTCCACATTGGCCTTCAAAACTTCAACTCTTAATTTTTTTTGGTACACTTTGAATTTGATATTGAATTGATGTTCTTGAAGGTTTAAGGCTCAAGGGAGATCCATGATAGAGGAAGGCATTGAGTGGAAACGAATTAGGGCACCAACTGTGGACACCCCTGGAAATGTTCTTCACATTTCTTCCTGCTTAGATGACCTAAAACCAGATGATCACATTGAGATACAGTGGAGGAAAAATAAAGACTTCCCATATGGTCTGTTTCTCAACATTTGTGTTTTGTGTGTGTGTGTGTGATGATGATGATGGCTTCATGACCTAAAGTCAAAGAAAGATTGCATTGAAGGGTCTCAAAAATTGGGTACTCCAACCACAACCATAAATGAAAACATTTAAATTTGCTCTACCAAAATCACAGGTTGGTGGTATGGAATTGTTGGGCATCTAGATTCCTGCAGCAGCAATGAATCCAGTTGTCATTGTCACATTAGCGGTGAGCACACAAACTCTATTTTTTCCTCCCCTTCATAATTCATAAGCATGGTTTGCTTAACAAATAGAAGCTGCCTACTTAACTACACTCATTAATGTTCCTATCTCAAGATGAATTTATATTACATGATAAAGGGTGTTGAATTTATGAAAATGTGGCCCCTCATTCCACATGCCTTTGAGAGTGCTCCACAGGGTGGTTTTGAGTTTTGACACAACATTTCCAGCCAATAAATGCCATCTAATTCTAAATCTGTTTTTGGACTTCTTGCAACTTTATGTTTTGTATCCAAGAAATGTGTGATAGTAAGAGTAAAAGTATCTTGTGTGTTTATATATAGATATGATAATCTTGGAGTTCAAGCAGTACCGCCGCGAATCGCGGTGGAGGAAGGTGGAGACGAAGAGGAAGAGCCACAGAGAAACTGGAAATGAGGTTGATGGATTTTATGGTGGGATTAGAAAACTTAGCAAGAAAGAAGAGATTGAAAAATGGATGCACCTTTGGCCAAATTCCACATTGGACTAGTTCTGTCTGAGACTTGGTTATCTTTGATGTCATTTTACTATTTTAGCCCCCTTCATTCTCAAATTGTATATATGAAACTGGGCTTTGGTTTTTTATGCATCTTGATGCAGAAGCCTAAGGTAGTGCTTGTGGGAATTTCTTTTTTCTTTTCTGTGTTTTTGGTGCCCTTTGTTTTTTGTTTCCTATATTGGAAGAGTGGTTTAGCGAAAATCCTCTCCCATCTACCGCGAGTGCGGTTAATACGTTCGTTAATAATGTGACATGTTTTATAGATAAATAATAAATTTTGATAAAAAGTTTATTAATTATCACTTTTCAATTATGATTTATTGATTAATATATAATTTAATATTAGTCGATACGAAATAATAAAAAATGAATATTATTCGTATGATGACGTGTCATTGCTACATAAGTTGTGGGCACGTTAAATATTATCCGCGGCAGGGGGTGAACGTCTGAACGGTACTCGAGTGGTTTAGTAAGAAAATAGTTCCAAAGATTTCTAAACAAAAATTAAATGAGTGGTTCTTGACATCTTGTTGTTATAGCCGGCATATAATGCACCTAATATCCAAATTAGTTTTGTAGTATTAAGTAGTACTAGTGTGTGGCCCGTCGAAAATCGACGGGAATTATTGACGTCATATTTAATATATAATAAAATTTAATTAATTAATCAAAATGTAATAATCAAAAAATGAATAAGTGTATAAGTGTCCAACACATAAACATGATTAAATTTGTGGAAAAGAACTGCAAAAACTAAATAAACGTAAGAAAAGTTCAAATATGACCTCGTAATAAAATAGACACGGTTGATCTGTGTAGACTCTATCAGAACATTGTCAGCCTCATCCTGGAGAAAAAAATATTATGTAGCTAAAAATTATCATATAAACAAAATAGGGTCAACGGAACCATAAAAATAATGTCAAATGTTGCTCTCGAACTGTATACATATATAAAAACAACCATACATATATTATATAGCAAAAAACTAAATATATTCAAACTATGATATATGCAAATAATTGAATGGGGGTGACAATGAAATAATTTTACTAAATATTACAATTAACATCGGATCTCCTAGATTCATAATTATATATATATTTGTACCGTTTTTTAACATTTGATCTCCATAAATATAACTTGAGAAAAATAAATCGAAAATTATATAAAGTGTCAAAGTGGAATACTTTTATTAAAAAAAAGTATTCCTTTTTAGGTACCCTTAACACTTTTTTTCAATAAGATTAGAATAGAATAATAATCAAACTTAATGACTACTTATTTGACAGTATGATTTACTTCGGTTGATGGGATTTCATTTTAAAATGTAATAAAAAATTTATTATTCTCATATTAATTAAATAATGTATTATGTTTTATATAAATTAATATTATTTAAACTGTTATGAATTATATATTCATAAAATTATGAAATACATCAAATAGTTTGTATTGGATATGTTATACCTTATGTATATTGCGGAGCTTCCTTGCGTTTTCCAGTGGTCTTAAATAATGTATATACTATATTGCAAAATACTAAATATATTCAAAGTATGATATATATGCATATAATTACGTGGAAAAACAAAATCAAAAATTATAGAAAGTGTCTTAGTGGAATACTTTTATTTGAAAAAAATTTATAGATCTCACAAGGTATAAACTGATATTAATTATATATTCATAAAATTATGAAATAAAAGAACATAATTTGTATTCAATATGTTATACCTTCTGTATACTGCGGAGATTCTGTGCGTTTTCCAGTAATCTGCTTCTTCTTTTCCATTTCTAATAAATTTCAAAATACAAATATTATGAATAATTATATATTTAATAACATTATTAAATTAGCTTTAATTAATATTAGATGTAACAAATTACTTAAATTAATATTAGATGTAACAAATTACATTTATTAATTTAGAATATAATTAATTTTAAAGCAGGTAGATAGGTTGGATAAATTCAGCCAAAAAATTTTATATTTGCAAATTCAGCCCATAGAATCACCATCGTCCATCTCGTCTGGTAAGTGCAACTTTTCAATAGCAGCCTGTTCAGAATATAGCAAAGATGTAACGACAATATTTGATCGCCATAGGAAAGAACAATATATTTTGCATAGTTCAAAAGAAGGTTACAATAGTTGCATTGTAATTCCAAGAGAGAGAAGGAGAGGGGAACTCGTTACCTTAATAGCAGCAACATCTGTTGCACATGGTTTCAAATCCAATGCTATTCCGTAATGAAGCATGGCTTTGTCGTACATATTTCTCCGCTTGTAGATATTACCCATTAATGCATAAACACTACTCTCGCGCGGGGCACACTCTTTCAGCTCCTCGAGAACTGCTAGAGCACCTTCAAGATTATCCATGCTCACCAGGATGTTAGCCTTCTCATATAATGGGAGAGGGTTCTTGTCAGCCATCACAGCTCTATCCATCATCTCCAGTGCTTCACCATTTCTCTGTTAGAAATTACGAGATGAGTTTAAATAATAACCAAGTCGAAATCCATTCACAAGCTAGGAGGATGGTCCTTTCCTAATAAATTTTATCTACCTTCAATGCATGCAAAGCAGTCCCGAGGTACGACATTATGACAGAAGAAAGCGGATTGATTTGGAAAGCCGTCCGGAAATGATGCTCAGAGAACTCAAACTTCTCTTGTCGAAGATATATCATCCCTAGTCCATACCAGGCATGATAGAATATCTATTGTACTGCGTATATTTATCTCTTTGTAATCACTTCTATATATACATCAATATAATACACCTCATATTGAAGGTGATTAATTCACGTTTTATACAGCATGAGTGTTCATTAAGTCGATTTTCGATGCTCGTATTATTCTAGACTCCTTAACACAAATCAAATCCATCCAAAAATAAACCCCAATTTTCGATTTTCGTAAATCATAGTTAATGTAATTGTCTGTTAAATCCTAGTGAGAAAGTCTGCTTTAATGTAATTTTTTGCTTTGGATAGTTAAATTTAAATAAACCAACTTAATATAATATGCACGCAGTATTATATATTATATAATCCAAATTCACACAAACTCTAAAATAGTAGCTTTCCTATAGAGTAATCACTTTCTTCAATATATTTTCATATTATTCGGTTTTTGATACGATAAAAAGTATGAACCCTAAATCGTAGAAAATGTTGAAAATTTAATGAAAAAATGGTGAAAAAGTAAAAAAAAAATTATAATACATCGCTTATACTTGTGTGTTAATTATATTTTCAAGCACCAGTTGCAATTACATAAAATGAGTTAAATAATAAATTCAATGAAATGACAATAATAGTAACTCATATTATTATGTCAATGAAAACAATTATTCAAAAAGAAAATAGCAAAGTATAAATGGAATGACGTTGAAAACGATAAATAATAAATTTGTGATAAACTTTTATTAATTCTCATTTTCCGACTATGATTTATTGACTAACGTATGATTTAATATATACCTAATGCGAAATAATAAAAAAAATAAAATTATAAAAGTGAAAATTATAGAGACTCATATGCTTATGTAGTATTGTCACATCAATCCCGAACACATTAATTTGTGTCTGTCACGGTCAATAAAGAGATTCTAATCAATGATATGATCTTAATTTCATTTAACACTTATTTAGAATAGTTTGTTCAACTTAAAAAATATTTATTTATATTGTTTGCGCGCGCGCGCGCACACTCACACACACACACACACATATATATATATATATAATAGATATAATTTATGTAGTTATATAGATGTTTTAATTAATTCTTTTCCCTTTTTGTTTTAGATCGGATATATTAGCTAACTTCAAAGTATGATTAATTTTAATATTAGTTTTAGATGTCTATACTCTTTGCCTTGGTAATATTAAATGAATCATGTTTAAAATATATAATTAAAAATAATTTAGTCATTGTAATATAACTAAAAATATAATATATTCATGTTCATTAATTAATATATAATATGTTATATAAACTAATATTATTGAGATGTTATACCTTCAATAGGTTGTGGAGCTTCAACTATTTGATAGTTTTATTGTAGTGCACGATTGGTGAAATTTAATAAAAAATAATATCAAGTAAAATTAAAGAAACAAAAATTGAACCTAAATTGGACAATTGGTCGAACACTTGGCAAAGAAAATCATTATTTAAAAAGAAAATAACAAAGTCAAAATGGAATGACATTAAAAACAAAAATAGCAAAGTCTCATTGGAATGACATTAAAAACGAAAATAGCAAAATCAAAATTCTACTTCTTCAAAATCTTCGTTACTGAGAACTGTATATTACCACCATCTATATCATCGTCGGTCAAATCATCATATCTTCTTTTGGGAGGAATCATCTGACTGTTTGTTGAGGTTGAACATGTTTCTTCAATATATTCCTACCATAAAGATAAGAAGTTTAAATATAATTGCAATGTAGAAACATATATATTTAAAATAATTAGTCTTTAATATATATAATACTTATCAATGATTATGACATGAGTTATTTTTCATAAGTTTTCAATTTACCTTATTCCATACCCTCTTTTTTTTTTATGACATACATGATAGTTATCATGCTATATATATTAAATAAAACATTCTAAAGCAATAAGCCAGAGGAACATCTGAAATTGTCTTACTCAAATAAACTAAAAAGAAAATAAGATATGACCATATAGTTCTCTTTTCTCATCTCTATCTAGCATCATTAATTCACATGACATAAACACGCATCAACTGAAACAAAATGCATATGTATATACATAGTGAAGTTCAGTAGGTAGCATGTTTAATCCACATTTTGCAAGAGTGCTCTGTTTTTTAGTATTCGGTAAACATCATGACAATGCAAGCCATAATAGTATTTTTACCAGCGGAGGCAGAAAAGTAGCGTGAGAAGAAGAGAATAGAAAAAGAAAGAACCTTTCGATTCTCGTATTATTCTAGACTCCTTAACACAAA
Organism: Leonotis leonurus; assembly: GCA_026898415.1. Taxonomy (NCBI): domain Eukaryota; kingdom Viridiplantae; phylum Streptophyta; class Magnoliopsida; order Lamiales; family Lamiaceae; genus Leonotis; species Leonotis leonurus. The sequence continues at coordinate 1,491,291 of JAPKLX010000035.1, read as the reverse complement.
TCAAATCCATCCAAAAATAAACCCCAATTTTCGATTTTCGTAAATCATAGTTAATGTAATTGTCTGTTAAATCCTAGTGAGCAAGTCTGCTTTAATGTAATTTTTTGCTTTGGATAGTTAAATTTAAATAAACCAACTTAATATAATAAGCACGTGGTATTATATATTATATAATCCAAATCCACACAAACTCTAAAATAGTAGCTTTCCTATAGAGTAATCACTTTCTTCAATATATTTTCATATTATTTGGTTTTTGATACGATAAAAAGTATGAACCCTAAATCGTAGAAAATGTTGAAAATTTAATGAAAAAATGGTGAACAAGTAAAAAAAAATTATAATACATCGCTTATACTTGTGTGTTAATTATATTTTCAAGCACCAGTTGCAATTACATAAAATGAGTTAAATAATAAATTCAATGAAATGACAGTAATAGTAACTCATATTATTATGTCAATGAAAACCATTATTCAAAAAGGAAATAGCAAAGTATAAATGGAATGGCGTTGAAAACGAAAATATCAAAGTCTCATTGGAATGACGTTAAAAACACAAATAGCAAATTCAAAATTCTACTTCTTCGAAATCTTCGTTACCGATAACTGTATATTTCCACCATCTATATCGTCGTCGGACAAATCATCATATCTTCTTTTGAGAGGAGTCATATGATTGTTTGTTGAGGTTGAACACGTTTCTTCAATATATTCCTACCATAAAGATAAGAATCTTAAATATAATTGAAATTTAAATCACAATTTTTTATCACATAGTAAAATAGTACCTCTTCATTAGCACCCTTCTTTGTCATATTGCTGCAATTGTTTAACTTGGATTCCACTTCCTAAAATTTTGACATGATTCATTTAATTTTACAAAGGAAAAGAACATAGTTAGCTTACACCGTATCAGATGTGTAATTCATAAAATAATTAATAGACAACAACGTTAAAGAGTTATCAATTCAAAACATTACTTACATGAATTCGTAGGGATGAGAATTGAGATTTGATACTTGAATCTTCTGTTATCTTCTTGACGGTGTAAACACGGTCGGCAAAACGCCAAATTTCAACCTTAAAGAGACATTCTCTCTCCAACATCTTCTCCAAGATCTCAGGCGTTCCATTTATATCACCACTCTTTAATACATCAAATTTATAACATTAGTGTCATTATTTTGATCAAAGAAATTAAAAATAATTGGAGACCATAACTTTAAAAAAACACACAACCTCTTTTTCCATTTCTTCCATTACTTGTGCAGCTGTTTTGGTTAAAAATTGAAGTGCGCAATCCTCAAATATAGTGAAGTAGAGACAATCACTACAATCCTCTACAAGCACCTTCAACATATATCTAATAATATTCATAACAAATAAAATGAATTATCAAGAATGTATTATGATAAATACAAATTTATTACGTCAAAAAACACTTCGTTATCTGTGAAAACTAAATTAAATTAGAAGGTAAATAAATTCAAATGCATAAAGTACTCTGCAATGTGAGGCGTGTGGTAATGACTGATTACATGGTTTTTGCAGTATTGAAATATCACATAAATTAACACACCTAATTAAAGAAGAAATAATTGATGCGATAATTAAAGAGGTTAAATTATCGGTGTTTGAAACTGAACCAGTTCTGTAAAACACGAAGAGCAGAAAGCTATTTAGGCCTAAAAGATGTACTCATGAATGAGTATTTTGGGATTAAAACATTTGGGCTGATAAGAGGAAAACCAACCAACATTTTGGGGCTAAAATATTTGAGTTCAATACGATAAATACAAATTTATTACGTCAACGATAAATTAAGTGGTGTGACTAAGATAAATAATAGTGATACATGGGAACTATTGATCCAATCTGACAGTTGCACTTCTTGCAAACGTCTCCAACTTTAGTGCCTCTTGGAACTCCTTTGTGACATTTGTCATTCCCGCACGAATCATAAAACCATGACTATGTTGGGTGAAAATCCTTTATTATGCCTTTGCATATGTAAGTGTCACCCTATAATAATGGAGTTATAATCAATAACATTAGATAATACATTATGAAAATAGTATTTAAATTATTAAATAGTAATATTGATACCTCATGTGAGTCCTTAAACTCATCAATTGTTTTCGCTAAAGTGGTATTAAGCCAATCCATCATTTTCAAATCTGATCCGTAACTTGAAATGTTAGTGATTGAATCACTAATTTGAATTCCATTGTGCGCACCTCGTCTTTGTGTTATTATAAGATGATTAAAGAAACAAAAATACGATAGTCAAACATCAAAATATGAATCATATAATCAATTGTTAACCTTTTGATGAAATCCTTAACTTCTTGAATATCCGGTTGGATAAAAAGTTTGGTGGCATTCTTCATTGTTGAAACTTTAGTCCCTAAAAATTCAAATAACTCGTGAGCAAGTATACACAATTTCAATCGGTTGGACATGAGAATGGAGATGAATAAACGACAACCTTTGTAGTTTGATATCTTTGCAAACTGCAAGGCGATCATCACGGGTTCCTTCACATCAGCTGGCAAATTTTCCATGAATGATTTAAGCTGATGGGCACAGGACTCCCACAATACACATGTTACTTTAGTCCCACTATCACAAAAATATGGTTACAAATTAAAAATATAATAAAAAATTGAAAATACATTGTAAATTAATTAACATTAAAATAAAAAAAATTAAATCATACTCAACATCGGTTATCTCCACATCAGCAGTAGCTACTTTTCCACCCCTCATTTCAACATTCTTTATTTCAACTGTTCGGGTTTTGACTTCTCCCAAGATATCTGAAACATAAAGTGAAGCGCAATTATAATATAAAATACTAAATATAATATATATTGAACATAATAATATGTTTTAGGCTTTTGACATATTTTACGTACCCAAGAAGAAAGTTGCATTGTGCGTGAGAATATCCTTAAAACTAACAAAATTAAACCCATACTCTGGAATTTTTACAAATTCCTCTGGTTCATACACCTTTGTGGCAAGACCAAATCCTATCCGCCACAGATGATCTATCTTTGCTGTTTGAAAAGAAGGAGAATTCTCAAGGATTTGAAAATTCTCAATTATGTATATATGACCCTCGTTGAGTAGAGGTGTGAATCGTTTTTTGTACCCTACTGAAATTGAGGCTTGCATTTTGTCACCCTGCATTCAAAAAGAAATCTCATTGTACATAGATAACAAATGCAATTGAATATGAGCACGAGTATTGTTCATAGTAGGAATTTGTACTCATTCATCAACCATGATGAACTCAAGTCCCTCTTTACCCAACTTGTCTTTCTGCACCCAAAGGCGAAGGATTCGCACAGTCACCACTTTCTTTCTGGTCTGTTCATTGATGGAGCTCAAACCTATGGTTTCCTTGGAGCTTGACATCATAGTTTTGATACGTAAACAGATTATCAGCAATTAACTGCAAAATTTAACAATGCAGTGACAATAAGTTTCATCATGAGTGTTATGAAAAACTGTGAACATACATAACAGCCTAGCACAGAATCCTCTTCAAATTTATATATAATCCTCTACATATAAGATCAAATAATGCTATTCGTGGCTGGAAGAATACTGCAAGCCAACTGTTTGACGAAATTCCTGATGGCTCAAACCCATATCCATGAATCCAGACTCGCATTTAAATTTAAAGTAAGGAACTTTTATAATTGAGCTCTTCAAACAAATAACTTGAAATTATAGGAACTTGCGGGTTATAAATTTAATAATTTTCAAACAATATTTAATGATTAATAGTTTCCACCTGCAGGATGTAATATGCTCATCAGACTAATCATATCGCTAAGTCTAGAAACAAAAATTTGTACAGAAGGTTCATAATATTGACAGATGCCCTCCGAGAGACAAATATCAAGTTGTTTAGCTAGATCAATTAAGCATACTCACTTTTGTGACATCAACACAATGTAATTACTGGTTTTCAATATATAATAATAACTCATGCAGGCACTATGTATGATCAAGGCAAAATAGATATTAACAATGTATTTCACAAAGAAGGGCATCAAATGATAACCATCAGACAATAGAATTATAGTATTCCCCCATTTCAAATTTTCATTTTTCTAAACTAAGTGTTTAGATTCCAGTTTGCTTGATTCAGAAATACAATAAAATAGCTAATTACGTGCCTCCTCCATGAATACAACATGATAAAAGCTTAGGATTTCTTGTCATCATCCGACACAAGATTGGTACTGAAACACCAAAATTGCTTTGATGATGACAATATTGCATTAGTGAGACACACATAGTAAACAGTCTACAAATGAATAGCAACTTGATGCAACTGTATATACGCAATTGAAGATTCATCACTATTGCAAACGTTTTAAAAATAAATCAAGATGCAAAAATTCCAAGAACTCCATGAATTTGAAACAGCAAGATCAAATTTTTAGTTTGGATTTGAAAAATTAAGAATCCGAAACATTTAAATAAATTCGAGGTTTAAGAAGTACAGACCTGAAAAAAAGGAGGCGGTGGCACGAATTCTTCCTGTTCCGTCCTGCTGAGCTGAGAAGGTGAAAGCGTGATTCGGAGTTCACAAACAGTTGGAAAAACATATATTGTGCTTCATTTTTGGATGGATTTGATTTGGAGAAACAAATTGGGGGGATTTTGGGCTTCATTTTGGGGATTTGATTTGGAGAAAGAGGAGAAAATTGGGGAATTGGATAGGAGTTGGGAGTTACGAAGAGTGTATTCATATTTGGGGAAATTATTTTATCTAATACTTTAAGAATATTGATAGTTTAAAATTCAGAAAAAAGGAGAAAAAACCAAATTTGAAATGGGGGAATTCTAGATAGGGTGGTGCTGATGTGGCATCATCCTCTCCGAATCGTATTATAGTATTGATAATTAATACAAGTGGACCATATTACAAGATTTTTCTTGAGGAAAATATTACAATAGTTGGAAAAAGAATTAATTATAATTTATACGAGAAAGCCCAAGAAGAGAACCATTATTGGGCCCATTACTAAATGTCTACCACTAATTATTATCCGAACTACTCATTACAAAAGCCGCGATTTTGCATTCCAATTGATTAATCACAATCAGTAAACTTTAAAGCCCAATAAGAAAAGAAAGCATGAGGAAGTAAAAATCAAAATACGGTGGAAGACTAAGGGTCCATTTGGTTGGAAGGATGGGATATGAGTGGATATGATAAAAATAATATGGTGTGTTGGGAAATGGGTTGATAACTTTTATAAAGATGGGCATTTGGTATACAAGAAAAGGATTGGGATTAAAATTGTATTGCATTTGGTTGACCTCATTATAGTCTTGTTTACGCGTGAAAGTTCAGAGATCTCTGGACTTGGAGATCTCTCACTTGTAAAATATTATTAAATTAAGTCTGATCAAAGTATTTTAAAGCGTGAAACTTGGAGATCCCTGGACTTGGAGATCTCTCCCTTCTTTCACTGTTCCACGTGGATGAATTTAATACCACCTTCTTCCAATGGATTATAAACATGGTATATCCAACCTTCTTTTACTGTTCCAGACGGGCCCAAGTTTATAGTATAGGGCCTTCACAAATTCCAAAATGCAACCAAATGGAAGATAAGGAGTGATTATTTCTGCCCAACACCCCTTATCCTATGTACCAAATGGGGCCTAATTTATAATAGGGTACATGTATTAGCTTAGTTGTAGTAAGATAAATCGTTAGTATCCTTGAATCTGGTTTGTCGCTACATAAAAGTAGGGCACGCATTCTGTATGTGAAGCCGTCACTATCATAATAAAATCTGTTCTCTTTTTCTGTCTGTGGACGTAGCCAACACAACGTTGGTGAACCACGTAAATCTGTGTCTCTTTACGTTTCTATTTGTTTCGATTACTCAATTATCCTATTCCGTTATAATATAAATGTCTAAAGTAATCTCGGTCCGAGTCATTCGTCACGCGACTATATAATTTAAATTAAAAAAAATAAACAAAAGCATTGCAAATAAACAAGAAAAATTGAAATAAAAAAAGAGATTAAATTACAAATTGCCCAGCCATCGACTTTAACGGGGCCCAATAGAAATATCGGGTCGGCCCGAACCCGCTTACAAGACGCAGATAATTTGAGTCGATGGCGACGACTCGGAGAGAAGCAGAAAACGGGAAAGATTTAGAGAGAAAAATTATCTGGGAGAAATCTGAGAAATACATACACATATAATACAATCGCAAAAGAGTATTGATTTAAGTAATTAGCGAGGTTGTTGGTTCGCCCAGAAAATGAACGGCGGCCCATCTGGTTTTAGTACGTTCTTTGTGCATTTTGTTGATTTATGGGTTTTAAAGATTTGTTTTTTTTAGCTACTGCAAATTGAATTTTGGGGACAATAATAATGTTCTGTTCGCAGATAATGCGCCGGTAACAAGGACGATAGTGATCGCGAGTGCTCTTTTTACAATCATTTTTGGGATCCAAGGTCGTTCTAGAAACCTCTCTTGGTCATATCGGGTAGCGTTTCTGATTTTTAAGTTTCATTTTTTTGTGGGAATTCATTATCCAATTTCTTGCTTTAGTTGTGGATGCTGACTTCATATTTTGCCTGCTATATTGTATGATTTGATGAATTGATGTTGGCGCATGCATTGATTGCTTTCTTTTAGTTTTTTGCATTTCCTGAATGGTGAAAATGAAATGACTTTCCTTGTTTTGGTTGGTCTTATGCGAAGCTTCAAAACTTTTCACTTTGCTTCTAATATGCTTTAGAATGGGGATTGGAGCTCAAGATGCGGGATAATATATCTTTCAGAATTGGTTGAGTACACATAACAAACGAGTTTGAATATTAATTAATACATCATGTTTATAGGGTGATGGAGTATTAAAACGTGTTTAAGAAGATCAAACTACTTTTGTTCGAGTCTACTGCTGGTAAAGCTTAAATGAAAAAACTCAATCTAAGATCTCGAAAGTACGATGAGGATTGCAAGAAGTTCACATGTAATGGGATTGATTTAGCTCAGTATATGATTGCACCCCCATTGGCAAAGAACTAAAAGTTATTACTCTTTTACAGATTTCTGTTTTTCAAGCTTATCCTTCATGCATCCACTAATTTGTATTTTTATGTGCCTAAACATGTGGTGCAACCAAACTTGTATATAGCTCTGCTAAGTGCTAACTACGTGGGATCTGATATATATTTTTTAGTTATATTGTTCGTTCTCAATTTCTTCTAAGATCTTCTATCTGCACTTTATGCACGCTTAGTAGCATCCTTAGCATGCCCTGTTTACACTTCACACATGTCTTATTAGCGACATTAACTTGGTTCTTATACATGACAGGATATTTTCAGAAAACTTCAAATATGGAAGCTTATAGTTTCAGTATTCGGATTCTCATCTACTCCTGAACTTGTTTTTGGAATTTATCTCCTGTACTACTTCCGTGTGTTTGAGAGGCAGATAGGTTCTAACAAATACACTGTAAGTTCTTGTCAAGTTTCTTGCATTTGTTGTTTCTTAAAAATAAACTTCAAGTGCTGCCACCATTGTTAAAGTACTTATGTGACTTTGACCCTCATTATTTGGTGCATCCACTATCTACCATGCAAACTTTTGAAGAAAAAGTATGTAGTGTTTGATTGATTTTTTTACTCTATAATCATCATGTGGCTCATGTCTATGTGGTATGTAATATATACAAGGTAAATGAAGCTAATTTGTAGATCTTATCCGATGAGATTATATAACATAATATCCATTGCTGGTCCTTTCTGGGTGGCTTTAGATGGCTTCTTTAACTTTGGTGGGATATAACATGGGGCGAAATTGTTTTGTCGAGTGATTACATCAGGTACCCCGTATTTTGATGATTAACTTATTTGATTGATGGTTCTGTTAATCTTTTGTGCAGATTTTTATCCTGTTCTCTATCGCCATCTCGATACTGCTTGAAGTCCTTGCACAATTACTACTTCGAGGTGCAATAGCTATCCTGATTTTTTTCCCCCTTAAATCAGCGACTTGTTATTCCCCTGTTCCTTTCTCATAGCTTTTTATTAGATTAGAACTTATTAGCAACACATGCACTCAATTATTGTAAATGAGGCCAAATCCAGACAGATGATGCATTGTGCATTGAGCCATTGCATGACGTGTGTTATTTAGTAAATAATCCTCTTTTATATGGTGAAATCAGGACGGTATTTATGTTGCTATTTTGCTTGATGGAAAATAGCACTAATCTAAAATTAGCTTGTATTGCTACACGAATTAATTGGCCATGTGCTGTTTCCTGATTCGTATATATTAACGATAAATCCCTAGTATAACATGTTCATTTTCCTTCATTAATTTAAGGATTTGATGCTTCTTCTTTAATTTCCAAATTCCAATATATATTTGTTTATAAATATCAAAATAATTTACTTTTTCGTATTATTATGTACTTAAGGTAGCTATCAGTTCAAACTTCAAATTATACTTCATATTCTTCGTCACATAACATGTTTAACCCTGCTGGTAACAATTGTCTTTTTTTTTTTCTTCCTGGCAGACCCCTCCTTGAATATACTCACTTCCGGACCCTACGGCCTTATATTTGCTTCGTTTGTACCCTTTTATTTCGACATTCCTGTTTCAACGCGGTTTCGTGTGTTAAACCTCAACTTCTCTGACAAGACATTTATATATCTAGCTGGTCTTCAGGTAATTCACAAGCATCATGTTCTGCCTATCTCATGTTACTGAACGTGAGGCATAGCCTTCACTGCTGTTTGCATTTTTCATTTTTCATCACCTGCTGCTGATGCTCGTACGTTCTATGTGCTACATTTCCATATTTCAGCTATTTCTGTCATCATGGAAAAGATCCATGCTTCCCGGGATTTGTGGTATTTTAGCGGGTTCCCTCTATCGCTTGAATGTTCTCCGTGTACGCAGGATGAAGGTTGTACCTTGTCTTCTCATGATCAGTGCTCTTTGCTTTGACTATTAGATCTATCCTAACAAAGCATCTTCGGTTCTCCTGGTTTCTTGTGAATTCAATTTATGGATCTTCATACAGATTGTTTTCATAATCTCATACATCCATTACTTCATAAATCATCCAAATTATAATTTGGTGCACTGAAATTAAGTTTTTGCTCTGATGGATTTTTGTTGACTAATCTATAACCATGCAGAAGTAGCCATGAGGCCATTTACTTGGCGAACATTATGATTGTACCCAACTTATTCCATAATTCTTGTACAGATTTGATGGCACAATGCTCTTATTGAGCTCTGCTGACTTAGCTCATACTTGTTTGTCACAGTTTCCTGAAGCTATCGCTTCATTCTTCTCGAGATTGTCTTTGCCATCGATGGGGAGTAGTAGTACATCATCCACTGGACCATCTAGGAATGTTTTAGGAAGTGCACCGATGTATCCTAACCGCCAGATGGAGGTTAGTCTATCTTATTGGGCCCACTCTCTTAACTATATTTCATATCTAGTCTTCCTTTGATTAGTAGTCGATAGGGTTAAAATTCATTCATAAATGATTATTTTTGGGTACTTGTTTGCTATTTGCTTGAATCTGTTTGAGTAATTTGTTTAGTAACGGGAATGCAGCCCTTGGGCCGGAAATGCTTGAATAGATACTGTTAGGTCAGATTTGGATGGGGGATTTAGGATGAACTTGAATTATGTTGCATCTCTCTCTTTCTCTCTCATGGCTGGCTGTCTTTGGGTCCAGGGAAACTATCCAGCTCCCACCTTGTCATCGTCGATGGAACCACCAGAGGACTCCATTTCAATGTTGGTTTCAATGGGATTCGATAGGAACTCAGCAAGGCAAGCTCTCATACGTGCCAGAAACGACGTTAATGCTGCCACCAACATGCTCCTCGAGTCTCAGTCCCATTGAGCAACACCTTCAACAATTATGGTGTCGAAAAACAGTAGACGCAGTTGCACCGATTAATTCTGTGTTTCTACTCCATTGGAGCAGGCGACGGCAGGAGATTCTTGTTATCATTATATTTATCACGTTGGGCTTCTGGCTTCTGCTACATCAGTTATCTAACTAAGGAAAAAGGATTATTTAGTAGCTGTAAACATGATTCTGTGTACAGTAGGATGCCAACTGAATTAATATAGCTTTTGCCAAGTTTGAATGACTAAGTTTCAACTCTTTTGTGTTCTACCGAGAATTTATTGTGCAGCAACAAAGAATCGATTAACATTAGATTAGATAACAAGTGGTGTATAAGTAGAAGTCACATAACCAAAAATCAGTTGTAGAAACTCAAGTGAAGGAAGATTAGTAATGTGATTAATTCTTCTAGATGGGATATTTTAGTAAGTGAAGCTGTTGTCATCCAACGAAGAGGATAATCTCAAACAAAGATAGAAGATCATGATTCAACCTTCTCAACCTTGTTGTTTGCTGCAGTTACAAAGCTATCACTGGTAAAAATGGAAATACCATTGGTAACAAAGTACCTCGGATATATCATGAAGACAAACAGAATGGCTGATGCAAGAATAAAAGCTCACATCTCACACTCCACACCATTCTTCTTCTCGAGAACTCGTGATCGCAGTCATCTATTATCATAATGGATCAAGGAGAGACGATGATAACTACCACTAATATAATAGTTGATGTGAACCAACTTTCATACATAAAATATTACTGGAAATTATGAGACAACGAAATTGTGCATTTCGGAAGACCATAGACATTGAATTATGAATATAGATGATGGCTAAAGGTAGACAACATAACATTGGTAAAAGAAAAAAACAATAGTGCTCCTACTAATATAGCCAAACTATTTCTAGAAAAGAATATTAGAATCTTATAAGTTATAACTATCATTCTATTTCATCAATTTTGATCTCGTACTGTTCGCCAGTTGAAAGAATTTTGACACGTACCATACCTTTTTCCCACTCTGAACTTCCTACTATTACCAGTCTTTGGGCATTTACTCTTGCTGCCCTTTTAAACACCCTGTAATGTTAAGAGAATATTTCAATATAAGAAAAAAGGATGAGAGATAAAATAAGAGCCTTGGCTAAGGAAAGTGCTCTATTAAGAGGTTAACAGCTCTTTGTGCTTAAAAAATTGCACGAGCATTCAAAGATTTTCTTTTGACCCTTACCATTTAAGCGGTTTATTCTCCAAAACCAAATCAACTGTTTGCCCCTTTTCCCTGAGTCGAGCAGCAACAAGAGAAGCTGCTCCCTGCAGATCCTGACCCAACGAGCAGACTATGTTCTGTACATGTGGGGTAAGTTGTGGAAGAAGTCCCCTATCTTTTAGCAGCTGCATGTCGAAATTAAAAAAATTGCTTAGATGGTTTATAAAACGGGCCGATTAGAGGTACTGTAATTGTATAGTGCCAGTTGAATGCTGATGCAAAAACTTTTGATCTGCAAGGGGATATTGAACAAAATGCACTCACTTCGATGACAACTGCATCACCAAATCCAAACCCACAAGCTGGCACATCTTCACCACCAAAAGTGGAGAGTAAACTGTCATATCGTCCACCACCACATATAGCTCTCAGCTTTCTTTCTCGATCAAATCCCTGTAAGAAGTGAACCATGGTATCAATTGAAGCCACTAACAATCAAGCGGAGTCATCTATTCTCTAACTCTGGTTTTTGGTAATCTTTATGAATCTTGCAATGAAAAAGCATCAGAGGTATATGTTTCCTACCAGTATGATGTACATTGTGTAGAGATAGCAACTTCTAATCTAACAAAGTTGATGCTAATGAATAATAAATTTAGTCAGACAAGGATCAGATGGTACATTCATATGCAAAAGTATCATTTTGACTGGGATTACTTCAATTTGTTTACAGTCCAGTTTTTTCAGATCCTACATGAAAGTTGCTTGATTAGATAAATCTACTTCATTCAACAGTTATGGTCATAAATGAGATTGCTGGTTGATGGTGCCTCTAGCAATTAAAAGTTTAAAACCGGTAAAGATCTATATTCACATTTTTACAATAGTCTATATACCTCAAAAACGATTCCAGTGTAGTAGGCTAGGCCACGGACAATGGATGCATCAAACTGGATCCACTCAGAATAACCATATTTTTCAGCAAGCGAGAATAGTTGCTTCAACTCAGCAAGGGCCTCAACTGAAGAGCCGATTTTATCTGTAATGATGTATAAGCAAGCAATTATACTTCTTCATAGATTAGCATAACATAGCACTAACACCTCTGAGGCAATACAATGTAAGAGAAAGCTAGACTTGAAGAGAAGTATAAGCGTCACAGATTCACAATGCCATATATGTTCTCACATTTCTGTTCTGGATATTAAATCAGAGGTCCAAAAGTAAGGTATCAGATTTCTGTTGTGACATACTACCTTCCAACTCGTCCAAAGATTTCACTGTAAGAATTTGCAGTAGCTCTTCAACAGCCTGCTCTGATAACTCAGCAGCCATCAGCTCCTTCTTGATGTCATCCATTGGAATCTTCTCCAACTGTTTAGAAGAAGGCAAAGACAAAAAATGTCCCAATGAAACAGCAAACATGACAGAACAGAGGATGTAATATTGAACTTAGCAAGAATATAGAATGTTGCGGAAACTTATGCGGGTTAAGTGCTTGTGGATATCCATAAGTATCTCATTATCAAACCCACCTTGTCTATTGTCACACAAACCCTGCTAAATGAGTTCTCTGGTACGGAGTAGCGCCTCAGCACTTCTTGCAAAACCTGCAAAATGCCAGAAAAACAATAATCTGAGGAAAATCATCGGTGTCAAGGAAGAGATAGTTATAAATTTCTCACATCCCAAACTTTAAACTAAAAGTTAGCTGGGAAGCCTGGGATCCTCATCCTTGATAAATGATTTTAAATTCATCAATCCTCAAAGTAATACTCTATCACTTCACTCCCACCCAATCCAGCCAAAGAAATAAAGGAAACGAATTGAGAATCATATTAACTCCAATTTTCACCATCTTGGACTTGGAGTACACACATATCTATAAATAAATAAAGCATCTACCTTCATACCTTTCGACTAGAGACTTTAAATCCAACATCTGACGCAGTAATTCCAATGCGTTTGAAAAAGGTAACAATGGAAGAAATCAGCTCTGCCTCAGCCTGTAAGTGAACAGATCATTAGGACCAGTATCTCCAACATAGAGACAAAAACATCACTACTGTATAAAATTCTGGAGTCTGGATGACAATGTGATTGTGCGTATATGCATATATATTAGGTATATAAAAATCTGGCTCCGCCTCTTGCTTCTTTTTCTTCTATCAAATCGTCCAATGTTGAATGGTATAAGTTCACGAGAAAACGACTATAACGAGGTGCCATAATTGATTCAAAAATGTAAGAAGAAAATATACTTCTCAATCAAGTTCCATAACTCTAGGACTTTGAATTGCATGACTGTAAGATAAACTAAATATCTAGAAGATATGTAACAAAAGAGAAGATTACACTCAAGTTCAGTTCAAGCGTCCTCATTCAAGGTCAACAATCTAAATCAGAACACATGACCCTAAGAAACTTATTATGCTAACTCACAACAGTGAAGTAAATTAGAATGGATATATGAGCATGTAAGAACATTGCCAGACTTGATTAAAACTGTCAATGAAATAAAATTAAGAATACTAAGAAGCAAAATCATCTTTATAGTTTAGGAGGCTACTAAAATTGAGAAATTATTTTTTGATAACTCTCTCATCGTGCTCATCAGTGAAAGAGCAAGTAATCTGCATTTAGATTGTCCAAGGTTCTACGTAGTGTGGAAATACTCGAAGAAATATGGCACAGTGAAAACCTCATAAAAACAGAAAATTAGTTAACTTACTGTAACAGTAGGTACACCAATAATATCCATGTTCCACTGATAATGCTCACGACGGCGTCCTCTGGTCATTCGCTCATATCGCCAGCACTGTCCAATGGCAAACCATTTTAGTGGTAGGGATACAGATTTTCTGGACAGAAGAAAAACATGGAGTTCAATATTTGGCATATGTAGAAGAATTGTCATAAAAGGTACAATTTTAGTATTGGTAACTTGCACATATATATATGTGTGTGTGTGTATATAAATCACTGAACAAAAGATGTCAAAACTTACCCTTTCTGTAATACTAGTCTTGCCAAGGAAGGAGTGAGTTCTGGCCTCAAAGCTACTCTACGGTTTCCCCGGTCCTCAAAGCAATAAAGCTGAAAGCATGCAATGAAAAAAAAAAGTAACTTGGTGATATAAGTCAAGAGCACTTACAAACTATGTTGTTCAAGTCATTTTGGCATCTCGAAGTCTATATATTGCATTTAAAGGAATGTGTTTTAAACAAATTTTAATCTCCGAGGACTTTAATACCACTCCAGCTAAGAGCAATCAGCACATGACTCTTAACAAGCTCAAGCTTCCCATCCCATGATCAAAGTTGCTTATAAACCCGTGTTTAGTAACACATCATGTTTCACCCTTTAATTGGATATTAAAACGACATTCCAACTCAGTTGATTGACTTCACCGAGCTAATGGACATCACATAGCAAATGCATCAATAAATCATCAAACTAAAAACGAGACGAACCTGATCTTTTATTTCTTCCCCAGCTTTCCTCACAAACAGTGCCTCAGACTCTAGCACGGGAAAATCAACTTCTTCGAACGAGAATAATTGCGATACCTAAAACAACCCGATCCTTGCACATTTAAGACTACAGTATTTTTATAAAATGATTAAAAGACTTCACTTACGCGAAAATGAGAAATCACGTCATCAATATGTGCAGGTAAATTTAATTTCTTGCAAACAGCACTTAAGAAAGCAAACCAATTATCACTGTTTCAGTCACCAAAATATCGCAAATTACCTCCCTAAAATTCTGAAACAGCCAGGTGCGAAGCCGCATTTCCTCAGGAGGGAAATCTCGAGTTCCCTTGGGAGGATTAACATCGATTTTCTGCGTGAAATCAGAAGAGGTCGGAGGGGAAGCGAGCGAGCCGGTTCGCGCACCGGTTTGGGCATTGTCCAGTTCAGCGTAGGAAGCGGAAGTGGAGAGAGCTTTGACTTTGAGAAAAGATGGAGGGCCGAGGGGCAGACGGTGGTGGAGGGAGCGGAGGAAGGCGGAGGCGAGGGAGGGGTGGTGGTAGTGGATAAGGAATGAACAATTGGTGATCGCACGCATTTTGCCTTGGAGCTTCAGTCGCTATACTCCTCCAAGTCTTTGAACCACTGATAGACGCAGTAACTCGCTCGGTCAACTCACTACTCAATATACCTTTGCTTTAAATATTTTCGTAAACAGACAGATTAATTATTTTAGTTGAAAATTTCATTAAATTATGATTGATTCTAACTATTCAAATATTTATAAAAGAGCTTAAAAATTATTGAAATTGCAACTAATCCCTTTTTTCCTTTCCAAGTTGATGTACTCCTAATAAAGAGCTGAAAATAAATATCGAGAGGAAAAATTTGTTAAAGACTTTGGGATGAGATTTGGTATGGCATAGTTGTGTTATACTCATATTCTATGTTCACACTCATATTTAGTTACTCTTCCCCGTAAAAGTCCCTATAAAAGTGACTCGTTTTTCAAAATAATAAAAAATAACTCTTTAAAATGTGTGGACTTCATGTCTTTTTCATCTTTTACATTACTCTTTATTACACACATTAAAAAGAAACAAATCGGAAATAATGAACTAGACAAAGTGAGTAATATTTTAATTAATGTTTATTTAAAATAAAATAGATATATTATAATATAATAGATCATAATATTTATTTGAAAAATTAAAAGTTTTAAAATTTTATATATTATATCCTATAAGTCTGAATTTATTAATTTTAATAATATGTATACAATCAAATTAAAATATATAAAAATAAATAAAATAATAAATTAAAATTTAATTATAACTCACAAAAATGAAAGGGGCGAAATTCAAGATAGCTAAATATGATAGTTAAAGATAAATAATAGCCACCAATATAACACTATATAAATTATAGTCATTTTTTATTTAAATTGTCATAAATACCATTTTAGTTAAAAAAAATTATTTTACTAGTATAAAATTTCTTTAACTAACATATTTTACGTTTCTAGGATTGTGAGTATGAATGTCGCTTTCTAAGTATGATATATACTTTTCATACCCATATAGTAATATTAATACAATTCACGTGTGAATGGTATGAATCACTAAAATCATATCATTTATACTGACATGTTTTATGTTTCTAGCATTCCGAATATGAATCTCGCTTTCTAAGTATGATTCATACCTATGTAGTATTATTTACACAATTTACATATGAATAGTATGAATCGCTAAAATCATATTATTCATATACAGTATCTATATTTATAAATTATTTTTCAGATGAGACAGCGGGGGCATGCGGCAAATAACTCGACGGCTGGAGAAAAAGAATGCGGCAGAGAGATGATGATGCGGTCAGATGGCGACAGCTGGAGGAGAAGACGACAGGGGGAGTGATGTGGCTTCAACGGGGAATAGGATGCGACGGTGGGAGGAGACGGCGGTTAAGGTAAATTTGGGTAGAAAAATGTTTTATAAAAAAATTAATAATTGTAATTGGAAAAAAGTATTAAAAATGGTATATTTGTCCCAATTTTTTTAAAATGACTAGAAATTATATAGTGTTAAGTTGATAATTACTATTTATCTTTCGTTATATTGTTTGGCTATTCTCTATAATTAACTCAAAACGAAACATTAAATTTCAATATAACACTACTTTTGAATAGGGTGTGAGCGAAGTAAAATATTC
Organism: Leonotis leonurus; assembly: GCA_026898415.1. NCBI lineage: Eukaryota > Viridiplantae > Streptophyta > Magnoliopsida > Lamiales > Lamiaceae > Leonotis > Leonotis leonurus. Next base: position 1,474,439 of record JAPKLX010000035.1, on the reverse strand, counting down.
ATCCATTCGAAGCTCATGTCGATAAAAGTTCGTTTGAAATTCATTTATTTGCTAAACGAATCGAACTCGTACCTAATGGTATTCGGTTCAAAAGGTTCATAAATGTGTTCGAATATAATTTGAACGAATCGAGTTTCGAATAATTTACGAACTTTGTTAACGAGCTTGGTCACGAATTTTAAAAACGAGCAAAGTTTCAAATAGTTCGCAAACTTATATACGAACTTATTAAATTAATATATATATAAACGAACTTTTTAACGAGTTTGAACTCAAATATTTAACGAACTCCGAATTTACTATTAAATTGAATAATAAACAAACTGAACTCGAGCTTCGTTTTTAGAACTCAAAGCAAGCTTGAACCAATCTCAATCTCGAGCCTTCAAATTTTTAAACGAGCCAAACTCGAGTATCACAGTAAGTTCGATTCGATTGCACCCATACTTTTGACAAGTGACGTGGCATCTCAAGTGCCGCCTGCCGTGTTATCATTTAAAATTAGGAACTCCCAAATTCTCATTCAACTTCTTAACCTTTTTCCGGAATTTTACCGCGAAATAAAATCCGAATCTCAAAGTATTTACCCTTTGCTTTGCTTTTGACCTGCGCTGTAAAAAATTTCTTCTCCTGGGGTGTTTATGGTGGCTATTGCGTGTTGCAGAAATTTGTGTGCTACTTCTGTTTGTACGGACGGATTCCTTACTTGTTTTCTCCAAGAAATTTCGTGGTTTTTGGTAGTTTTTGTTGCTGCTGTATCTGAATTACACCCGGGATCACTCAAATTGCAGTGTACTCTTTATTCTATTGCGATTCCGTGAGGATTAGGTCTCTATTCTATGCATTTTCAGTGAAAATGGTGAATCATAGCAGTGATAATAATAATCCAAAAGAAGGCGGGCAGAAGAATCCACCTACCTTGTCTAAAGGAGGTGCCACCAGGTCATGGGGGACCACTGTTTCCGGCCAATCTATGTCAACTAGCGGCAGTGTGGGATCGCCGTCTAGCCGGAGTGAGGCTGCTGTGGCAACTCCGGCCAGTGATAGCCAATTTAGTCGGTTAAACAATATTGATGTCCAAGGAGATGATGCTGGGTCTCAAGAGCCGGCTGGGTGAGCCTCTGATACCTTTTCCTTTAATAATAATTTTAGTTTTTTTATTTTTATTTATTTATTTTTATTTATTTTTTTGCATTTGATTGCTTGAATTATGAGTGTTGATTTCGTTGACCATGCAAGTTCTACGTAGGTAACTGAGTACATATTGATAGCTCTTATTGTTATAGATTAGATTTTCATAAGGGGAGAGCATGCTATTATGGTACAGTATGGTTAGAATTATATGACTGAGAGATTCTGGAAACATTTGATTGATCTCCGGCTAGTTTAAGGCAGCTGAATTGAGGGCCCACACCACGAAAACCTGTTAATATTATATGATTGGATACTTTGCCTTGATTTATTTCTCTTTGGTACATATTGTTTCCATGTAGATAGCACTGCGGAGATCATTGATATGAAAAATGTGGAAAAGGGAACTTTGATTATATGTGTTGTTGGTCAGCGTGGTAGAGTAAAAGAAAATTTTGATTAGATCTTGGAATGACTGAAGTTATTAATGTGATTGAAAGTGGTTAGTACAAGTATCTGTCTTGCAGGACAAGTGAATTCTTTATAGTGAAAATATCAATTTTGATTTGGGTATTATTAGCTGTTATCTCTGAAGTCAATTTTATATGTGTTTTGAATTTTGTTTCTACATGTCTTAAAAAGTTTTGAAGAGTATATGCCCCATCTCCCCTTGCAGCAATACAAAGAAGAAGAGAGGTCAGCGTGCAGTCGCAAGTGATAAGAGTGGCCGAGGGCTTCGTCAATTTAGCATGAAAGGTGTCAGCTTCTTTCTCTTATTTCCTTGTGATCACAGTTTCTAATTCCAGACTTTCAGTTACATGAATAAAATTCATAGATCTGGCTACTGTGGTTAAATAACATTCATATGATGCATATTCTCTTGTGATAGTTGCTTGTGCTAATTGCATGGTGTGGTCTGACCAATTTGTAGTGATATGAATGTGAGACAATTCCTGCACAAAATTTAGAGGACGTCTTTGATTCTTCTGTGAGAACTCCTGCTTTGCCCTTGTGGGGATGATAACCATTAATTGTGTCATGCTCACGCCTCATAATAATCTATTCCATTGGATTACATATTTGCTAATAGGACTTACTATCAGGTGTTAGGTGTCGTAATGTTTTTCCTACTAGGATACTACAAAAGATAATCTTCTATACAGGTCGGACAGAACACATTCTTGCACTTCACTGGAATTATGACTTCCCTTATTAGGCTTTGTCCGATCCAGGCTTATCATAGCTGGATTTCCATATCTTCTTTCCTTCTCTCGAAGAAACGGCTCTAAAGAGGCATCAATAATGTGCCTGACAGTATGACACTAACGGCATGTTTCCTACAGCTAAAAAAGGTTGGCATGACACTGAGTGAAACTGGTTGTATACAACTTTCAAAAATTGCAAAAGGAAAGGCAATGCTCCTTTGTTAGTTGGTCATCAGGTTGCATTTGTGTCAAAGTACTTTAAACTTTGTCAAATTGAAGTGTTTGCATTCTACTGTGGAGTTTGAAACAATACATGATTACTGCTGGAAATACACTTTTCAGATGTTTTTTGTCCCCTCAGATGCAGGAATGGTTTATACATTTACATAGTTGGGTTCTGCATTCGTGTGTGTTTGGGTATGCAATTTATGGAATCTTAACAAAGTTGGAGTTGCAACAATTTTTAAACTTTCTAAATAGATGGGGCTACTTGATAGATTTTTTCTGGCTCATTGGACCTTAGTGTGAGACTGGGAGCTACATAATTGCTAACCTTTTGTCTTCTTCTGGGCAGTCTGCGAGAAAGTAGAAAGTAAAGGGAGAACTACATATAATGAGGTAAGATGGTGGCTAATTAAAAATTGTCTTTTGATTGAAATCATATATCTCTGAACTTTGCATAATCGATTTTTTTTTGTTATGTTTCCTGTAAGTTACAAATACAAAACAAAAGCTAAGAATATAATCCTGAGCTAACGTTTTGAATCTTTATCTATTTATTTCTATTTCGTATCTTTTATATTTTTACAATGTTTTTAACCTATATATGGAATTATTTCTGCAACTTTAGACCATTGATCTTTATTTTACCATCTAAATATGGCATTGTTTGTGTCCTTTCAGGTGGCAGATGAACTTGTTGCTGAATTTGCAGATCCAAACAACAATCTTAGAACTCCAGATCAGGTAATCAGTTGCTTTACCTTTCATATCTTGTGCTCATCTATTAGATGTCCTACATTATGTATATTTACAGATCGTAAAAATGTATTCCAGCAACAATATGACGAGAAAAATATACGTCGAAGGGTATATGATGCTTTAAATGTGCTCATGGCGATGGATATAATTTCTAAAGATAAAAAGGAAATACAATGGAAAGGTCTACCTCGGACTAGCTTGAGTGATATTGAAGAACTGAAGGTTAGATCTCCATTCTTCTTTTAACCAAACTGCCAGCACGTTAAATATTAACAACTTGCATCAGCTAATCCATTCTAGTTGATATACAATTGATTGTAGACTGAACGTGCTGGACTCAGAAGCAGAATTGAAAAGAAAGCAGCATATCTGGAAGAGCTGGAGCAACAAGTATGAGATCTTTGAGTGTTGTATCTGCTCTTCTAAGTTTGACAGGAAATTGCTCCATGATGTGCATTATACATCTGGATGTTATCCGCGTTCTTATGTTTTTACCCTCTCATTCCTGTATTTTGATGCAGTACGTTGGTCTTGAAAACCTCACACAGCGCAACGAGAAACTGTATGGCTCGGGAAATGCTCCTACTGGTGGAGTGGCGTTGCCTTTTATTTTGGTGCAGGTAGACTCACTTTGTCTATTATGATGATCTTTCACATATTGAAGTTCACTTTTGTTAAATATTGTTCTTCTCTCCATTTTCTTCTTGCAACTAAATAAATATTGCATCCAGCACCGGCTCTTCTGTTGGTTTTTGTCCAGAAATGATCTATATATGTGATTTGAACATTCTCTAAGAGCTAAGATGTCTTTTTTTGAATTCATTCAAGCTTCAATCAACCCTTCTCTACGATGTGCTTTTTTGGACTTCATTACATAATTCTCTTTGATGAATATCTCAAATGTAGACTCGTCCTCATGCTACTGTGGAGGTGGAAATATCAGAAGATATGCAGATTGTTCATTTTGATTTTAATAGGTACTCCAAATTTTCTAATATTTGCTTATTGGTTAACGAATAGAATCTGTTCATGTACTTATCAATGGTTATATGTGAACTTGCTTTTTTTTTCCGTCTCTTTTTTCGGAAGACGAAAAGCTATGTGGTCTTATAACAGTACCTCTAACAGAGAATTAATTTCATCAAATTGCAGCACTCCTTTTGAGCTACACGATGACACATACGTCCTCAAGGCAATGAAATTTTCCCAAAAAACACAAGATGTTACTGCACAACATAGTCAGACAGATGGAGGTGGTAGCTCAAGTGTGCCAAATATTAATCAACCTCGACTACTTCCTGCTTCAAGATCGAGCATCTCTGGTAGGCCTCCCACTTCACCTCCTCTTCCTGGTATCCTTAAGGCACGAGTCAAGCATGAACATTAGTTCACATACAGCTTGCGCCTCTGGTAGTTGTGTACAAAACGATATGGAATCATGTCACTGTTTGTGGCCTTGTCTTGAAAAATATTCAGTATGAAGTTTAGGTAATAGGGTTATCGATTTAGTGAAATGATGATCAATAAATACCAGAAAGTTATTGAACCTAAATACTATGGTCTTTAACATACTCAACAACTTAGGTGTAATTTGATGTTGATAAATTTGGTCGATAGTGATGATTGCTCGATCTTAATTTTGTACGTTTATGATGTGTAAATTTGCTGTAATTGTGTTACATTTCTTGTTATTAGTCGGACATAGCTTGAGTGGAATATTGAAAGCGTGAATGTGTCATGGTGAACGATCGAATCTTATAATGTCGCGAAATTACATTTTATTTGATAGTCAAGATCATCGTAAGAATGTTGTAGAGGACCCTAGCGCAACAAATCTCAGCCGAAAAATGGTGACCTGATCGTACATGTTTCGTGAAGTGATGGTGCCCAGAATGTATTTCCTTCACCAAACATGTATGATCAGACACCATTTTCAAGTGCAATTAATATTTTTGCTATTTTCCGCCACTCAACTCGTTGTAATTAATACTCTCTCCGTCCCAATAAGCATGACACAAAACTTTTGAGCACGGTTATTAAGGTGAATGTATAAAGTAGTGTAAGAGTGATAAATGTGGTAGGGTTCACACCTTTTTAGAGGGATAACTTTTACTATTTTAGGAATGTGCCAAGTTTAGTGAGACGTCCGAATAAGAGGGAATTATGTCAAGTTTAGTAGTTCTATGAGGTCAGTTAAATCGAACCTAGATTTGTTAAACTGAAATAATAAACTTGTCTTTCTATTTAGTTATTACTAGTATAATAATAATTGTTGTTATTATTATTCAAATTCAAATGATTGGCATTTAAGGAAATATGAAAGAGGAAATTTTCATAGTGATTATGGGTAAAATTTGAAGTATGAGTTCTCATTGTCGTGCTATAAAGGGTAAAGTTGAACTTATATACAATAAGAAATTAAGAATACTATGCACAAAACTATTCCCTCTGTATTTTACCATAAATGTACTTTGGTAGTGTTTCCTCATTGCATTAAATTTACAGTGTACTATACACTGAACAATTCATAATTCCTCACCCCTACCCCTACATGCATTGGATACCATTATGAGTTATCATAATTATCATTATTTGTTCTTTTATTAATTACTTAATTTATTTATTAAAAATAAATTATATTTTAATTAATAATTCCTAATTAAAACTGAAAATTAATAAACGTTTGTTATCTGTTCACAATAGTCACAAACATATTAATGTGACTAGTACATCTAATTTGATATACAATTAATACTTATGTAGAAAAACAATTAAGAATAAGTAATGATTTTTTTGTCCAAAAAATGTATATTTAACTATATTTTGGAATGTTTGTTAAGAAATGTGCACTTTTCATTTATAGTCACTACTCGGACTCGCAATATGAGAAAACATTCATGCACATTCACAACACGATAATTTCTAGTAATCAAATGCAGTAAATTCTATATCCAATCAAGTTAAGCCTATTATTTGAAAAGTTATAGTTATATTTGTATAATGTGGAGTTGAGGTCGACTTTGTTACCAAACATATCAACAGTGGCTGGCAGCCTCTATGTAGGAGGATTCCCAAAGTGCAATTGTATGTAAGCGAAAACCGTTCTCGTACCTTATCTTATAGGGAAAAAAAGTGCAATTGTATGTGTGGAGCGCCAGTATCTTTGCGTGTGCTCCATTTCTATTATTTCATTTACTTTGCTTTTCTACTCGCCTGACAGCACAAACAAACAGAGATTGACAATGCAACAAACAAGGAATAAATCCTTCCTTTTTATCATTTGACTCTTCTTAGTCATAATAGGATTGACTCAATGGTAGGTGCTAGCATCTCCTCTGCCCGGCTAGTCGTCCAATTTGAAAGTGCCAGTTGTATTAGTGGACGCATAATTGTTTTTAGTAGTGGCTGAGTTTCGATTTATCAAGTTAACTCTACATTTTTCTATAACTCTAATTTATAGTAAGGGTTTTTGCATAATTATTTGTAAAAAATGACAATGATTTTATAACTAAACAAGTATATATATTTTTTTAGAAAGCCCTTTCTTGATCATGAGTGGATCCGCAACTGCATATCAACATGTATGAACTCATTCGAGCAGAACAAAGTTTTGCAAGACAAAAACTAAAATGTGCACGAATCAAGAAAAAATAACAAAATCAATCGAATCGATAGGTTTGGTCGGTTTCAATTTGATTTTTTATTTGAGTCATTTTGCAGTTCGGTTTGAAAGTTTTAGAACTGATAGGTTTTAATTCGGTTGACGGTTTATACAGTTTGGATCGACCTATAATTGAACCGACTGAAACCTATTAATATAAATATTAAATCATTATAATTATATTTTTCACAAAAATATATAATTAGTACCATTTTTTGTATTTAGAAATTAAATTAAAACTTAAAAATATAAAAACTTTATGGACATGGATAAAATAAATTATTTATAACTTAAAAAATTATAAAAATATAGTTTTAGCTTAAAAAAGCGGTGGAAACCGATCGATTTTATCGTTCAATTTTCTATTCGGTTAATATTTTTTCATTTCCATTCGATTTTCAATTCATGCAAATTTAATCCTCAGTCGAACTCAATGATTGATGCGCACTCTAGCAAAAAGCCAAAAACATGTGAAAGTGTATCAACCTACTCTAAGTCAATATTGCGGAAGCTAAAGTAGAGAGACACGATATAATTTTTGCGTAGGTTGTGTTAACGAACAACCTACACGGTAGCCTTGCGGCCAAAAAGAATAATCAAAATAAGTGTTGTGTTGTTACAATGTTTAGCACCACACAACATCAACACTTCTTACAAAAAACACTAAACGTATGACCTTAAAAGACTAAGGACCATACACACTAAACTACGAATTTAATCTGCAAAAACTCTCTATCTAACTGAAAACTATAACCAGTATATATAGAGATAGTTCATGGGCTTGATTTCCATAGTCTTGTAACCGCCAGCCCATGTTTTCCCCAATTCTCTCAACTGTTGTCGTGCTTCGCAAGATGCGTCTGGGATTGTGGAAACAGTTACGGACTGTTTGATGACTCCGATATTTGTGGAAACAGATTTCCACTGGGCGCAAAGATCTCAACCGCCTAGCATGACTTGGTCTTCTCCAGTCTTCGTGCATTCTTCAAGCATACCAAGTCAAACGTCCACGTGGCAACGCTGAGTCAGCATCAACTGTTATGTTGAGCTTAAAAGCTGAGTCAACAAACATCCTGTGAAGAACACAAAAACACACATGTTAGTTTAACATAATAAACAACAATATAAAATACCTAACAACATGCCTAGCTAATTGTTTTTTATAGTAGTCCCTCCGGTCTATTTTAATTGACACACTTTATTATTATAATACACTCAATTGAATATAAAATGTCTCAACTAAAGTAGGCCGGAGGGAGTAATTTTATAAGACTAAATACAAATAAAATAATAAATAATGTATAACAATAATTAATGTTCATCAGATACTCGTACAATTATTTAAACCATATATATGTGAAGCATGTGGTGACTGAAACATCATAATTTCTAACCTCATAATAACGCATTTGTATATTTGTATCGGTGGGGCCAAGCGACTTGTGTATTGTTTTTAGTGGAGAATCCAAATAGAAGAATCGTTAGTAGTTTGTCCTAACCTAAGCTAAGCAAAAAATGAAATGGCAGTACTTAATTTTGCCTAGCTTTTGAGAAGCTAGCTGGGTAATTGATCAATGGTCCAAACTTTCTCATTACTATATGGAGTGTGGAACTTGAATGAACTATGCAAAAGTTCAACTACGACGATCCAACTCGCTGTTGAGTTCAATAGGGGTTCGAGTTATATTGCTACCTATAAATAGCCTATTCTCCTTGTAAATAGATTTGGAAAAATCATATAGTGAAAAATTCTAGCTTGACATCGCTCCCAGACATAGTCGCAAGACGAACTGGGTAAATAAATTCGTGTCTTCTTTACTGTTCGTGATTGTGTGCGTGTGTATTTTCTCAACACTATATATATATTCACCATGCATGTGGCTCCCACGTTTCATTAAATTCTCCTCCTACCTCTAAATTCTAATTATGGTGATGGGTCCTTAATTAAATATATCTATCTTTACTAAATTATTTTTATAAGCCTCATTTATTTGAACTAGCTAGGCAAAAAATTATAGTTGGGGACACCACCTTTATAACTTTCTTCTTCTTTAACAGATAATATACTCCATTAATTAGTTTCATATTATCTTATAATATAACAATACAAAATCACACACACAAATTCAACTTGTAGAATCGTGTTTTGCTAAACATACGTTTTCAAGATTAATTACTAATATTAAAACCGTTTAAGAGTATTAGTTAACTAAAATCGTGTTGATGCAAAAGAGTGATGATTGACTATTCATGATACCCAAAAGAAAATGACAAGGTATCTATTTTTTTTATATACTCAAGTATATATGCATGATTACAAATTACTAATATTAAAACCGTTTAAGAGTATTAGTTAACTAAAACCTCTATAATTACAAAACAATTAGGCCTTGTTTGGTAGCCTCGTTATGTTTCGTCAAGTTAGGTTAAATTTTCACAAGAGAGATGAGATAAAATTAAACAAGATTGTTATTTTGTTGTTTGGTAGGCAAGCTGTAGACTTCATGTGTTTTTATAGAATGTTGTATATTTACATTTTTGTCCTCGAAAATTTGACACATGGTGGCAAGAAATGGGAGAAACACTTTTTACTTATTCTGCAAATATGATTACAAAGATTGAAGTGGTTGTTGCCTCTTTCTTGTTGGTCTCAAATTAAAGACAATGTTGCCCTCTCGCTCAATTTCTTCTACAAATAAGAAAATTCACCTCTCCACCAACACTTTCTTTATTCCATAATAATTTTTTCAAATTGGCAATTTTTCCAGTAACGTAGAAGAGGGATTTTCAAAAATTACAAAACAAAATCGAGAGAGGAGCATAAATTTTCTCTCTGAATTTATTTTGCAACACATGATAAGAAAGATGGAAGCGAGAGCCATGGTTGAACCTGAGCATAGAAGACTGTCAAAAAGGAAAGAGGGAAAGAGAGACACTCATGACTGTTGAAAAAGAAGACAATATAGAAGAGGGAGAAGATAGATACAGTGAGAGAAAGAGTGGTTGTAGCTTGAGCGGACAAGAAGTGAGAACAACCATGGCTACTGCAAAAAAAGAAAGAGGAAGTAGAGCGAAAGGGTCGAGGGAGAGAGAATCATCGTTGGTTCTGCGGTTATTTTTGGAATGAAGTGAAATTAAAACCGAGATAAATTTTAACCCACCAATTTGGTGGGTTACATTATGTAAGGTGAAATAGTATATAACAGAGGGCTTGAGTTTAATAACGGGCCGAAGAGTTAACAAAACAGAGCTACCAAACACCTGTTTTAGCATATTTATTTATCCTAACTAGCTAAAACATGACTACCAAACACCCCCTTAATGTACTAGACACACGTTCTTCCAACACAATAATCATAGTATTTAAAGATCTTAATAAATCATATCTTTATTAGGAGGTAGGAATTAAACGAAATTAAAAATAAAATATTCGCTCTGTCCCATTATTTAGACATATTTTAACTAAAAATGTGATTTTTTATTTATTAAAATATGTCTAAATAAATGGAAGAAACCAAATGAATTAAGTGGTTAATAAATGAAATCAAAAGTTCTGTATACAGTTTATAAATTAGCAATACAAAACGGGCCGGGATTTCCCAACCCAAATCTACATCACTAAACTATATCGATCTCCTTTTATGAATTTTTTTAGTTTTGGTTTAGGCTAATCAACACAAATTATATCGATCTCTCCACCAATTTACTGGTAGAGTTGTTATCAAAATGAATTGTAATAAACACTCTCACTCTCATGTTTGAGTTGGATTCCATCAAAAGTTTAAAGATATACACAAGTTGGTATCGAGTTCGGTTTGAGCTTTGTAAACAAAGTTGAAATTTATCTTGATAAAAGATTTAACCTCGAGTTGAGTTGAAGTTTGGTCTAAAGCGGTTTGGAGGTGGGGTCGCGCCGGGGGTGCAGAGAGGCGGTTTTTTGGGCTAGGGGTGTTGTTGGGGGTGGTTTCCGGTGTCTGGCCGGACTAGGGGTGCGGTTTTGGGCTGTAAAAAAGTATAGATAAAATTATATAAAATAACTTTTGCAGGTTTGTTTTTTATTTTCAGTATAAAATGGATAATTTTGATACGTAGTTTAAGAAATGAATATTTTTTATACGTAAAATTTTAAAATGTGTATTTTTAATTTTTACCTTTTATTTTTATTATTTCTACACCTATTGGTATTTTGTAAATAAGTGTGATTCTATACTAAAGAACCAAATTTACACTTAAGTGTTGTTCGTTATCATATATGATTCAAATACATTATTTGTACCCCTTAATTTTATCAATAATTAAGGTTAAATTGAATATTAATTTATGCGTAGGACCTTAAGTAGAAATATTGTAAACTACAACATTTCCTATTTCTGTATACATGCTAGTCTGGAAATTGTGAATATGCCTTAATTCAGTAGTTTAATTAAGTAGGGAATATATATACACACACTAGTATATATAGAGAAGAAGTATTTATATATGTGGAATAGTACAATAATGAGCCGTTGCCAAATTCAGAAATTAAAGCAGTACCTTCTCTACATCATCACCCCAAGCCCGGCCCCGACGTCGCGACACGTGCATGCACTATCTACCCAATACTAATTCCGTCCACCAAAAATATTCTCACTTTGACCCGACACGAGTTTTAATAAATTGTTTGACTTAGTAGATAATATGTAAAGTGTTTTGAGTGTTGTTTATTTAGTGGATAATGAGGTCCACTTTATTTATGATGTATAAAGTGTATTGAGTAGTGAGTGGAGTAAGAGACTCACATTAATTGAGTAGTGTGTAGTTATTAGAGAATGTGACTCGCATTATTGATAATGTGTTAAATTGTGAGTGGAGTAAAAAGTTGTCAAAACTAGAAACAAAGCGAGAAGAAACTTGGTGGACGGACTAAAAAGGAAATGTGAGAAGAAACTTGATGGACGGAGGTAGTATCTAATATTTCAATTACATTATTTATTTATTTAATTTCGCCTTCTTCCTAAAATATTACTTCATTGGTCTCGATAAAAATAATTACGTTCTTTTATTCGATCATCCCATTAAAAAATAAAATTTTAAAATATATCACTTCTATTTTTTTTAAACACAATATTTTACTTTTTTAATCTTCATGTCGGACGGTCGCTTTTAGCAGTATAGAGAGAGTATATTTTTTTGTTGGTGACGGAGAGAGTTCTTCATTTAAATTACAATATTATATTTTTCCTCTTATTTGAATTGTACTAATGATGTGGAATAAGTGGCGGACGACTATGTGAGGATTAAACATCAAGAAAATATTTATCGTCGATTAGAATTGAAATGGACATATTTTTTTTTACTTCGAGCTCGTAATTTCTAATTAAAACCTCTTTTTGGAAGCGGAATGACAAGATAAATAAAATTCACTGTTTTGTTGTGGTGTATGGGCTTACGAGCTAAATTCAGTCATTATGCAGCTCGTTTAGCTAATTTTATTATTTCCGATTAGTTATGGTATTTTATTTCAATTTCAATTTACTTCATAGTCGTGATATATTTAGATATTTCGTTTCATAGTCAAGATATATTTCGATAATTTGTTTCTTATTAGAATTAGAGTTTATATAGACTTATAAATACTATATTTGATGTGTTGGACTACTCACGATATACTTGGTAGTTTTCGATAATAATATATTTTTTAAATCACTACGACTAACGTTTGTCTTCTATCATAATTGTTGAGTGCCAACTAATTTTAATTTATTTCCATAAACAAGACACAAATTTTAATTTATTTCCATAAACAAGACACACTTTATTAGCCAATTTAATGTGTATATCCACACACTGTTCTCTTTCCTATTGCACGTGGGACTTGGAAGGTGAGAATTTGGGAATGAGACTTCAAATTTTTTTGATCTCGACCCAAGTTAAGATGAGATTCGGGATTCTAAATTTCCATTTTTTTAGGATTATAATCCGAGATTGAAAAATTAGAAATTTTTGGATACTGAGGGTCTCAAATTTCGATCGAGACTTTCGATTTCTCAAATTAATTTTAAAATTCAAGAAATTTTGGAGTTCAAGACTTTGTGACTATTCGAGACATTTTTATTCAGGACTGAGAATTCAAAATTTTGAATTTCATAACTTGAGAGTCTCAAAGTCCTAAACAAAAACAGTATCAAAAATTGATATTTTTCAAGATCGAAACTTCTGGACGGGTACCCGATCCTGTGCCGACTCAATCCTACACGAGAGGCGTAACCTAGCTCCTCCATTTATTGGCTCATTGCCTCTCTTAGCTATCTTTATTATATAGCAAATAAATCTCTCTCTCTCTCTCACAAAAATCTCGCCATTTCTCACATAATTCCCCATATATAGTTATATATTTCATTCCTTGTAAGGCCTTGTTTGAAAAGAAAGCATGGACAAGAATGTGACACCGAACCCAAAAAAGGAAAGCAAAAACAAGAAGAAGAAGAAGCAGCCTCTGAAAGTGGTGTACATCACAAACCCTATGAAGTTCAACGCCACCTCATCGGAGTTTCGAGCACTCGTGCAGAAGCTCACCGGCCAAGATGCCGACGTATCCGATTTCTCAAGGTTCTCCTGCGCCCCAGACAAAGTGGAGGAGCCCAATGTTCATGCAGCGGCGGAAGTAGGGCACTGCAGCGGTGGACCGGCACCGGAGAAAGGGTCGGATCTCATGTCGTACAAGGACGACGAAGGAGACGTTTGTCGTACTCCGGAGATGATCGACAATTTTGAAGACTTTTCTGCAGCTTATACTTTGTGGAATTCATAATAATGAAAATGTTTATCATGGTGTGCTCAAAAGGCTACCATCGGAGCTATGGAATGTAATGTAAGTAAATAGATTTGGGCATGTGATTTTTGGTGAACTCTAGGTAGGTAGGTCTTTATTTTGTTGTTGTTGTTATTTCTTGAATTTAATAAAATCTTGTTGCTTTAATCGTCTTGTAGTAGTTCCTTTAACGTGTTAGGGCCCTCTTAAGGTAATTAGGATTTAGGAGACTAAAAAAAAAATAGAATGTTGTGTCTTAAAAAAATTAGGAGTGATATATTTTAAAGTTAATTTTTTTTAGAAAAATTGACTACTTTTAATGGGACAACCTAATAAAAAACGTGCGACATTTAGCGGGACGAATGGAGTTGATTTAGTTGACCTAGGGGTGAGATTATATGACTGTAGTAAGTTCAATTTGAGAGATTGGAACATTTGTTGTTTTAATATTATTATTAACTATCTTCGGATATCAACTATATATATTGATAAGGAAGATGATTAAAGATGATGGAGTATTAATTACTTTTGATTAGATCTTGCAAATCCACAATTCCAAGCAATGATAAAAATGGAAACTAACCAAAGTATATATACAATTGTTTTTATGACTAATTAGGAATTAGCTAGTAACATATATTATCAATTAATTATATATAACGTCCCGTATTTTCTTAAATAAAGCAAAACGTTTGAAATAATTATAGAGTGGAAGCCTTTAAAAATAACATTTGAATATTTAAATAATAAATAACGGACTTTAAAATCAAGTCATCGAGAATATCTCTTAATAGAAAAATATAATAAAATAAAAGTAAAATAAAAAGGTGTTATATTGCCGCTACACGCGTGACTCCTTAGCCTAAAAAATATAATATAATAAAGGGATTAATATATCCACATACTCAAGAAATACGTAACAACCAATATTTAAACGATACACAACGTAATCATGCAAATGCCCGTAGAATGTATAACGTATTGTAGGCTTTTACCCAAGAACTCTTTCCCTGGCCTCGTATAATGTATCTCGTATTGCACGGTGGCTTCTATCCCAAGGATCTTTTCGAATCCCGGACTCTTTACTGATAAATAATTCCCCATAAATAGTCAGATCACCCCTCACCTGATAAATAATTCCACATAAATAGCCAGATATCATCATAGACAATTATAAGATCACGAAATCACGCATAGAGTAACTCTAATAAATCTGAAAATTATAGATTTAAGAAAGTGGGAGAGTAAGCGACTGATTGGTTGTGATTGAGGATGTGAAAAATAAATAAGAGTATGATATATACATACATATATATATATCATATATAAGAGTATGAATAACTAGGGTTTGAATTAAATCATAATAAAATAATATATAAGTCTCCTTAAAAATATAAAAGATATAAATTCAAAAAACTATAATATTAATATATATATATATATATTTCCTTTTTTAAATACGGGTCGTCACATTAATGTTTCGACATTGGCAGTCATGTTTAACTCATCCTCTTATAACATACTATTAACACATAAATGGAACTTTTTTGGGTGAGGTTTGGGAGATTGGGTTTGGGAGCTTTGGGTTTCCGAAGTCTCTACTTTAATAATTATAGAATGATTGAATTTGAGAAAAATGATATTAATTAAATTTGTAATATAAAATAAATAAATACGAAAAAAAATAAATAAAAAAAACGAAAATTAAAATAAGAATTACAATAATTAAAACACAACATTCAATTTAAAATATAAAGTACAATACATAAAATACAACATTAGAAATAAAAATTACAATAATTAAAATACAACATTAGAAATTAAAATTACAATAATTAAAAAACAACATTGAAGAATGGATGAAGATGTGTGAAAATGTGGGATTGAAATAGGGTATTTATAGATGAATTAAAGAATAATAAAAAAAAGGAAAATTAAAAAAAAAACTAGGGGCGCGGGAAACCGGGTGCCGCAGCGGTGAAACCCGAGTGGGTTTCCCGCGCCCAGCGCCCGTCTCACGAGACACAACCCGTCTCCCAACCCCCTCCCCCACAGCAGGGGTTTCTCCCCCCAGGCGCCTAAACCCCTGCCCTTCCCCCCTGCCCGGAGCTCGCGCACTCCTTGCGCTACGCATGCTCTTAACTCGCTCGGTTTAATTGAGATTAATTAGTTCCAAATTATCACAGATTAATTTTGTCACATGAAATAGGTCAAGACTCACAATCCATAATTAATCATACGTGACATTGTCTCAAGATTAAGTTTTGAACATAAACTTTCGAACAAAATAACTCATAAAATCAATTTTTAAACTCAATCATGTTAACCAAACAATTTCAAGAATTCAAGAATTTCTCAATTTCATGCTCAGATCTAGTAGCTAGCTACCTAGCTATGTAAAGAATCTTACTTTGAGTATAAATCTGTTGTGGTATTAATTATATCAAAATGGAAAGTATATTAATTATATGGGAAATTAAGAGGAATTGGAACTAGAATTGGAAGTTATTTTTCTTAGCATGCTTCTTAACCCCACTATAGTGTTCTCTAATTTTCTCTTCAATTTCAATTTCTTGTACGTATGTTTTTAGTTTTATTTTAAAACTGCTAGCTAATTAGGTTCGAGAAGCTAATTACTAATATTTTTTAGTATATATATTAATTAGGGCTCACTATGATTGAAACAAATAATTTTTATGTTTGAGCAAAATATGAAATGCGGAATTATTCACTTTTTATCCTTTTAATTTTCATCTCAATATTAATGTGGAATAGTAATTAAACAAATTGAGTGAATAGATAAAAGTAATAAATTTGATAGTGTACGTATTAGGGTGTCGCGGTACAGTATATCTTACTAAAATTGTCATATCTTATACCTTACCTTTACATTCGGTATGAAAAATTTCATATCGTTACCTTACCATACTTTTCGGTATACCTTAGTTCGGTATACTTTACTTTCGGTATGACATTTTTACATACATATACCTTACTTTATTTTCGGCATACCTTACTTTGGTATACTTTTCTTACATGGTATACCAAAACTTATTTACTTTCGGTATACCTTACATTAATTCGATATACCTTTTATTGCGATATACCGGAATTTATTTATAATGAAAATCACCTTAAACAAGGTCTAACATATAAAAAACATAAAGCATTACTCCCTCCGTCCCACCAAATTAGGCCACATTGCTTTTGGCACGGATACCAATATTCTTATTTGTTAGTGTATTAATTTATTTAAGTGTTGTAGTGTATTAGTGTGGCACGAACTCCCATGCACCTTTCTTTTACTAAAAATAGAAATTGACCTAATTTGGTGGGACGTACCAAAAAGGAAAGGTGGCCTAATTTGGTGGGACGGAGGGAGTATTTTTTAATAACATAATTTATGAGATAAACCACTAATATCATATAATTAATTACAATATATTAACTAACTATATTATTGTATTTTCATATAACTAATTAACTAGATTTAGGCATATAATTATAATTAATTTGATCATTTATGTATGATATATTATAAAAATAATAATATATTTTAATTAATTATATATTACAACTTATATTATATTTAGTAACTAATAGATCGTTTAATTATGTGATAATTATTTAATTATGTAACAAAATATATATATATATATATATTAGTTTATCGTTATTATTTAAGATAATAAGTAGTATTTTTAATTATCAATAAATTCACATAGTTTGTCATTCATATTTATTAATTATAATTCATAATTTATGAATAAACAATTTTCTTATAATTCAAATCGAATATATATGTACATGTAATATTATAAATATATGTGTATATATATATATATCGATATATACCAAAATAACGGTATATACCAATTTTTTCGGTATATACCGCGGTATGGTATATGACGGTATTTGGAAAAATTATATCTTTACCTTACCTAAAAGTTCGGTACAGTATGATACCTTACCAAAAATTTCGGTATACCTTATATTCGATATTTTATGGTATTTTTCGGTACAATAAGTATGATATACCGTTTTTTCGGTAAATTTTGACAGCCCTACGTAGCAAAGGGATGCACACCAAAATTCTCGACAAATTAAAGATTTCATCCTGGCTGAGTTATGTCCTAACTAATTGATTTGGCAATTATTAATCCTTAAACTTTTCGCATTGTCATATCACTTCATTTAAAAATCTTATTTTTGACAACTTTTTTTAATCCTTTTATCTTTTAAATTATTTTAATTTAATTACTCGTATGAGACTTAATACATATACTTTGACGCATATAATATTGTAAATTAATGTTTTTAATTTAAATCTTGTTGAATAGTCGTTAACTGATTATTAGGTTACCTGTACACTCACGGCTCACCGTACTGACTGCAGTGCTGAGAGAGATATATCAGTTCTCAGTCTTCTTTCTTTCTTTCTTTCTTTTATTTATTTATTTATTATTATCATTGTTACTTTTGTACTACTACTACTTGCAATGAAGATCCCATTTATTGTGAGAGAGAGACTACACAATCATTTCTCACAAAGT
Source organism: Leonotis leonurus (assembly GCA_026898415.1). Lineage (NCBI taxonomy): Eukaryota > Viridiplantae > Streptophyta > Magnoliopsida > Lamiales > Lamiaceae > Leonotis > Leonotis leonurus. Next base: position 1,456,118 of record JAPKLX010000035.1, on the reverse strand, counting down.
TCATGCGAGTGTATTGATATACATTAATTATTTTGACAGTTTATGTACTATGTCTAACAAGAAATGAGTTAGAACATCCCCAACGGAGGTTGGTCAAATAGTAGGTTCGGTGGCAATTTCGTAAATAAATAGAATTTTTTTAGGTGGGGTTTGAGATATTGTCTTGGTAGGTAGCAGTGAGAGTTTCTCGCTTTGGGTTTTCGGAGTCTCTATTTTAATAATTATAGAATGATTGAATTTGAGAAAAATGATATTAATTAAATGTGTTAATTTAAATTTGTAATATAAAATAAATAAATAAATACGAAAAAAATAAAAAAAAATAAAAATTAAAATAAGAATTACAATAATTAAAACACAACATTCAATTTGAAATAGAAAGTACAATACATAAAATACAACATTCGAAATAAAAATTACAATAATTAAAATACAACATTAGAAATTAAAATTACAATA
>JAPKLX010000035.1:1357341-1455649 GCA_026898415.1 Leonotis leonurus | reverse complement strand
AAAATTACAATAATTAAAATACAACATTAGAAATTAAAATTACAATAATTAAAAAACAACTAAACTAAAAATCAAACATACTCCTAATTTGAGCACACATAGTGTTGTGCATCTCGAGTTGCTCGGGCGTCATCCTCGATGTATCCTTCAACAAGATCTTGTAATAAGCAAGTCTTGTTGTGTCGTACGTGAATGTTGTAATTGCATTGGACGTTTGTTTCAAAGTTTCCAACGCTTCGTTACTTGGTTGCTCGGAGGCGGAGGCTTTACCTTTCCCTTTTCTTTTCGCCGCCTTCGTCCCCATCGGACGTTCCTCGGGTTCGGGTTGGGCGTCGCCTCCTTGGGTTGAGTCGCTCGTGAACCCTTCCCCCATATTATTTTTCCCCCTTTTGTTGGTGTGGATGATTGGAACAACGAGTTGGAATTTTTGCGTGTTTCGCAAAATCTCCCAACAATGTCGGTATTTGAACTCTGACCTTTTGGTTTGTTTATACTCCGCCAACGCCTTTTGGTAAATGTCGTGGTCGGAGTTGCCGCTTGCCCATTGATCGCTGCACCGGTTGTAGATTGCGCAAAACTCACGGGTCGTACTTTGAATACGTTTCCAATGACACTTCAATTGGCGGAGGGTGCGATGCCTCGGCTGGTTGCATTGCCGGTTGAAGGAGTCGGTGATGCGCTTCCAATAGGAGTCGGCCTTTTGGTTGTTGCCGACGATGGGGTCTTGGCTTGTGTCGAGCCAAGTGCGGCAAAGTATGATGTCATCCTCTTCGGTGTAGGCAACATCCACTTTGGTTCGAGCGCCCACTTTGGAGAGAGAGATAGCAAGACTGTCGTCCGTAGAATCGTCGACGGAATCATTCAAGTTGATTCCGTCGAGTCCTCCGGCTCTCCCGGAGGAAGCGGTTGAGAATGTAGGAGATGGTTGGGAAGAGAATTGAGGTGAGTACGGAGGAAATGAAAATTGTTGGCCGGAATAAGTTTGGTCGGGATAAGAAGGAGTAGAGAAGAAAACAGGGTTGAATTGAGAGGGAGAGAAATGAGAATTTTGGCTTTGATAATTCGGATTGTTGAACGATGAATTGTCTGAACTTTGATTATCGGAGTTTCCGCCTTGACTTCGGTATATAAATCTATTGAATTGCTCATCTATTTTTATTTTTTTGGCTAACTTGTAATAAAAATGGTTGAAGAAAGATGGTTGAAAGATTGAAGAATGGATGAAGATGTGTGAAAATGTGGGATTGAAATAGAGTATTTATAGATGAATTAAAGAATTAAAAAAAAAAGGAAAATGGGGTGGGTTCGGGAAACCCACACCCGTAGCGGCACAACCACACGGGTTGCCCGCGCCCGCGCCCGGGTTCAGGGGACACAGCCCCGGTTCCCGCACCCCGCAGCCGCAGTGGGGGTTTCCCTGGGCGGGTTGCCCGCGCCCCTGCCCCAGGGGCTGCCTGGGTGTCGCGCGCCTCCCCGCTACGCATGCTCTTATGGTCTTTGTTTTTCAGTTTAGTCCGGTGTGAATAGCGGCGGATTCAGAATTTGTATTTGGGATGGATTGAAAATAAAAATTTTAATATTATATTTTATACATGCATAAAAGTTTTAAGGTTGACTAATATTGTATTGAGCCTTAAGAATATTATACGTATATAACGTTAAAAATTTGGACTTACAAGGTCTGAAACAATGAGTAGATCATCCACCCCTGGGTACGCCTGAAACAAGGTCTCGGAAAAATTAGGAGACCAAGTCAAAGTGGTTATATCTTTAATAAAAAGATGCATAAAATTTATGGAGTCTTCAACAACTAATATTCTAATTTAATGATATTTTCTATATAGGAACAACTTTGGATAAGGTTTGTTATGCCTATATAAAGATGAGTCAATGCGTGGCCATTCCACATATGCCCACAACCGTGTATCTGAGTTTATTTGAGAGTAAATGATGAAATCATTTATTCACTTTTATATTGAGCTTGTGTACGAGAAACCTCAAATGTGAGAGAAATAGCTATTAATTTGCGAATCGTTAGCTCGGTTGGGTTACAGGTAGTCTATACTCAATTTCAAGTTCACTTAGGTGAGTGAAGGAATTTCTTGTATCTCTAAAATTCAATATAATGGATTGTTCTCTCGAATTCAAAGTCCTCAGACGTAGGCGTGTTCGATGAACGAGATTATCAATTTTGTGTCTCTGTGTATCTATATTTATATCATGTCTTAGAGTTTTGTTCACCTAAAATGGAACATTGACCACAAATAATTTCACTTTCTATTTAGCATCTCCAATATACATCGTTTTAGTAAAATTGTATTTAAATTAATGGAAAAGTCACTAACTTTTTTTAAACTCTAAATCGATCGATGCTTGCAGAATATTAACTGTGTTTGTGTGCATGATAAAACAATCGCTAAAATTTATATTGAGCTTTACAATATAACTATGTAGTAGTATAATGGTATTGGTTAGAAAAAACAAAAAAGAAACCAGTATAATTATGTAGTGGAATAAGGTCACATAAAAAACAAAAAAAAAAAGTGTAGCCCCCAAAAAAGAAAACAGTATAATTATTTATATCACTGAATAGGATTATAAAGAAAATATGACCCGTGCATTCTGCACTTAGAGTAAAAGCATTTGTCAAAACACTAACACTAACAGCTGATTGGTATGATGGAATGGAGGGTGGAATGGAATGACCATTCCTTCCTCCATTCCATTCTTTTGCTTGGTTCGTATTGTGATTAGGAATCGACATTTTGTTTGGAATTACCATTTCATTAGGAGAGGTATTAGCCATTCCTCTCTAATCAAAGGTATTAGTCTTAGGCTCCAAACTAATTATTCAGTATTTTTTTTTGCTATTTTTCATTAAGACAAAATTAATTAAAATATTTATTATTTTGTTAATTTTACTATACATCACACCTCTCCCCTACAAAAAAAAATGTTAAATTTTTTATAATATTTAAAAAACTGTTTTTAATAAAAATATATATTATTAGAAAGATTTATTAAATGATATAAATTATATATTTTTAAATTTTTTAATATTATTTATTTGCTATGCAAAATGAGTTATTTTATAATTTAAAATTTTCATTCTAATTTAGATTTTATTTTTGATTGTTATAACTAGGGGTGTAAGTGAACCAAACTATTCGGAACTCTGCTCGATAAAAGTTCGTTTCGAATTTGTTCATTTACTAAACGAACCGAACTCGAACCTCAAACCGAGCTTGAATAATTTTTCGAGTCGAACTCGAGCCTAAAGGTATTCGGTTCGAAAAGTTCATGAACATGTTCGAATATAATTTAATGAACCGAGTTTCGATTAGTTCACGAACTTTGTTAACGAGTTTGCTCATGAACTTTAAAAACGAGTCGAACTTCAAATATTTTACGAACTAGTTCACGAATTTATCAAAATAATATAAAAATATATAATATTAACAAAATAATTTAATAAATGAGTTTTTTAACGAACTCGAACTCGAATATTTAACGAACTCGAATCGAGTTCGAGCTCGGGTTCGAATTTACTATTAAATCGAATAATTTACGAATCGAACTCGGGCTCATTTTTTATTTATCGAACTGAACTCAAGTTTGATTTTCAAAACTCGAACCGAACTCGAGCCTTTGAATTTTTAATCGAGCCAAACTCGAGCCTGACAGTATTCGGTTCAGTTCGATTCGATTACACCCCTAGTTATAACATAGCATACACGTTTTAATAGGTGTGAGCAAAATTAATCAAACTCAAATATTTGATTGGTTGGATTTTATTTCAAAATCAAATTCTAATTAGATTTGAATAGGATTTAGATAAAACCAAATCAAAAGAATATACAAAAATTGAATTATTTTTTAATATTAAAATATAATTTATTTTTATCAAATAAAATTATTTTATCATATATAATTTTATTATTTTTATTATATTTTATAATATAATTTAAATTTTAAAATTATTTAATAAATTAAATGTGATAATTTATTCACTTCATTTTTATTTTAATTTTTTCTAGATTTACAAACTATGAAATTCAATAAATTTATAATGTTTATTATTATTTGAAACTATTGAAGATATATGAGAATATTTTAATAATTTAAGTATTGTGATTATAATTTTTAATTTAGAATTTTAATTTTTTAGTACATGATAACTATTGAAGATATAAATGAATGATTATTTTTTTTAATTAATTATTTTAAAATTGAATGGAATAAGTTACGAAATAAAATATTTGGATAAATCGAACTAAATCAAAATAAATTTTGTTAGTTTGGTCTAGTTAACTTTTTGTTTGGTTGAACTATCTTTTTCGATCCATTTTTATTAATCTGGTTTGGTTTGATTTTTTAGACAAAATTGAACCATGTATCCGAATGTTCACCCCCACGTTTTATATCCTATATTGAAATATATATATATTTTTTTGAATTATTTTGGTCCATAAAAATAATTGAAAAATAAAGAAAAAATAGAGAATTTCGATAAATTTTTTTAACATAAATGATAATAATAAATTTACTTGGAATATTAAAAGTATGATTTCGCATTACAATATAAATATAATTTATTTATTTACTTTTTTTGTAGTTATCAATTATAAGGATTAAATTAATAAATAAATTGTCATTTCATTTCATTCTTATTCCTTATACATACCAAGCATATGAATGGATTAACAATTTCATTACATTCCACACTCCATTCCATTCCTACCTTATTCCATTCCATCAAAAAGTAGAGACAAATATATTGAATCAAAACAAGGTTTTGCCAAATAATATAAAAGCTCATAGCCTACTATTCATAGTCTTCAAAGGGAAAATAGAGACTAAAATGGAAACTTGTACCAAGAATCTGTTTTTGATGAAGAGGTACCTTTACTGGAGGTTCAAAAGTAAAAGTGTATCTCAACCGTTCAAGCGTGTGTTGTAACAACAACTTCGACAACAGATAGTCAGATTCCTCATTTAACAGTATACTCACTCAGACTCTTTGTGTTGTAGAAACAACCGGCACAATAAATAAAAAAAACAGAAAGAATGCAGTGTATACTTTTGCGTGGGATATAATTTATTCCCACGCGAGTCTCACGACTAAAAACTCTTATTAAAAACGAAAATGAGATAGTTATAGATAGCGTACAAAATCTATCTATCTAACCAACTATCCTATAAAAATACAATCTCACTAACAGATTTAGAGAGATTGAAAAACAACTTAAGAGAGAAAAGATGGAACAATGCAAAATAATATTATCTCTCACAAAAAACTCGGCTCATATAATACCGATAGAGCACTCTATTTATAGTCTTCACAACTCATGATTTTCTCAACTGATGTGAGATGTGAAGTAGTTAGGGGTGTCTATTCGGGAATCGGGTATCGGGTATTTTGGGTAATACCCGATACCCGATCGGGTTCGGGTACCCGAATACCCGATTTTTGAGTTTTCGGGTCGCGGTCGGGTATTGATATTCTAGGGTTTTCGGGTTCGGGTAATACCCGATACCCGATCGGGTATTACCCGAAAATCGAATTTATTTATTTATTATTATTATTTATATAATATTATATTTTTAATTTATAATTTAAAATATTTTAATACTCTAAATATTTGAATTTTTTAAAATTACCCGATAATATTCGATAAATACCCGAAAATAAGAATTTTTTTAATTAAATCGGGTAATTTCGGGTACCCGAATACCCTACCCGAAAAATCCGATTCGGGTTCGGGTACCCGAAATATTTTTCGGGTTCGGATTCGGGTATGAAAAAATTAGAATTTTCGGGTTCGAGTACCCGACCCGACCCGAATAGACACCCCTAGAAGTAGTGATTTAACTTGATAGAGTAGCGTCCAAGCTTTGCTGGGTCCACTCTTTCCGCTCTTCTGCAGCAAGGTGTTGTTGCGAGAAACATGACAACACTAGTCTTCACGTTCACCATGATGAAAGTCCTTCTTCACACATGGAGAAGGTGCATTTGACTTCTCATACCTTCTTCTACACGTATTCATCTTTTGAGTACACATTCGCACATAACCTGCAAAATAGAAGAAAGCAAAACTATACACTGATGTGAGTTAAACAATTGTGGAAACTTTAATAGAGTTATCCAACTCTATCAAAGAGGAAGTCCTTGCTGGGTAAAGTAGTGATCATGCCATCGTGAGAAACCTTTTTCGAGAGCTTCTCGCATCCAAACATGTATGCAGCATCCGAAGGCTTCCGGGATACTTAGCCAACTTCGCTTCCGGTGGCTTTTTTCAGGCCACGACTCGAGTTCCTCCTTGAGTTCAATGCGTACATGGCAGCTCTGCAGAGACCTTATGGGCTACAAGCATCTTGGAGTATTTTGCTCTTAAATGAATAGCATCCCAGAAAATGTTGGAAATAATAAATGAAAATAATATGTGTGTTAAGATTCATGCCACCTATAATCTGCAAGCTGCAAAGACTTTCAAGAACAGAACTAATCTGACACCCTCTATTTCCAATTATTCAAGTAAAGTGCAAGAAGAAATTTCCAAGCAGTTTGCTGCTCACAGAAGCATATATACTAACTTTTCCGTGATCCCATTCGAGCAAAAATCATAGCAAATTCTCAAAATATGCAGCTCCGCCACCCCTCGTGCCTCGATATCATTATCTGCTTCAGAACAGTGACAGTCTCCAAGTTCAAGGAACTCATCCACCTCTCAACCAACTGCATCGCAAGAACCCTGAAAAATGGGTGGGTGTTAATGAGGGAAGATGACGTTTGGCCGCCCGATCCAGCCTGAACACGCTACGTTTGTCTTTCTCAACTCTTGGATTTTGCCAGAAGTTTCATGCGTAGGCTTCCAAAAAGAAAAGGGGTTTTCATGTGGGCTTCATTAATGTGTTGCAATTGATTATAATATTGGGCCTTCATATTTTCTTTTATGGCCCAATCACATGGGTTACTTATTTGTTGGGTTTCCACAACTATTAAACAATAATTTGTTTTTTTAGTGTAAAGTGACGTAATGGGCTCGAGTTTGGAGGCCCAATTTTGGATTCTATGTCTCTGCATTGACGACAATATGGTTTTGAAGTGGACGGAAATGATACTATTAATAGTTAGTATTTATATTTAATATTAATGGGTATTGGGATATAAATCGGCCCGTAGTAGTCTTAATTCCATTAGTGTTTATCATTTGATTTATATATGTTAGTCTTGTAATTGAGAAATCAAGGAATAAATTTCATTTTTGAAACAATTTTTAGGAGTTAGAGTCCGTCCTCATTATGAGAGGTCATTTTATCGATACAATTTCGATCGGGGTTGTATCAATATGTCATAGTGAACGAGCTCGGATCTTATAATGTTGCGAAATTACATTTTATTTGATTGTCAAGATCATCGTAAGAATGTTGTAGAGGAGCAACAAATGTGAGCCCAAAAATAATTACATGTTTTGTAAAGTGATGGTGTTGTTTCTTTCACCAAACATGTACGATCAGGGCAATCAATATTTTTGCCATTTTCTGGTACTGAACTCGTCGTAATTAATGCTTTCTATGTGGTCAGTTAAATCAACTCAGATTTAATTGTTAAACTGAAACAATAAACTTGTCTGTCTATTTATTTATTGGTACATTAAATATATAACACTTCTTAGTAAACTTTTGAACTAGAATCACGTAAGATATATAATTAATTACGCAACAATGTGCATGAGTTGGGGGTATAAATTTACTGTGATAATAATCGAGTTATTATTATTATTATTCAAATTCAAATGATTGGCATTTAAGGAAATATGAAAGAGGCAATTTTCGTATTGATTGTGGGTAAAAATTGAAGTATAAATTCTCATTGTCGAGCTATAAATGGTAAAGTTGAACTTATATGTAATAAGAAAAGTGTGCACAAAACTATTCCCTATGTATTTTACCATAAATGTACTCTGATAGTGTTTCCTCATTGCATTAAATTTATAGTGTACTATACATTTAACAATTCATAATTCCTCACTCCTATTCCTACCTGCATTGGATACCATTATGGATTGTCATAATTATCATTTGTTCTTTTATTAACTAATTATTTTATTTATTAAAATTAAATTAATCTTAACTAATGATTCCTAATTAGAGCATCCACTATGAGTGTGTTTTGGGGAAGTTGATAACTTGGAAGATGTAGTGTCATAGTGGATTGATGGTTTGAGATAACACAAAAGTGAAAGAGTAGCAAAAAATGACACCCATGTAGTAAAATGAAGTTGGGCCCACCAACTTTATTTGCTTCAAATTATTCCAAACTTTTGTATTTTTTCTTTTTATTTTTCCTTATTATTATAATTGTGGGGTCAATCAAATAGTTAAATTTAAGATAACATCATAGTAAAAAAATTGAGGTAGTTAAAAAAGTTGATAGTTGATGATGTGTATCACATTTGACACACACTATGGGTAGCACCATAGTGGATACTCTTAAAATTTGAAAATTAATAAACATTTGTCAAAAAGTTATTATATGAGCATCCACTATGGGTGTGTGTTTTGAGAAAGTTGATGACTTGGAAGAGGTAGTAGTGATGTTTTGAACTAGCACAAAAGTGAAGGAAACAAAAATGCTACCTAGGTAGTAAAATGAAATTGTGCCCACCAACTTTATTTGCTTCAAATTACTACCAATTTTTGTATTTTTCCTTTTATTTTCCATTTATTTTGTTGTATTTTGTTTATTTAAAATTAATTTGTTGTGTGTATTTTTAAAATTTTAGTTGTATTTTGTAGCAATTTACTTTCCGGCAATGTCGATGTGAGAATTTTTTTTCTAAAAAGAAACAAAAGTTAGTAGTACAATTTTATTAAGTTTATAATAATATTTAAATTATTTATTAGATTAAATGAATTTAATCTACGTTGAATATAAATATAAAAATGATGATGCATAAATATATATATATATAAACAAATAGACATAAATATATAGAAAAATTAATTTTATGATTGTGCAAGTTAAACTTAAGATAGTACCATAGTAAAAAAATATAATTGAATTAATTAAAAAAAATTATAGTTGATGATATGTAGCACATTTGACACACACTATACGTATTTGGGTAGCACCATAGTGGATGAAATATGTTCACAACATATATCATCCAACGCATTAATGTGAACGCGTGCATGAGTGGGTGAGGAATGTTGGTCCCGAAACGAGTATATTGAGTGTATGGGGTAGGGTTGGGGGAGGGGGGAGGGGGGCAAATACACCAATTTTGATTTTTCAAATTAAGAGCTTTGAGTGATCTCCTGAACTGAAGGGATGTAGCTTCAGTGAGAGTTAATACTTTAGATAGCAATCTTTCAGTCTACACTTATTGTTTGACTGATGAACTGATATCTTAAGTGTACGTGCGGAAGTGGTGGTTTTAAGTCTTACTCGTTTATTCAGAAAACTTAATACTTTAATGTTCACTTTTCTTTTAATCAATATTCAGTATGCACTATGTAACGTTAGAAGATAAAATACTGAATGAAAATAGAGAGAACACGAAGGTTTGGTTTGCGTGTTTCGGAGATAAAAATTCCTACGTCCACGAGTACTCGATGTTAATCGAGGGTTTCCAAGTAAATGAAAATTGTCTTACAGTGATCAATTCTAAAGGATTAAATGAACAAAAGATGTCTGGTCACTCTTAGGTTACAAAAATAATCGCTACTAAGAACACTAAAATATGAAATCTGAAGGCTTTGAGTGTTCTATAACTTGAGAGCTTGAAAGCTATGGAAATTTAGAGCGAGATAGCGATTGAGAGTTTGAATGCAGGGTAACCGGTGTCTTGAAGCGTTTGAAGTAGCAGGGTATATATAGGTCTATCATAGAATGTATCCGTTGTGAGATAGAGCATCATTTGAATTCTTCCCGTTGGAGTCGTGGTCCTTTTTGCCATTTTTTGTGTCTGCAACAAGATTCAGTTCACGTACTAAGATCTTTTCCCAAAGTGGTAACTCTCCTATAGAGTTGCTTGGAACTCAGTGGAGAATCCTCAGATATGACTTCAGATGCAGAGCTTTAGAGTGAACTTCAGTGGCAAGGAACATTTGATTCGTGCTTGCTTCAACTTCAAAATTTCAGGTCATAGTTCAAGTGGCATGGTCCTTCAGTTTTGGGACGTAAACTGAGTTCTAAGAGGAACTTCAGTTACTCACTTCATTTTTTAGTCTTGTGTTTTCAGTTTTTACCTGTAAACTGAACTCATTAACAAGTGAGTTCTAAAATAAGACTAAAACTTCAATTTTGGACTTATTACATCTTTCAGAGAAGATTTTGGAATTTGAATCAAAACACTTATAAATATTTCCCGATAAGTAATTTTGTAGCAATTCATTAGCAATAAAGTCCTACTACCACACAAACTGAAGAAAAACAATTAAGAATGTGTAACGATTCTTTTGTCCAAAAAATAAATAAATTATATTTTGGAATATTTATAAGAAATGTGCACTTTTCATTTATAGTCACTACTCAAACTCACAATATGAGAAACCATTCATGCCCATTGTTTGAAAAGTTAGTCAGATTTGCATAATGTGGAGTTGAGCTCGACTTTATTACCAAACATATCCACATGTATGAAGTCATTCGAGCAGAACAAAGCTTTGCAACGCACAAAAATTAGGGGTGTGTAAGAATCAAGCTCAATTAACAAAACCAACTCAACCAATAGGTTTTGGTTTTGGTTGATTTTGGTTTGATTTTTATTTGAGTCACTATGAAGTTTGATTTGAAAATTTTAGAATAGATAAGTTTTAATTCGGTTGACGGTTTATACATTTTGGTACGATCAGTAACCGAACCTACCGTAATCTATTAATATAAATATTAAATATTATAATTATATTTTCACAAAAAATATATAATTACATAATATTTTTATATTTAGAAAATTAAAACTTAAAAAAGTAAATTTTTTATGAACATGCATCAAATAAATTATTTATAATGTAAAAAATATATTAAAAGATATAACCAAAGACGATGGATTTTGATCGGTCAAATTTTGACTCAGTTAATATTTTTTGGGTCAAAATTAAAACTACCCAATTTACACTATATGTATGTTAAAAATAGCCAAAACATAAATCTTCATGTATAAATTACCCACTTTTGCAAAAAGTGGTCAAAAAGTAAGATTAATATTCTGTGGGACCCACATGTTTGACCCAACCCTACATAGAATTTTGTGTAGCCACGGTCTTTCTCTCTCCCACACCATCTCTTCTTCACACCACCACCGGTTGCAACTCCCTCCCACCACCGATTGCAATCTCCCTCCCACCGGCAGTTATTGTTTCACCACCCATCTCTTCTTCTTCAGCACCTCGTCGGAGACGTTCTCTGCACAACACAGCACCTCCCTGACCTCCGTTGGCAGCTTTCACCGGTGGAGAATAGCCGTGACAACCGCCGGATCCTCCATTTTTTGCACAACACCTATCTAACCTATTCATGGCCAACTCCGATGACGAAATTCCCCAACATATTCAGGTAATCCTCAACACAATTCATTCTAATTTGTTGGAGAACAATGCATCTAGAACCGGTGAAACCTCCTACGTGAACTTCAGTTTTTTTCTCCAATATGCAACTATTTTATCGTAAGCATGCTCTAAGTTGAATATTTTGATCCTTTGTTTACATAATTTAGTTTGAAATCATGTTTAGGTCGTGTTTATGCCACAACCGGTGGCACAACTCTAACAACCGGTGGTGATAGCACACCACCGGTGGTTACGTTTTAGAACAATTGTGCCACCGGTTGTAGCACTTTTATATAGGATAATACATTATGAGTGTAATTATGTGACAACCGGTGGCTAAATATGAACGGAGAGCATCCACCGGCGGTTGAACCCAACCACCGGTGGATGCTCTCCGTTCATATTTAGCCACCGGTTGTTGGTTTATTCAGTGTATTATTTTTTTTTAAACTTCAATAATGTGTCTCGTGTCTAATTAAATGTTTAAATTTTGTAGGAATTGGAGCGTCCGTGGTACCGTAGGCCCGAATCAGTGAATCGGGTATCGCAGGTGAACACATACTACAGGGTTGGCCTGTTAGAGATTGTCAGGGACACACTAATCGAGGTGGGGGGCCATGAGCTGCTCGAGAGATTTCGGAACGGACCGTTTGGCCATTTTATCGGCTGGACACCGGGCACGCTGTCTTCCCAGGCGATACATAGTCTCACTTGCCGCGCTATCTGGTCGGTGCGGGGTATCTGGTTCCACATCAACGGATCTGATGTGCAGTACACGGTGCGGGACCACGCACTGATCACGGGTTTGAGATTCGGGGCCTCGAACTTCGACAGTACGGCCCCCTGCGATCCGAGCGATGTACGTCTATTTCGGATTGCGTGCGGCGGCGATCCACGTATGACCGCTGCGGACTTGGTTAACCGCTTCAAGGGCGGAAGACGGATCCCCGGCGCCGATGACGATATCTACATCGGCATAGCCCACGTGCTCGTTGCATATATCTTCGTCTTTGGGCAAGACGGCCAGAGGGTAGCTTTCCCGTGGCTTTGGGCACTAGCCGGCGACATGGAGAGATTCTACCGGTATCCTTGGGGTGCGTACTCTTACAAGATCCTACGGAACTATGTGAGGAAGATGCCGGACAACAAGAAGTACCACTTTTACGGCCCGGCATGGGCATTGATGATATGGGAATTCGAGGTGATTCCCGGGCTAGGAGCGTTCGCCGGTAGAGCCCGTGGAGGCAAAGGTTTGTATCCGAGATGCCTTCGGTGGAATTTTCGGAAGAACCCGGATACTGCAGACTTGGTCGCTTACTTCGAGGATTTGGAGGTATTTTAATAATTAGATTCGTAAATATTTCTATTTCGTATTGTTATTTGTTATTTAATATACTTATAATTCTCGTGTTTGATGCAGGTATATGATATGAACAACTTAGAGATCGAGCAGGACGAGATGGAGCTACCGTGGACCGTGTCTGTCCATTGCCCAAATCCGATCTCGGTGCAGTATGCTCCGCTGACCAGCCTTACTGCGAGGAATCCGGCCGATGTGCGTCGTGCTAGACATCCGCCGCCACCTGTAGTGATGGAGGAGGTTCACGGCCCTCGATCTACACGGAGATCGGGACCGTCAGTGGTTGAGGAGATACCCGAGCCGTCAGAGAGACCACCCCGACGACGTCGTTCACGACTGCCTCCCACTGATTCTTCATCGAGCAGCAGTGGAGGTCGTCCTCCGAGACGTTCCACTGATGATGCAGGCCGCATCAGTCGGTCTGAGCTTGCAGCCTTAGAGAGGCGGATGCAGAGGCATATCGATACGCGGATGGATCAGGTGCAGAGGAGCATCGATTCCCGGTTTGACCAGATGAAGAAGTGGATGACAGGTCTGGTTGACAAGATGATGTGTGGCACGTCACGACGGAGTTCTCCAGTGATCGATACTCGGAGACGTAGCCCGCCGATTACTGACTCGGCTCGTCAGTCGGATGCTGCAGCTGGCGATGATCATGCTCGATATTCGACCACCTCGTTGCCCGAGCACTTGAGTACGATACCCGAGACATCAGGCTCATATCCGGAGCACTTGTCTGGACAGATCGGATCGATGGCTCCGCCAATACACACAGAGTCTGTCATACCCCCCAGCTCGGGTACGATCTTCACTTCATCAGCCGAGGACTTGGCGAGAGCTTTTGGATTAGATATCCCCCAGTCCAGCTCTTTTGCACCGGCCAGCACTTATGCACCGTCCAGCTCTGACGTTCCGTCCAGCTCTTACGAGCCGTACAGCTCTTATCCGCCGTCCAGCTCTTATCCCCAGTCCAGCTCCTTCGATCCATCGGCGATCGATGCTCCATATGTGACGATGCGGGATTCGACATCGTCTACTAAGTCTCGGTCGACCAGGCATTCTTATAGCTTTATTCGGCAACACTTGCACATTAGCCACATCGACCGGTAGATCCCAAGTACTCCTATGAGGTACACGTACAATCTGTACTCTATAGGTTGCTGCCCACGCTTCTCGGCTGTAGAATTTCGCAATAAATTGAGGTATCGGCAGTCCGGCATTACTGAATAAAAAAAATAATGATAAGGAACAGATTATGAAAAACTAAATTAAGATTCGCTATAAAGAAAATTATTACGCACTTCATCGCCGCGATCGCATGGGAACAAGGAATTATATCAAACTGAAACTCCATGCACTCACATGTCAATGCCTTCAGATCAACCGTAACCGGCCTACTACTTGTCACAACCTTAAATGTATTACAGTCCACACGATTTACCGTGTATGCACGAGATCTCTCAATCTGCACTTGCAACTTTCGTCTGACCTCTGCAGGAAATTCATGAAATTCCTGAGCTATTTTCTGACGCCTTCCATCAAACCATTCTTCCATAATAAGTCTCACTGCCTCCACGCATGAGCAGATAGGAAGTCGTCGGGCCCACAATAAAGTTTTGTTGAAGCTTTCGGCTGCATTAGAAGTTAGAAAACTATACCTCCGGACAGGGCACATCGATCGAGCCCACTTGGCAGGCCCCACACTCATCAGATAGTCGTATGCATTAGGCTTTGACGCCTGTATCGCGCTCATTGCTCTATTGTATTCGTGTTGCCTGTATGTGTATGCGGCTTTCTGAAACAAACCAACAGTGTTCTTACCGAATCGTTTAATCTTGCCACTAAGATGATAGTAGCACAAACAGTGTTTCGCTTCAGGAAACACGATGCCGACGGCATGCTCAATCGACACGTGTGCATCAGATACAATCACGGTGTTCGGCGTGCTACCATACGCGCTCTTGAATCTAGAAAGAAACCATAACCAAGACTCGTGATTCTCTATCAGCCCAATACCAAATGCCAATGGGAACACGTGCTCGTTTGCATCCTTCGTTACTGCAACAAATAGGATGCCATTGTTCTTGCCCTTAAGGTGAGTGCCATCCACGACTATCACAGGCCTCATGCACAAAGCAAACACGGCTCTACAAGCTCCAAGAGCGACAAATAAATGTCTAAATCTACCATCAGGGCCGACATCGAGATCAGTGAGTGTACCTTGATTCATCACTTTAAGCATATGCAGATACCCAGGCAACAGCTGAAATGACTCCTGATACTTGCCGTAAATCACCTCCAAAGCTTGATTCCTCCCCCTGAGCGCAACATCGTAACTCACATCCATGCCGACACACCTCCTAAGCTCCTCCTGAATAGCCTTCGGTCTCATGATCTCATTTGCATTGCGCATCTTCTTTGCAAAATAAGCACCTATCACCTTCGAGTGAACCTTTCTCGGAGCAATATTAGCTATGTCATCCACACATGTGTGATGTCCGCAAAACTGCGACACGGCCCACATACCTCCATGACAATGAGCACGCAACATGAACGAGCAGTCATAAGACGATTTGCAGACCCAGTGCAGTCGATATGTGTCTGATCTAATGACTCGGTACTCACCTCGTCTCTCCAGGTTCCACATTCCAACAGCAATATTCAGGTCTTCCTTGTCGTTGTAGATCGCCCCCTCCGCTAAATCTTCAAGTGTAGGGTTTTCCTCCACCAACACGTCACATGTCGATGTCAGAGCATTAGGAGGGATCATTGGAACCATCCAATTACTTAAACAACCTTCTGTGTTAGGATTGTACTCCACATCACCATCGACATCCGGATACATCATCTCAAGGACTCTTCTCATACCTCCTGCCTCGTGCATCCATGCTGCGAAATCGGCGAATGTAGCACTATTCAAAGCACCAAGTCGTTCTTCTTCGGAAACGGACGAAGAACGCTCAGAACTGCCTTCAGAAGCTACATAATCATCATCTTCATCATCGTCATCATCACCATCTGCACATGTGTTCAGATCAGGAATTCCAGTTGGCTGGTGAAACCATTCGGAAGATGCCGCGACCCTTCTGATGTCGTCGAGATCATCCATCCAGTCATTATTTCGCGATGTCCCGCCTACTTCATAAGACGACACAACGAAATCGGCATACACTATAGGAGACGGGTGGTTCCTACACAAAACTTGAAGTTCTTCATCGGTGGTCAGTCGAAATTTGATAAGCCGACCATTCCTCGATCTAGACAAATAGGAGATCTCGTATTGTGTGCCAAGTGAACTCCACATGTACTCAATGCAGCCTCTCAAACATGATATCGTGATGTTATTCATCGGGAGAGGTGCTATCCTATCTTCACCATCCGTGTACGTGCACCCGACCCAAGTTCCCCCAGTTTTCACGGTCACGTACATGTATTCCTCCATCTGCATCGACATTTATAAGAAATTAGCAACTACATAGATTGAAAGAGCTGTAAAACCCTACAACCGGTGGTTAAAAGTGCATGAATACGACAACCGGTGGATTTTTACCACCGGTGGATGCTATTGTTACCACCGGTTGTCGTGGATTCAGGTTGGAAACATGCTTAAACACCTGAATCCATCACAACCGGTGGTGGGAGCCAAAAGGAGGCCAACAACCGGTGGTAATAGGACCACCGGTGGTTGGGGGTTTTACCACCGGTTGTGGTTCTAAATGGGTTTAAACATGGTTTTAAACCTATTGGAATTACAACCGGTGGTTTAACGTAAAAAACCAATAACAACCGGTGGTCAGACACCATCGGTGGTTGTTGTTTTGCCACCGGTTGTCCATTTCCACCGAATAAAATAGAGATTAATAGTTGCATACCTGGTTTTTGGGTGAAAAACTCTTCAAATGGAGGAGATCGAGCTAAGCACCGAAGGATTTTGAGAGAATTTGGGTTGAAATAATTGTTGGTCAAAGTAATCATTACCTCATCATCTAATGTTTAACTAATTTATTTGCTTTTGAGATGGACACGTGCCTTGTTTTTGGCAAAAGTGGGTATATCTTGCATGTAAGTCTACCTTTTGGTTACTTCTTGCATGTAGAATGTTAAAATTGGGTATTTTTACCCATTAACATATATTTTTTCATTTGGATTTGATTTTCAATTTATGAAATTTTAATCGGTCGGTTAAATGACGGACGGATGCGCACTCTAGCAAAAAGCCAAAAACACGCTAGCTAATTCTCTCTTCTTTTTTTTGTTTTTTTTTATAGTACTTTTATAAGACTAAATACAAATTTCAGACATCATAATTAACACATTTTATAGGTACCGTGGAGCTAAGCAAGTGATCAATTTATGTATTGTTTTCAGTGGAGAATCCAAATAGATGAATTCAGGAGTACTTTGTCCTAACCTAACCTAAGCAGCTAAGCTATTGAAGATGTAGATCAGAACAAGAGGTCCATGATTAATTTCACGAGCTACATATATTTATAAATGAAATGACAGTTAATTTTGCATTCTGAGAAGTGTACTCGATCGATCGATGCATCATGTGATATTATAATGGTCCTAACTTTCTCATTAATATTCACCATGTGGCTCCCACTCTCATTAAATTCTCCTCCTGCCTCTAAATTCTAATTATGGTGATGGGCCCTTAATTAAATATATCTATCTTTACTAAATTATTTTTCTAAGCTTCATTTATATATTTGAAGTACTAAGCAATAAAATAGTATAATTAAGCTGGTCTTAATTAGAGAACATATGATTTTTAAATAGATATAAATTATTTTATTTTTTTTCCTTTTAAAAACATGTGAATATATAAAATAAGCTGATTTAGGAACTTGAAATGAAAAATTGTGATATGATGGGAAGAAGCTGAAAATTATAACATGCATGCAGGGCTGCTGGGAATCCATCTTAATTAGTGTTATAACATATCAGATAATTTATTACTATAAGGTATTATTGGACACCGCCTAGCTTTAAGTCTCTTCTTCTTTCACACACACACACACACATATATATATATATATTAATCAATTTCATTTTCTAACACACATTCAATTTGTAGAATATTGGTGTTATATATTATATTAAGATATAATCTCTTAGAATTTACTTACAATATATTGAAATTTGTAAGATACCCTTTTTCTAAAGGCATGGATACAATGATAGTAGATCTTTTAAGAAGATCATTGGAGACTAGAGTGCTTCACACATGCAATTTATAAGACATTATTCTCTCTCACGTTATTTATATCCTATTTTGATCAAAATCAGTATGGGTCATCAAACTTGAAAATCATAATTAGTGATTATGAAATATATTAAAATTTTCAAGCGTCTAATTTCATGCAAAGCTTCTCAAATAAAAAACATTGATGCAAAAGAGTGATGATTGATACTTAATTGGGTGTAACTATCATGAGTGTCACGAATTTTTAATGCAATGTCACTAAAATTTTAGTGACATTTAAAAATATAATTATTAAATAATAATTTGTGACACGTATTCAAAAGTGTTTTATATATAATTAGCTACACCATTAAATATTACTAACAATTTAGTGACATGCATTTAAAATTTTATTACACCCATAATAATTAGTATTTGAGAGAGTATTAGTTAATTAAAACCTCTGTAATGCACAATCTTTAACACATACTAACATTTAGAAGAAGACAGATTCTTCCTACGGAATAAGAAAAATAAAATTTTATCGAGATAATATTAAATGTGTTTTTCAACACATAATTAAAATTTTAAATTTCTTATTTATAAGTAAAAACGTTTTAAGTATATATGTATTTTTTTCATCCGTCTTGTTTTTGTAGCAATACAAAACGGGGCGGGATTTCCCAACCCGAATCTACGTCTCTGAAATCAGCGCATGACGTCACTTTTGAAACCATACATTAGTCCGATGCAGCGCGTGGGTTGAACACAGATTTCCTTGTATGAATTTTTTCAGGCTAAGTAGACAAATTATAAGTATACTATTTCATAACTTTCGTTGATAACAATTCATTTTCATTTTGGAAGGTTCTTTAATAATGGTTTATTTATTTATTAGTTAAATATTTGTATATGGAATATTTTTTGAATTTTATGCAATAAATAAATATTGAATGTTTCTTAGTATTCATGTAACAAATAAATTGATCGTTTTTAATGGAGCGAATGAAGTATGAGTTTGAATTTAAATATGGGTTGTAATCGAACTGAATTGTACCAAATAATATCACGTTTGAATTCAATTGATTAAAATATTATAAAGTATGAGTTTGGTTTGATCGAGTTCGTTCACTTAATATCCTTATTATTTGTTTTGGCCGTCCACTAATAATATATTATTTCATTTTCTAGACATAATTTCACAAATCACTCGATAACTTAAATCTCGCTTATGTTATATTTTGCGGATCATTTTCTCCATTAAAGCACACTATATATGTACATATATTTCAAAACTCGTATCGATTATTTCGTAAGAATTCAACAAAGGAAAGCAGTATAATATTGCAAATACTTAGTAAGATCATTGTTGATCGAAACAAACAAAATCACGAAGAAAAGAGTACCCACGCACTTATAATAAAAATTAATATTGTGATGCATTAATTGTAATACTTGAGCTAGACCTCATATTATATACCAAACCTTAGGTTTATAAAGCATGAGGTTTATAATTTTATCATTTGTACTCTTAATTATTGTTAATTAGTTAATCATATATGATTCAAATACATTAAGGTTAAATTGAGTATTAATTTATACATGTGTAGGACCTTAAGTAGAAATACTGTAAACTACATTTCCTATTTCTATATATGCCATAAGTAGAAAATATATAGTCTGGAAATTATTGTGAATATGCATGCCTTGTAGGGAATACATATAGTATAGGGAGGAAGTATTTATTTATGTGGAACAGTAATGAATTATTGCTAAAGTGAGAAATTAAAGCAGTGTCTTTTCAACATCACCACAAGCCCGGCCCTGATGTCGCGACACGTGCATGCACTCTCAAATATCTAATATTTCAATTACATTATTTATTTATTTTTTGATTTAAAATATTACTTACTACGTCCACTAAAAGTGACCAGAACTTTTTGATTAAACTGATCAATTTTAGTGGAACAAAGTGAATATTCTTTCAACTCATTAAATTTTTACACAAACTAATCAACACAGTAATTAAATATTACACCAAAATCAAATTGTAACTAGCAAAAGCAATAAGAGTTGCAAACTGCATTACAGATGGTGTAATTCATTTAAATTACATTATCTATTTCTTTTTATTCAAGTTGTACTGATAACGTGGAATAAGTGACGGACGAGGATTAAAAATCGAGAAGAGTTATCGTCAGTTGAATCTAAACAGACATAATTTTTTACTCCGGGCTTGTAATTTCTTTTAAAACCTCTATTGGGAGCGGAATTAAGTCGTTATGCAGCCTTTTTAGCTCATTTTATTATTTCCGGTTAGTTATAATATTTTATTTCAATTTCGATTCATTATATAGTCAATATATATTTAGATATTTAGGTTTTTATTAATACTCCCTCTATCCCGCTAAATGTGGCCACAAGAGGTTCGACACGGAGTTTAAGAAACTAAAGTATTGTGTTTTAAAAAAGTATGAGTGATATAGTTTAGGTAAAATTGTTTTCTTTTTGGAAAATGGTCACTTTTAGTTGGAAACATGATCACATTTAGCAGAACGGAGGGAGTGTATATTTAAATATTTCGTTTCTTACTAGAATTAGGGTTTATTAAGACATATAAATAATAGATTTGATGCGTTTAACAGTACACTTATATTTTTCTCAATAATATTGCATATTCTCTTACCTCCCTACGAATAACCTAAATTTAATTTATTTTCATATACAAAACACACTTTATTAGCCAATTTTAATATGTATATCCACACACTACTTGCTCTCCTATAGCTTCTCCATTTATTGGCTCATTGCCTCTCTTAGCTATCTTTTTATATAACAAACAAATCTCTCTCTTTCTCTCTCTCTCTAAAAAATCTCACCATTTCTCACATAATTCCCCATATATAGTTATATATTTCATTCCTTGTAAGGCCTTGTTTGAAAAGAAAGCATGGACAGGAATGTAACACCCAACCCAAAAAAGGAAAGCAAAAACAAGAAGAAGAAGAAGCAGCAGCCTCTGAAAGTGGTGTACATCTCAAACCCTATGAAGTTCAACGCCACCGCATCGGAGTTCCGAGCACTTGTGCAGGAGCTTACCGGCCAAGATGCCGACGATTTCTCAAGGTTCTCCTGCGCCGCAGCCAAAGTGGAGGAGCCCAATGCTCATGCAGCGGCGGAAGTAGGGCATTGCAGCGCTGGACCGGCACCGGAGAAAGGGTCGGATCTCATGTCGCACGAGGACGAAGGAGACTTTTGTCGTACTCCGGAGATGATCGACAATTATGAAGGCTTTTCTGCAGCTTCTACTTTGTGGAATTCATAATAATGCAAATGTTTATGATGATGTGCTCAAAAGGCTACCATCGGAGCTATGTAATATTGTAATGTAAGTAAATTGATTTGGGTATGTGATTTTTGGTGAATTCTAGGTCTTGTTGTTGTTAGTTTTTGTTATTTCTTGAATTTAATAAAATCTTGTTACTTTAATTAGTCAAGGGTATTTGAGACTTGAGAGTTGAGTGAGGGATGAGACTCTATGGTTGAGGTAAGGTCATTTTGAGAGATTGGAACATTTGTTGTTTTTTTATTATATATTAGTTAACTATCTGGATATCAACTATATATAGTGGTAAGGAAGATGAAGATAATGTATATATTATTAATTATACTTTTCATTAGATCTTGCAAGTCCACAATTCCAAGAAATGACAAAAATGGAAACTAAACAAGGTACAATTTCTTTTTTATGACTAATATTTGGGAATTAGTAATATATAATTAAAGAGAGGTAGAGAATTAGTGGCGGCCGGTCATCAGTCTCATCAATATGCGTATATACTCTTGCAGGTGTAGCATTGTGGTCATGCTCATGGTCAAGCTTAAAGAATCATGTGATGTGTATATATATCATTATATATCTAGCGCGCTGCGTAGAACTTGTTTGATAGGTAAGATATGATAGGATAAAATTAAATTATTTTACTAAATTATGTGTTTGGTAACAAATGTAATTAATACGTCGGCCCGCTATTAAATACTAAGTCCGTGTCAATGCACATTATACGTCATGCTATATACTATATTGGCTACCATGCCCTATATACTATAATTGTTAATGCACATTATTTTTATATATAAAAGGAGTCCAACATGTTTATATAGAATATATCTGAGATTCTTATTTGAGTTAATTATACAAAGTAGCCAAAAAAGATAGTATAAGACAAATAATAGCCACAAACAAAGTAGTATTTAAATACTAGCCATTTTAATTTTTTCTGTACCAAAATACCCTTTTCATTGATTTATTAAAAGTATAATTAATTAATATTTAATTAGTGAAATTAAGCATATCATATTAAATCTAATTTATGGACAGAATAGCACATTCAAAACAATCGCTTCCCTCCTTCGCAGAAACCGCTTTCCTCTACGGAGATGCCGCTTCCCTCTACGGAGACGTCGCTTCCCACCAACGGCAATCGACGACCGCTTCCCACCGCCGTGAACCCACCGTCTGCCCCCTTCGCTTCCCTCCTTCGCAGACACCGCTTCCCTCTACGGAGACGCCGCTTCCCACCAACGGCAATCGACGGCCGCTTCCCACCGCCGTGAACCCACCGTCTGCCCCCTTCCACCTACTCCGCGAAACACACCGTCTGCACCCTACCACCGCCGCCGCAAACCAACATTCAGCCCCGTTCCGTCACTGAAAAGTAGCGGCGAAATACAATGTCGACTTCCGAGGGAAGTCAGAGATCGTATGACATCACGGACGACGAGAACGTGGTTTCCACTCCGGCCGCCGGCAACAGAGCACGTGGAGGAGATGTATTTTGGCTAAACCCTAGTTATTTGAATTTGGGTATGAATTTATATGATTGAGTATGAAATAGTGAAATTGGTAATGAATTTATATGATTGGGTATGAAATTGTGAAATTTGGTATGAATGGTATGAATTTACATGCTCGTCTATGAAATATGCTATAGCGTATGAATTGTGTGAAGCTGTGTATGAATTGTGTGGAATTAGGAGCCTGTGTATGTGGTGTGTATATTATTTGTATCTAATACTATAGTTGTGATAGGATAGAATGTGAGGTTACAGAAGTGAAAATCATACTCTTACAATAGAAAAATGACCGAGCTATACAACAAAGACAAAAACTGCTTACTTACATAGTTGTGATATTTCTTGAGAGTGTACCTGCTGGTATGGATCCAGTAAGTTGGTTCAAGCTCAAATCTCTGAAATGACGAGATCCCAAGAAAATGTTAACAAAAAGAACGAGAAAGATGAGGAAAAAAAAGAACATGTCAACGTACTAATCCTCTGAAGGAGATTCGCTTACATGTAAGCAATGCTTGGAGAATATGATCCAAAAGAAGTCCTCAATTTCCTGTACCTAGCATTTGTTTCTAATTTTCGGTTCTAATGTTTAGCTATATACATGTCAAGAGAAGTACAGATGAAAGATCTTTGAGCATAAATCTGTTCTGGTGTTAGATAAAAATGAACTGGGTATTGCATGGAAAATGAAGATCCCCATAACTAGCTAGAATTGGAAGTTATTATTTATAAAATTAATTAACTTGCTGCTTCTTTCTTTCTTTTTTGAATAGAACTTGAAATTGCACAATTTCATGAACTGGGATTGTACGATATACGATTATCTGGTGCTATTAATTATTTAAGATCCTGTGTATGATTGGTGCTAT
Organism: Leonotis leonurus; assembly: GCA_026898415.1. Classification (NCBI taxonomy): domain Eukaryota; kingdom Viridiplantae; phylum Streptophyta; class Magnoliopsida; order Lamiales; family Lamiaceae; genus Leonotis; species Leonotis leonurus. The sequence goes on along the minus strand of JAPKLX010000035.1, from coordinate 1,431,825 downwards.
TAATTATTTAAGGAATGGAGAGGCTCTTGAAGTTTGCCAATGGGTTGTTACCAGAATGAGGGAACTACGGCGATTGGAAGCAACAAAAATAGGTGCTTTTACGTAGTCTTTATTTTATCATTCAATCATAAATAACATAACTATTGTTGGTCTTTTACAATAATATTAAATAACTTATTATATTATAATAGGTGGTCACTGTGTGCTATGGACATGAGCATTGGGTAACTTGTTGCATTAGTTTGGAGGAGTCATTTGTTGAAATATTTGACTCTTTCCAACACAAATACACTGATGATGACTACAACGTTTGGAAGAAAGAATTCATACCATTGTCACGTATTGTTCCACAATTAGTTAAAGCGATTGGGTACTACGATGATAAACCAAATATCACTCCAAATTATGCTGAGTGGGATGTCGTATTTCCTGGTGACAATCCGTTAAAGCAAGAAGATGGAATTCAGTGTGGAGCACTAGCATTGAAGATGGTGGAACATATCCTGACTGGTGAGAGATTAAAGAACATGACAAAGAATGACATCACTAAGTATCGTTCTCATCTTGCAGAAACAATATACAAGTTCAGTACTGATGTGCAGACTGATTGAATTTTCTCTACTATGGAAGAATATTTGGATGAATACATTGGATTATTAGTTTGTTAGCCCTTTCGTTAGATGTTACTATTTTGCAAATGTTTTTTATGATGACCGTATTAGCTACTAATTGTGGTGTTATTAACTGATTTGCCATTTATTGCTATTGAGTTTGAAGTAACTATATAATGCATGTTCCTATTTATATTGTATTCTGAATTATAGGTAAATGTTAATTGTGTATGAGTGGTATGAATTTTTCATATTCATATCACTCATACTTAACGTGCAGAACTTAACTGTGTATGAGTGATATGAATGGTTCACATTCATATCACTCATACTTAACGTGCAGAACTTAACTCTGTATGAGTGATATGAATGGTTCACATTCATACCACTCATACCTAGCATGTATACATATAAGTTTAACCAAGTATGATTAGTATGAAATTGTTGATTCATACTCGTGAATTGTTACACTTTAATCTATAATTTTTTATATTTTTCATCTGAGATTACTATTGTCAATTATATATTGTTGTAATTAAACTACACCTAATCAATTAACCCTAGTCAAATAATGCCACATAATGTCATATAAAATAAATACAAATATATGTAATAACAACACAATCGTATGTAACATTGTTTAACTAAATTATATTTAACGTACGAAAGTTTCAAGTAATTAATATTTGTACTAATACCAAAACTACAATAATAAAGTGTAAGTATGATAGATATGAAATAATAAAATTCAAGCCCTTCATACACAGAATGTAAAATATATGTACAATCTATGTGAATCATCAAGAACCCCTTTGACTACATGTTAGTCGAGTGTGCCCAACAACACCACATATCTTACAATGTTTGGGTCTACGAGACTTACTAACAAGCGTGTTACTACTACCTACATCCAAACCTTCAATGAACAATTCATTCGTAGGTAAAATTACAGGTATTATCCATTGACGCCCATTTTCATGTTGCTCTTCCCAGCTTAGATGGTCAGAATCCACGGTAGAAGGTACACTATTTAGATTTAACCCACAACAAGTATCAACATCAATAACATCCTCATTGTCCAGACTATCGACATCATCTTCTTCATCACCCTCACCCTCACCCTCATCCTCATCATGAACGTCTTTGTCATTAAGAACCTCATGAACATCACCATTCTCACAACTCAAATAATTTTCATACTCAATTTCAGAATCATTGACATGCGAACATTGAGTATTTAACAACTCTATAAAACCTCCATTCTGACGCACTTGAGTTTGAGGTACATTATATGGAACATTTCTAGCAGATGTAGTGATGTATAATGTAGGAGCATGCAACGAATCCATCAAATATTTCAACTCAAAATCATTGGTTAACTTCATTCTTATAAATTCTCCTGCTGGCGAATGAAGAAATGCATGAATCTCAAAAGACATGTCATCTTTATTCTTCACTATACACGAATCAATCTTAGCCAATAATTTCTCATAATTCATTCCGGCGGGTGGTACAAGAAGTAGATCACGTTGTCCACCTTCATATACATTATTGTGCCATATCCCTCCATGCACAATTACTAAGCCCTTCTGATTCATCTGGAAAACAAAGTTAAAAACTCGATATTCAATATAAGAGTGTATTTTGTATAATCACTCAAGAAAACTTACATGAGAAAGAACTCTGTGTATGAATGGTATGAATTATGTCGAGTCATACCATTCGTACACATTATAAAGTTTTATGAAATGTATGTATGAGTGGTATGACTCATACGGAATCGTACCACTCATACACCGATCGCGACAGAACCAGTAAAATCGATTTCCACCGCCGCCAACACCACCATAACCACTATAATCGCGATCACCAACACCATAATCACCACCACAAACATTACACAAAACTATTTCCCAATCAAAATTGCATCCACAACCACAACAACAACTATTCCAATCAAAATCAAAAACACACCATCATATAAACAATTTCAAAGATAACAAAAAAATAAACTACTCAAAGAGAGATAACCGGAATTTGATTGGGATGTCGGAATTTCCAGCCAATTCCTCTCAATTCTGGTGAGAAGTTGGACGCTTCCTCAGGGTAGAAACCGTATCTCACTTTCTATTCTAATATTTTGATTGTTTTGATAGTAAATAAATATTTTGTTAAAAATAAATTTAGTAAATAAGTTAAGTTTAAGTGTAGGGATATTTATGACAATTCAAATTCAAAATGGCTAGTATTTAAATACTACTTTGTTTGTGGCTATTATTTATCTTATACTATCTTTTTTGGCTATTTTGTATTTTGCCTCTTCTTATTTTCTCCTAATTAAATATAGTAGCTAAACATAAACAATAAGATCGTAATGGAGTGAGTAGTCACTTTGGTATATATATTATATATAAGAAAATAAAAACCAGTAATCATGCATGTATTCAAGAAGCATTAAGTGTATGTATTTATATACAAAAGGTCTTTGACGTTGACATGACTTGGTACCATCCATATATAGCCACACACATAAAATTTCATATTTAGCTAGCCGACACAGTACCATCTATATGCATGGAGTAATTCCTATGTCTTGATGAGTAAAAATGTGAGTAGAGGTTCAATCTCTCCTTTTTTTAGAATTTCTGTAATTAGATGAGTCAAATTCTTGAAAAGTTGCAGCAATTTAATTGATTGTATTGTTATTTTTAACTTAACCAAACATAAATCAGCGCAATAAAAGCTCTCATATGATGAGAAATTAATGAATATTTGGAATAATTTAGATGGAGGAATATCTTTCTGCGTAGAGATTAAAAGAAAAATAAAATTGAAGAATATAAGCATGCATGCAGAAAAAGTTAAATGTGGAAAAGGTGCATAAAGGTTAATTTAGGGAGCAGGCGTAAATTAAGATCTTGTTGAAGAGTAGTCGTTAACTGATTAGGTTAAAATTTAAATGTAAAAATAGAATAGAAATGTATAGATTAATTGTACGCTCACTGTGCTGACTGCAGAGCTGAGAGAGATTGGTCAGTTCTCATTCTTTTGTCTTTTATTTATTATTAGTACTTCTTTCATTACTTGATTCCTTACATTAATTTTGATATTTTTTTGATTGGAGCGTTCCACCAAAAATAACACCTTTAAAAATAGTAAAAATTATAGTTTTAAAAAAAAGTATAGATTTTTATCATTTTTATATTATTTTATACAATTTCTTAATAATCGTGTCGGATAAAAAAAGTATCAAACTGGAACTTAGGTAGTACTGCTTAACAATCAAGAGCACAATTATTGTGAGAGAGAGACTGGAGAATTGTCATTTCTCATAAATTTTCAATTTGGCATCTAATTCAACTCCAATATTATGGTATAGATTAATTGTACGCTCACTCAATTTAGCATCTAATTCAACTCCAATTAAGTAGAGAAGAATATATTGAATCAAAACAAGGTTTTGTCAAATAATATAAGCTCATAGCCCTCCTCCATTCATAGTCTTCAAAAGGGAAAATAGAGACTGAAACGGAAACTTGTACCAAGAATCTGTTTTTGATGAGGAGGTACCACTACTAGAGGTTCTATAGGAAATTCCCTTTCCTAATCTGATGAAGAATTTGGAAAGTCCTTGCTGGGAAAAGTAGTGATCATGCCATCTTTGTACCACTTTGAGAAACCTTTTTCGAGAGCCTCTCGCATCCAAACATGTCTGCAGCATCAGAAGGCTTCCGGGATACTCAGCCAACTTCTCTTCCCGTGGCATTTTTCAGGCCACGACTCGAGTTCCTCCTTGACGTGCAATGCGTACATGGCAGCTCTGCAGACTTCTGGGCTACAAGCATCTTGGAGTGTTTTGCTCTTGAATGAATAGCATCCCAGAAAATGCTGGAAATAAAAAATGAAAATAGTAGTATGTGTTTTAAGATTAATGCCAGCTACAATCTGCAAGCTGCAGAGACTTTCAAGAACAGAACTAATCTGGCACCCTCGATTTCCAATTATTCAAGTAAAGTGCAAGAAGAAATTGCCAAGCAGTTTGCTGCTCACAGAAGCATACTAACTTTTCAATAATTAGTACCTAATAATATAAACTAGCGCCTATTTACCAAGCTCTACCAGAAGCATGTGTCTAAGTTATGTGAAGAACTTGAAAAGATTAATGTGTAGGAATCAAACGATTTCATGTTGGCTATCAACTATAAACATCTTATCCTTGTGATCTATGCATTGGAATCAGGTCGAGGAAAATATTAATAGAATCGCATCTTCCTCCACTACAGTAGACTTGAGTTGTATATGGCTTAACATTCGAATGAAATGAAGTACTTCTCAACGATACACAGGTACCCCTTACTTTATGTCCAAACCTTTCAGGTATTCTTTTTGGTTTCTTTTGTAGAATCAAAAAGTTTGCCATGAGCACACAAATGAAGAGCTCAAACCAAACAATGTTCAAAAACATTTTAAAGATTGCTTTGTGATCATATACAATATGTTACTTGACAGTAATGCAATACCTCCATGAAACAAGGTAGTTGAAAACAAGTAGATTAAATAAAAACAATAACAAAGCAAAAAGAAAGGGATCAGTGTTGTTTCTTACCACTAAATCACCTAGTACTCCAGCCTCTTCCATGGCTTCCCTTTCTGCTGCCTCCTCAGCTGTCTCATCATTTTCCCATCCACCCTATACAAAAGATCAACAAGGAAACGACTGAGAAGGATATCTTGGTAAAAATTGAAATAGAAGAACGAAATTTGCTCTAAATTGTCATCTGAAAATCAGATGTGTAAGTCAAGACCATATATGCAAAAACTGCAAACGTAATAGTTCATTTGACTCAAGGACATGATATAATACTTAATAACAAAGCTCACATCACATCAAGCAAGAGAAAGATATTTATTTTAAAAATATATATATAAGAGAGAAGGGAAAAGAGAAAGGGACAACATGTGTACATAAGTTAGCAGCATAAGCATTTTAAGCTTTGTTAAAGAAAGGTCAAACCAAACATGCAATGCAATCTACTTCCAGATAGATGAAAATACGCGGGGTCACAAGTCTCACCTTTGGAAACAGAAGACCAGGTCCGCTAGTTGAATTGATCATCAGCACTTCAAGTACCTTCTCATGTGCACCATCACCATCTTTTGAATTCTTATATTTGAAGGGAATACACCTGAAAAGTGACCTTGCTGATTAAAACAGATCACCTATGATGTATGTTTGAATATCAGGTTCCCAGAACTGGGAAACCAAATTGCAGAATTGCAGGACAAAACCAATTGGCTTCTTCTCCACTTCTTAAATGCATGCACCAGTTCTCGGAACTGATAGACAACGCAAGAGTGGATATCAATTCAGAGCATCATACCTCCAGTGGCATAGGTGTAGCATCCACAAAAGCACATAAAATTGAAGTACCGTAATTCATGCAGTCAATCTTCTTAGAATTATTACAAGTTCGATTAGCTCATATAGTCTCTCTTCTCATTATTAAAAAAATTCCCAGAAAAATGGCATTTGTAGAATCAGTTTAAGCCATGATATGACCAGGTTGACTACCTCATGGCATCACATAATCCCTAACAGTAAGCACCTCCATGCATCCAATATAGAGATTGAGGAAGCTATCTCATGATTTACAAGCAAAAGAAACTCTGAAACCGTGTCATTTTTTCTCCATACATGGAGAAATTTCCAACAAAAAATTGAGTCTTGGAAAGGCACCACTCTCTTACTCTCTCTTTCTCTACACCAAATATAAAACTAATTCAACTAATCCTATTTTAACAGAAAAGGTAGAGAAGCCCTTAAAAAAGAGTACAAAGGTAGAGAAAGAAGGAATATCTAAATCCAATTTATCTGTGCCTCTCTTCCTCAACATCGCCATTAAAAACCCAGCTCACTTGAACAAACTCGCACCAATTCCAATCTGCAAAAAACTTATCCAAATTTGCCGTCAGCTTTTCCTAATTAAACAAAGTCCACTAACCACAAACACCAAGCCAAGCTCCACATATTCCTATTAATCACATCCCCACCACCCAACAACACCAAAAAACGAACTTCAGTCCCCCCTCATTAACCTAATCAAACTAAATTCCTCATGCAGCCAAAATCACATTAATATATATAGCCATGCATGTAAACTTTGATACGACACAAAATTTACAAAAGAAAAACTGATAAAAGTAAATACCCAGCAATGAGGCGGTAACCATCCTCGTAGCGCTGCTTCTGCCGGCCAGTTCGCGCCACTAATTCAGACATTTATCTCAAAAAATGGAACAAAAAATACTTGTGTGTAGGAAATCAGATTATGCCTTCCGGATTGACGAAAAAGAAGTAAAAATCCATCTACATGAATTCATCGGATTCTCCGAAAAGGGGCTGATTCTATCACATTACTTTTGGAAGAAACATTGAAATCTTTAAATGGTAGTAGCGCAGCGAAAGAATCAGAGCATGTTTTAGGGGTAAAGGATTTGCAAATCCGCAGTTTGTTGCAAATGCAATGCTTATTGGAAGGAAAAAGTCGGTTAAATTATCGCTGCCTTAATTTACCTTTCACTCTTCGAAATTTACTGCGAATTAACAATATTGCCCTCATTTTTATGTCAAAAGTCGGGAATAGAGAGGTCATTTAGGTATTTGTAAGAAGGGTGGTTTTGGGATTTCTGCTAGTAGGGGATATCCCACGCCCATAGTTTATAGTAATATATTATCAGAGTAATGCTCCACCGCCCGCGGCGGGCACATTTTAATGTGCCCGCGACTGATGTGGCAATGCCACGTCATTGCCACATCAACATGTGAGTTACTATATTTTCATTTCTTTGTTAAATTTATTTTTTATTATTAATTTTTATTGAATAGTATTAAACTATACCCTAACCAATGAACCCTAGTCGGAAAGTGATAATTAATAAAAAAATATTAAGAATTTAATATATATCTACATGGCATGCCACATCATTCGTGGGCGCATTAACCCCGCCCGCCGCGGGCGGGTGAGCATTTTCGTATATTATCAATATCATAATCCAATATTAATTTACCCTATTCAAAATAATTGTAAAAATATTGAATTATATATAGCATCTAGGGGTGAACGTTCGAGTATTTGGTTCGGTTTTATCCAAAATCAAATCAAACTAAATTAAAAGTTGGGTTAAAAAAATAACCAACCAAAAAATCAAATTTATTTCGATTTGGTTCAGATTGGTTCAGTTTATCCAAATAATTATATTGTATAACTAATTTCGTTCAATTTTAAAATAATTAATTATTAAAATCTAATCATTATCGTATATATATTTTTATTCTCACGTAATAAAGAATAAAATAAAATAACTTTAAAAAGTTATAAAAATTATAATAAAAAATCGTCAACATATCTTCAATAGTTTTTTAAATTTCAAATAAATATTTCATAATTCATTGAATATTCTCTTTTTAAATCTAAAAATATTAGAGTATTACATTTAATTTCCTACATAATGTTTATAATTTTGAAATTCAAGATAAAATATAAGTAAAAAAAATTAAATATATAATAAAATAATCTTATTTAATAAAATTAAAATGTAATATTATAATAATAATAATAATAATAATAATAAAGTAATTCAGTTTTTTCAGATTTTTGGTTTGATTTTGATTGAATCCAAACCAAACCAAATTAAAATTCTATTCAAAAAATAAAATTAAACCAAACTAAAAAACCAAAATAACCAAACCAAATTTAATATTTCAATTTGGTTTCGATTTTGTTTTTTAGATTTGGTTATTTTCGCTTATCCCTAATAGCATGTCACTTAATTTACCCCTGTTTCAAAAGTATATTATTAACTCGTTTCATAAATTATACACTTTTTTCTCAATAATAATTAAATTTGTTTAATTTAATATATAGAACAAATAGACTAGGTGTCAATCATGTTGGTATCAGAAAAGAGTAATTTTTAAAGAACTGGTGCCGCACCACCAATTTTACCATTTAACTACATTTAACAAGATACTGATTGGTTCGGTATTGATTAAGAGGTAGAACTGATTAAGAAATCGGTTTTCTTATTTTTTATTTTTAAATATATATATATTTTTAAAGACATTAATTTAAATAAATAATAATTTGATATAAATATAATTAAATTTAATCCAATAAATATTTTAAAATATATAAAATATTTTTTAGTAAATACAAAATATTTGTTTTTAATATATAGTTTTATAAACCATTATCTAGTCCGGTAGTACCAATTACCCTGCTACGGTGCTACCGGTATTTTTCAAAAGTTATGAACCAATAACCAGTATATTTATCGAAAAATCGATACTCGATAATCTATTCTTAGTACACTTACCGATTATTTTCGTGAACCGGTTGCGGAGCCTACCTGACATGGTAAAAGTTGACATTATTTCTAGATATTTAAAAATAAATGTTTGATCTTGAAAACAATTGAATGTTTGAAAGTGAATCATGTCGATATAGAGTGTGTAGTATGAGTGGAGCAGAAAGAAAAAGAATAAAAATATATCGCAACAAAAGTGAAGATATTATATGCATGAATCATGATGTTGGCCTATCTCTCTCTAACTATCTTCTTCATTCTTCAATATTCACTTGCGATTCCTGCTAGAGAAGAATATGTCCCAAGAGATGCACTTATCACTCCGAATACAACGATACTCGTGCTTATGATCATCTGTTGAAATAACCAACTCTCATTTTTAATAACCATCAAAACAATAAATCAATCAAACTCAGTATTTAGTCTCCTCATCACCTGCGTTCTCGTCGCTTTCTTCCCCAAGATTTTCAAGAAGCATAAAGCGGGCATTATGATCGCCTGCAAATGAGCAAAAGCATGCACCAATTTTGGTTATGACTCGTGGTTTTTACAGCTAATTTCAAAGGGATAGACAGATTCGATAATCAACACTCACCACAAGTATACTGAGGAGAGAACCAATCAAAGCCATCACAAGACCTGCAAATCACATATAAACACTTGGTCCATTTAGAGATGTATAAGATGTTGAAAGAGGAATGGGGCTTCAAGGCATATGTACCGAAGAAAGGGAGAACAAACGCGAAGCAGACAGTAGAGAGGACGAGCACTGTTCTCAGAAGAATATAGAACCAGAAACTGTCGGAGATTCTTGGAGGCACCAACTCCTCTATGCCTCTTGCTAAAGGATTCATCAATAAAGCGTACGTGCATGGTATTAAGGAAGCCAGTGACGAGAGATCAATGATATGAAAACTCGTATATTACTATTAGCTCGTTTAAATTATAATTTTAATAAAGAAAAGGATATTTGGTGAAAGGGTTTATGATCTGCAACCAACAGTTCAATTTAGGAGTAAGTATCTTGAGTAAACGTTCATAGCCATTAGCGAAAAGGAAAAGAAACTTAGATAACTACCGTTGTCCATATTGCAACTTTTGAAACGAGTGAATCGGGTGGCATGTTGAGAGTTATTTGAGACAATGTACTCTCTCCAAACATGAGAAATCCCATGATAGCGACGCCTCCGTATATCAGAACACATATCAGAAAACTGCAGGAAGATCATAAGTACACGTATGAGAACACGAGCACAAAGAAGTTAAAGGTTTTGGAAGGTCAATATATAATTACCATATGAGAAGTGCTTTTGTGAACTTTGTTTTGTCAGCCATTGATTGATATATATTAGGGAACACAGAGTGCCCGGAATAGCAAAACCCATACACACCAATTGCAAATGGGATTCCATTCCACTTAACCAGTTCTCCAGTCTGGTGGAAACCGATATCACCAAACGTCCCAAGAGAACACAAGCAGGCAACAATGACTACAGTTGCAACGACACCGCAAGCTGGAATCCAATGCAAAAGAAGTAATGTTAATGAATTATCATAAACAACATTATAGAATAAACTTATAATCATTCGGTACCTGAAAGATATGATATCACCCGAAGATCCCTCAACCAAACAGTTGGTAGAACAATGAGCGCAGCCACGATACCAAACAAGTGAACAGAGTCAAGCTTAAGGCCTCCTAACTCCAAACTTGCTCCGGGAAATATATTGGTTATATTGTCCCCTTCCAAAATGATAAACTCTACACAGTAGGACTGCAGTTATGAGGAAAGAGTCAGAGGGGTATTCTTCAACAAACATAGATATGCACTGAAATCTGGAGTATTGGTTATGCTCGACTTACATATAATTCTGCATACAGCACGATCTGCATTAAGATGCATCAGATGCATAAGTGCTAACAAAAATATTTCTTAGAAGATCACATTAAATAATGGAGTAGAATTGTTTAATAGCATAAGAAGAATTGCTATGGATGTGTGATAAATGTGAAGTACCGATATGAAGAGACGCCCGTATCTTCCAAATGCGGCTTCTCCGATATCCGGGTATGTTATGATGCGTTCCTTGCTCTCAAAGCAGTGTCTCATAAGAGAAGCTGTGTAACAACAGATAATGGCGAAGAGAACCAAGACTGCCAAGCTACTCCATCCAGCTTCTCTCACTGTATAAGGTGTTGAGAGTAATCCAACCCCAGCCAGCACATTTACCCCTGCACCATAACAGCATAACAAATTGAATAAAGGGACTCAAATCATTAACATGAACTAAAGTAAAACAATGAAATAAAAAAATTATGAAATGTTAATGCATCACTCTCCAAAAACATGGTAGTATAAATTTTTTTTTTATCAGAATTACTAAATTTTAGAATATAATACACCCAAGAAACTGCAGTTTCTTCAATGAATACTGCAAATGAATTAATGTACCGTTAAAAATCGTCTGAGAAAAGCTACATCCATGGCCAATCGGAAGTTCTGCTGATAGTTGTTCGTGCAATGAGGCCTTCTCTGACCATGATACCTGCTGTATCGATATGCTTTCTGGGTCGTATTTCTCATGAACTGATTCTTCTTTCGAAAGCAAACTCCTTTTTGCATCGGACTGCAAGTATTCATTGTTATTTGCTTCAGAAAACGAGTATCTAGAACTCGAACGCTGCTTCAAGGTGCCAAAATTTGGGGATGCAGAAATTGAATACTTATCAGTTGTTTCCCTGCACACCAAAAAAAAAAGGAGAAAAGCAAAAGAGTAACAGTAAGTAGTTAGAAAGCAAAGTGAAGCTAAAAGGGACCAAAACTCTACTCTACGCACCCATTATACATTACCCATTATAGTTGCAGAATCTAAATCTTTCTTTAAACTTCCAAGTCATTATAGAGAGGGCAATAACTTTTCACAAAACCCACTACTCAAATCAATGGATAACATAAATCAATTTCTAAAATATGACTAACTAAACATATTCCTACCTCTCTTAAGCAGTTGCAAAAACTGAATTACAGCACTAAACAGAAAACACCAGCAATTGACTGCCTCGCATTGAATATAAACAGCCAAAGATTCAATAACTGAACCAAGCCAACAACAGCAACAAGCTAAAATTCAGTTACTTAAACTAAACCCTATTTTTCTTTCCCTTTTCCATATAAAATATTAAAGAATAGCTCAAACCCAATATAACAAGAATTCAGAAGGCCATTGCTGGGGGAACAATATCCCAAAGAAACAGAAGACGAAGGTTACCAATAACTTCGAGGCCATTGCTGAGAAGGGAAGGGCGAAGAGGACGGCGAATTTTTGGAATGAGAATCTTCAGCATCACCATCTTCTCCATCGCTTATGCTCCCAGCATCGGACTTCTTCTCATTATCTTCACCATCCTCGATGTCATCCAAGAAGTATTCAGATGATTCTTCAGTTCTGGTCGCCATGTTTCTTTGTCGTTCAACACTCCACAAAATCCAAGAGAAGGTTCAATCTTTCAGCAAAGTTGGAAGCTTTGCATGGGACGAGAGAAAAGGGAATGATATATGAGATACTGATTAAATCTTGAACTTGAGAAGTTAGTTTGGAGTAGAATTTATAGCGGTTCAGAAGTATTCTAAGGGGTATGATGCACCATGAATTTGGAGATGGGTAGGGTGGGAGTGGAGTGGACAGGACAGCACAGCACACCTTCACAAAAAAGTGATGGCTGCTTTGAGAAAAGGTTTGTTTCTTTTCGCAATGCCAGTTGATGTCCTTTTTGTCTCTACTTAGGTAGAGTAGAGTTTTCTTGATTTTTCTTTCTAATAATTTCAAAAATAAGAACAAAAAAGGAAAAAAGTTGGACTTGATTTCTTGTAATACAATACATGCCATCTGGCCCATATCACGTGGTCAGTAGATATGGATCGGCACAAATACATAGTAGTACTCATTCAATTGGAATTTAGATTGGATACATCTTGCATATAAGTGACTAAATCAATATTATTATAATGATACATATTGATGTGATATAATGCATTAAAGAGGATGCATCATTTCGTACAGATATGGCAAAATCTGAACTAGAAATGTAGTATGAGATTTACATATATTCTATTAACCATTGATATTTTCTTGAATATAAATTATATAATAACCGCGCTAGATTGGACTCAATCAGCGATTGAATTCCGATACAAAAGGAAAGGAAGAAACGTATGAAAAAGAATAATAATGAATACATGAAACAGTATAAAAAATCTATTGGGTTTACGCCTCTTCAGTAGCGGAGTATTTCTTACTACTGCGCATGTATGTCTACGTTAATCAAGAAACTCGTCTAACTTCAACTCAAGCACAATCCAGGAATGCAGTGGTGTCTTGTAACTTGTAAGCTCTGAGAGGAGAAAGGTCATAAATGGTGGATTTATTGTTCATCCATACCTTATGACTCATCATCTTCACGTCTCAGCAGTACCAAATGCAAGCTTTTTTAGCTTGCTGGAGGGTTCCCTTCAGAAATTCTGTATTCCACGTTTCAGGGTTACTCGTCCTGCTCATCAACCTACAAAAACACGATATTCCATAGAACATCAATCATCGTTGTGAGAAGCACGAGCTGGGTTGTATAGTAAAGCATTTGTTGAGGAAAGCATTTGTGTGTGTATTGGTGCATATAACTTCAAAACCTATAACAATGTAGTCTAATAGAAATGTGAAATTCTTAGTCCAGTAACAGCAGTAATCCTATAATTTGATCTTTGATAATTCATTCATTCATACTGTTTCCTATTCAATACACAGTCAAGAGATGGAGCTCCTAATGTTTCCTTGTTACTGGCAAAAAGCAAGCAACAAGTGAGACAATTGTTATCATACCTCAAAATTGTTACAAATTGGTCATAATCTGGAGATTGGAGCATCTCCCTACTGTTTTAAGCTGATACTTTACTCTACAAAAGTAGGGGTAAAGAGAGATATCTAGTTGTATCACTACATTGATAATCAAAAGATAGTAAAGAGGCAACCATAAAAAATATAAATGTACCAATTCTGGAGACTGAGACTGACCTTGTTGCACCTGCAAATTCCCTTATAACAATATGAAAGCTAGATGCACCTTCTGTTCATATACTGCTCACCAGATCATCTACTGTGTACCCATGCTCGCGTAAACATGCAGTTAATGAATTCAAGTCATCATGAAGAGAGTGTTCTTCAGGAAAACCACAATCCCCATTGAGAAATGCACGTGTGCCATCACTTAGTTCAATCCAGCTACAACCAGGCGATTTCTTCACCTCATTTTGCCTCATCATATGTCTCACCTCAGCCACCTCTGCATACCTTCCAGCTGCTCCAAAAGTATTCGACATCAAGACATAATTCGCACAGTGATCAGGTTCTAGTTTGAGCGCCCTCTCACAAGCGATACTTGCCAGGTCAGCATTGCCATGGAGCTGGCATGCCGCCAAGAACGATCTCCACACAATGTGATTTGGCTCGATTGGCATATGTGACATCACCTCAAAGGCTTCCTCAAGTTTCCCAGCTCGACCAAGCATGTCAATTACACATGCGTAATGTTCAATAGTTGGTGTGACTCCATATCTTGGCTGCATATCTGCAAGAATCTCCTGCCCCTGTGTTAAAAGGCCACCATGGCTGCACGCTGCCAATACTCCAACAAACGAGATCGCATCAGGCTTCAATCCATCCCCACACATAAAATAAAACATACTCAACGCCTCTTCTCCAAATCCATGCATACCATAACCCATCACCATTATATTCCATGAAGCAACATCCTTAACTTTTATCTCATCAAAAACCATGTGAGCTTCCCTCATGCTACCACATTTTGCATACATATCCATAATAGCATTATTAATTTTCAAAATATCAAACCCTTGCAACCTTCTGATAAAATAACCATGTATCTCCTTACCACGCATCAATGCTGGCAAATGTGTGCAAGCAGGAACTGCAGCAGTAAGAGTCACCACATCAGGCTGAAGCCCTACACTCGTCATCATCTTCAACAATCTCAATGTTCCTTCATGATCTCCACATTGCGAGTGAGCACTAATAATCGTGTTCCATGAATACATATCCTTCTCAATCATATCGTCAAAAACCGTCAATGCATCATCAAGCAGCCTGCATTTCCCATACATATCAACTAATGCATTCAAAACCTCTATTACCACGTTGTGCCCCATCTTTATCGCAAAAGCATGAACCAACATACCATTGTAGATGTCTGCTGCCTCGCCCAAAGAAGATAACACACCGGTAATAGAAAATGTGTTTGGTATTAGCCCTATCTCAGTCATCCTCTTAAAAATGGCCAAGGCCTTGCCAAACTCTCCAAGTTGCATATACCCGTTAATCATAGAATTCCAGAGCACAACGTCATCTTTCAGAGGCAATCTCTCAAACACCTTGAGTGCATCATCCATCGCCTCAAGTTTCAAGTAACAGTGAAGCAACGAGCTCCCTATATACAAATCAGAATCCAGCTCAAACTTAAACAGTAGTCCATGAATGTTCCTCAAGTCCGAAACATTCGAACACGCCTTGATTGCGCAAGGAAAAGTAAATTTATCAGGCTCTACACTGGAAGATCGCAACTTGCGGTAGAAATCAAAAGCTTCGAAGGGCAAGTTATTAACGGTCAATCCAGCTATAACAGAATTATAAACAAACACGTTGTGAACGTAGCTCGACGAATTGAAAACGGATATAGCATCGGGAACGTGGCTGCATTTGGTGTACATATTGATGAGACTAGTGGCGGAGACGGGATTAGAGAGATGGCCACTGACGATCATACGCGCATGCACTTCTCTACCCTTCGACACCTCCCGGTTTTTCGCACAAGATTGAAGCAACGCGATGCATGCTTTGAGATTTGGAAGTGGTGCTCGTTCTGGAAAGTATCTGTGGTAGAATCTTAGATGAGTTTTGTGGGAAAGCATGGCCAAGAACATAATATTATTCATTTCAACTAAAATTTCAACGATTCTTGATGCCGCGGAAAGGTGGAGGAGCCACCCCGTTCACGGCGGCGGCGGAGATAGAGAGAGGTGAGCTTTTTTGGGCTCTTTCCATATATTTTTCTGTTTGAATTGGGCTTTTTTCAATGATACATTTGTTAATTGGGCCTTTCATGTAAGCCCGTTTACTTGCTTTTGAGTCAATTAAAAGAAATATAGGGAAAAGAATAAAATAATTTCCAATAGTGTTTAAATCGCTATTTAAATTAATTAATATTTGTTACAACCTGAAAATTCGTTGGAATAATGTAAAAAACTTTGCTGTTCTTCATGCAGACTCGACTCGAGTGATGCTAATTAATTTGATATGTTTATAGATAGCAAGAAATGAAAATTGCATAGAAAAGAGAGAGACAGCTGTTTATAATAGATTTTAGATAGGAATCAAAGAAATTTATATATTAAAAGGGGATAAATTTTGACAAGAGATCCGCCTAAGTCGACAAATGTCGGTTTGAGTGGTTAATGGAACAAGTCTTTAATTTGTTACAATATTTGGGTGCATGAAATGTATGTTTTCTTGCTGTCATAAACCAATCATTGTCTGAGATTAGTCCACTAAGATTTTCTCGCCATTATTATCACATCCTCAAACATATGTCCTAATTAATCAACAATCATTCGCTTCTCTTTTTTGGAAATCACACGTCACATCCTCAAACATATGTCCTCTTTTTGTCTGGTTTAGGTTGTTCGTCTCCTTTTTCCCATTTTCATCGCACGTAGGGAGGAGAGAGAGAGACTGCTTCGTTTCATTTGCATGAATCTTGATTTTGCATGGCGGAGCTATGGAAAGGAACACACACAAACACACAATAGCAGAGAAAACATGCATCAAATATGATTAATGCATTATTATGAATCTGATGTGCATGAATTAGGAGAGAGATAAGGAGGAAGGGGACAGAGAGAGAGAGAGAGAAGGGAAGGGAGGAAGAGCCATGAAGGCGTGGGAGGCGACAGTCCGAAAAACACAAGCAGCAGCCAAGAAACGTGCAAACACCATATTTGGGACCTCATACGCAGTAGATAGTAATATTGATGAAGAGATACCATCGGAAAAGGAAGAGGAAACTCGTGGCCCGGGGGAAGTGTACCACGTGGAGAGATTCCTCCCCAACGGAGACTACTACACCGGCTACTGGTCTGAGAATTTCCCCCACGGCCAAGGCAAGTATTGGTGGACAGATGGGTGCATGTACGTGGGAGAATGGTTCCAAGGGAAAACGATGGGGAAGGGAACCTTCAGTTGGCCCTCGGGTGCCATGTATGAGGGCGATTTCAAGAGTGGTTTCATGGACGGAGATGGGACTTACACCGGTGCCATAGGCGGCACCTACAAAGGTTCTTGGGTGATGAATCTGAAGCATGGGCATGGGGTGAAAGAGTACCCGAATGGGGACGTGTACCAGGGGGAATGGAGCAGGGGATCCCAAGAGGGGCATGGGAAGTACACGTGGAAGAATGGAATCACGTACGTTGGTGAGTGGAAGAATGGCAAGATTTCTGGGCATGGGACCATGACTTGGCCTAATGAGAATGCGTATGAAGGGAATTGGGATGAAGGTTTGCCCAAGGGAAGTGGTACGTTTAGATGGGGAGATGGGAGCTCCTATGTCGGTAACTGGAGCAGTGATCCTCAAGAACAGAATGGGACATACTACCCCTCAGGAGCACAGAAAGAGACAGCCTTGGAGTGGGACCCGCAGCAAGTCTTTGAGCAGGATTTGAAGGAATGCAAGATATGCCCTACTGAAAAGATACCTGTGTGGCCTTCGCAGAAGAAGCTGGCGGTGTGGAGCTCAGCAAAAGGAGGGGAGTGTAGTACGAGGCATAGGAGGATGTCTGTTGATGGAAGGATAGAAGCGGGAGTGGACAAAGATTTGGGAGGGATGAGATTGTCTGATGGTGCTGCGCCTTCTGCTTGGATCTCAGGTGCTGGTTTGGGAGATGGTGACGATGCTTCGTGTCACACTGCACAGTCTCCTAAGCCTATTAAGTTGCCTAAGATTGGAAAGAGGCAAGGGGAGACTATTTCAAAGGGGCATAGGAATTATGACCTCATGCTCAATTTGCAGCTTGGGATTAGGTATACTTAATGCACCTCACTTTGCTCCTACTCTCTCTTTCTTTTTTGTTGTTTCTACATTCTTTAGTTCAAATCTGCTTTCTTACTAAGTAAAAGTTCAGTTTGTTTGTCAGAAAAAGATTGTGTGTTTTTATCTAGCAAGAAACTAATCCACGAAGTGACATACTGCGCAGACATTCAGTGGGGAAACCGGGGCCGCCTCCATCACTTGATCTGAAGTCATCGGCTTTTGATCCGAAGGAGAAGTTTTGGACGAAGTTCCCTCCAGAAGGTTCCAAGATCACTCCACCCCACAATTCATGTGAATTTAAATGGAAAGATTATTGCCCCAAAGTATTCAGGTAAAAGGCCTTGTATTCTTCTACTTTAGGATGATTCTTGAATTCCACCTTCAAACCTGTTGTTTTCTTACAGAACACTGAGGATGTTGTTCAAGGTGGATCCAGCAGATTACATGCTGTCTATATGTGGCAATGATGCTCTGCGAGAACTTTCCTCCCCCGGTAAAAGTGGGAGCTTCTTTTACCTAACAAACGATGATCGTTACATGATCAAGACAATGAAGAAGGCAGAAGTAAAAGTGAGAAAACTCTCATCTCCAAACATGTCGGTTTGCAGCAGCAAAAGTTTGTGTTCTTATATTTTTCCATGCCATGGTTAGGTGCTTTTGCGGATGCTTAGCGCGTATTACAATCACGTTCGTTCATTTGAGAACACCCTCGTGACCAAATACTTCAGCCTGCATTGTGTGAGGCAGAACGGGCAGAAGGTAAGCTAGCTCTGCAAGCAAGCATTAGGGAAAAACATCATTTCTTGAAAGGACTGATGGTGGTTTCGTGTCGGTTGATTAGGTTCGCTTCATCATCATGGGAAATCTATTCTGCACCGAGTATTTAATCCACAGAAGATATGACTTGAAAGGATCCACATTTGGCAGATTGACAGATAAACCAGAGTCAGAGATTGACTCAAACACAACACTCAAGGATCTTGATCTCAACTTCATTTTTCGACTGCAGAAGACATGGTACCAAGAGTTTAGAAGGTATGGTGGCTTCTATCTCTCTCTCTCTCTACCTCTCTACCTCCCTCCCTCACCGGTTCAGTATCTCTTTCTCTCTTCCCAGACAAGTCGACAGAGACTGCGAATTTCTTGAACAAGAAAGAATCATGGACTACAGCCTTCTTGTTGGTATTCACTTCACAGAAGCTTCATCTTCGAATGAAGAGCGTACTGTCACTCCCTCTTGCCCTCGAACGCCCGCTGGTAATCACATTTCTTACACAACTACTACTTCTGAAATCAAGAATGCTTGAAAACTGAAATCAAACCAACCCTTTTGAGCAGATAACGGTGGCTTAGAGAATGATTCAGTTCCAAGATTATCCAATGTGGAACAGTTGCTTTTAGACCCAGCAGGGTAAGAAAACGAACATGTGATGTTAGTAATAGTATTCCATTTGCATGAAATATTAATGTTGAAAGGGACCTATTTTTAGGTGGGCTAGCATTAGACTGGGAATAAGCATGCCAGCAAGAGTGGAAAGAACAGTAAGAACAAATGAGGCAGAGTTTCAGTTAATCGGAGATCCTACAGGGGAGTACTATGATGTAGTACTATTCTTTGGAATCATAGACATTCTTCAAGATTATGACATCACCAAAAAGCTTGAACACGCCTACAAATCTATCCAATATGATCCCAACTCCATATCCGCAGTCGATCCGAAGCAGTATGCAAGACGTTTTCGAGACTATATACTCAAAGCTTTTGCAGAAGACACATGAGAAGAAAGCAGAGTGGCTGGCGGTCTGAGGTTGTGTTTTTTCATCTTCCGGTAGCATTGCAGGCAGCTATATAAGAAATAGGCATACAAAACGTGAATGTTCTTTTTTTCATTCTTTCTGCATATACTCTCATTCTTTTCTATCAACATTCAAGCCCAGTTTCCAGTATTGTCACGGCATTTTTTTTCATCTATTTCTCAGATTTCTACTTGTAACAAGTTCAAATTTCAAAATTTGAAGTCAATTTTTGTCAAGTTTATATGGCAGTAATACTTGGACAAAAAAGCGATGAAAAACTATAAAATTGCAGCAACCTAGTTAATATACAAAGTTACAAACAGACAACTTAACTTGGTAGAGACATCAAAAAGTAAGTATTGCTTAAAATCAGATAGCAATGGCTGAACAGTAAAAAATCATGATTAAAAAATAAAATAGAATTATTAAATACTCGTTCTTAAGTGAAATAAATTATAATCCGCAAAACTGAAATGACAGATGTTTAAAAATTGATGCAAAACCAAAACATTCTTACCCACCAAATTTTGGTGTTCTTGCTTTTACAAAGAAAAAGCATAAAGCAAAAAAATAAAGTTGAAATGCCTTACTCTGTTTAAGGTAGCCCTATTATTCTTATATCTGACATCCATGGGATATTTCCCAATATATGAGAAATTTAAGTTCCTGAATCTGGGAAAGACCTTACAACTGCTCAACATATGACAGAATTCTAGCTATTGAAACTTCTCACTCATCATGGAATTATGGCAGGAGACCATACAAATTCATTTTAGAGACTTCCATCTGGAATTGAACAAATTTTTCACTCCATTCAGATAGGTCCACTGTCTCCCACAATCTGCTACCCACAAGCCTTCCCCCAATCGATCCGAGCAGACAACGCAGTCGTGCTTCCAAAATATCTGAGTACTACTCCAATTGACATCATAAGCTCCATTCAGCCAACCTGGAAACCTTGACACAAGCTACTAGATGGAGAAAAAGAACAAAACAATTTAGCTGGATGAAAAAACTATTTTAATGTACCAACGATAATATGAGGATGCTGTGCACATATATGATATACCATAATGTCCACAACACATGTATATATCTCAAATCATAATATAAGATGCTCATCCCAGTAAGTGTTTTGTGTGTTCTTTACCACAAAGTAGATAGATCTTAGCAGCTTAACTAACTTGCTTGAACGAGGGAGAACAGAATTTGTTATAACTAATTTCTTTCAAGACATACAAAGAGCTATTGAACAGCACATGAAAGAATTAAGCCTTTACATATTCAAACAGCAAGTGCCTGCAAAACACCAGATCATGTCCCAAAAAGAATTTTTCATTGTGCAGGCCATTCTGCAAACGTTATGGATGAAAATGCAGCTCCACCTACAGATATTTTGCTGCAGTTACTGGTCACGATCTGACAGTAACGATGTTTCATCCACAAGCTCACGTAAGTAAACACTAAACATGCCACCATAAATTACGGGAAAAATAAATAGGAGAGGCAACAAGAGAGGAAATACCTTCACCATCTATATCTCTCAATTGTCTCACACAAAGAAACTGTTATCCCAGAGAGATTGTCCTTGATGCTGTTGAGGACCCAAATGCTGGTTATTTCCTTTCTGAAATTGCTGATGCTGGCTCTCATATGGATTCATAGGTTCTAAATGAGAATAGTGTTGCCAATCTTTATCCTTTTCACTTGGTACTAGCAAAGAGAGGGCTTGTTTCCCGGGGAACGGGAAGCTTGCTATCTCATCTGGACTGTTGATTTTGTTCATAGAATGATTTGTAGGTCCCACTTGATTAAATGAACTAGTGAATCCAATACTTTGATTTACTGATGACAATGAGTATCTATCTAGCCAGCTGTAGTTATCCATTTGTGGAAGTGGGTGATTATCAATGTTCATGGTCGCCTTCAACGACTCATCCAGAGCTTTGGAAGGAATGGAGCCAAAACCAGGTGGTGGACCAGCATGTCTGATAGGTCGACTAATAGGACTCTTCTTAGAACCTTTTGTGACCGCAGACATCAGTTTCACAAGCGAGCCATGATCAGCTACTTCAGTGGACATTATTGAGTCGAACTTTAATGGAACGGAAGCTTGGGGAACCAGAGTGGAATAATTATGACTAGCACCACTACTGACAAAACGTGGGTATGGCACAGAGACAGCAGCAGGTTCAGAAACTTCAAACTGATCTAGTGGTTCAGATTTCCACAAAGAACCATTATCCATCAGATTTAAGTTGGCCAACCCATTGACATCTGGAGCATATTCTACCGGCCATTTTGATGTAGAGTTTTGGACTGGCAACTGATACTGAGAAGTGACGTTAGCAACAGTTGCAGATGGAATAGGATTTATATCTTCCTGAAAGAAAAAACTATCATGTCCAACAGAGAAAGAACCATTTTCTTTCCCAACATCAATCATGCCAACCCCACCGACCGAAGCACGGAGCTCTGAATAATTTACATTTAAAGAGCAGTCATCCACATGCTTCTCATTTTTGGACGGCCTGAACACAATCACCTCATCCTCATCATCATCCTCAGCACAAACCTCTTGCTTTGTGAAATGAACATATGCTGCCTCAGTCCCAACAGAAATGCCTATAGATGTATTGTTCAAATTGATATCTAGAGGATTGGTGAGACCACATTCATCAGTAACCTGCGGCTCACTACCAATGACAAACATATTCAACTTGCTGTTAAAATAAACTCCTTCCTGACCTATGCGAGCAAAGCTCGCAAGAGCCTTTCCAGCTGCAATAATTCTCTGTGCACGAGCAACTTTTTCAGTGTATCCTCCTTCATCACCAAATGAATGCTTCCGTGAAAAATCAAGGATGACTTGGGCAGGGAGGAGAGGAAGAAACCCTCTTAATTCAAAGTCCTCAGGTAGTGCAAGACGATTAGCAGTCTCACTCTCATCATACTTGCTCATATTAAAGAAACACGAGTCCTCTTCGCGTTCATTACCAAAAATAGACTTATTTGATAAGAGTTTATTTAATAAGGAGATGCAGTTGCTCCAAAAATAAGTCCTTGCATTCATTTGTTTCTCCTCCATTTCACTCCCAACTGCAACATTAGGACAGCATGCCAACCACTCTATGAAAACCATAATACCAGGCAACAAATAGCTTGATGAAGGATCGTTTAATAGTTTACACCGCTCAAGCATGCAACCCATGAACTCAAAGGTACCGGTAAGAGCACTTTGGAGTAGGACTGAACGCTGTAGAATGTCAGTATATGACTGGGTCTCACTTTCCTTGCTCACGTCTTGCACAGTAAAAATCAGAATAGCAATTATCCTGACAACTGCAAGTCTGCACTCAGCAGCATCTGAACCAAAGTTCAAGTCCTCATCTGGCCCAGACGGAAGGAGTTCTAGAAGGTCATTTTTAACCATGGATAAAACTTCAGGAAAGGTCTCCAAGCTGGGATGAAAAGCCGAAGAAAAAAATTAATTTATATCAGTATTAGTAGTTTAAAAATATGGGTAAATAGCTAAAAGGTTATTTAGCAGCAGCAGCTTTAATTTCCACAACATACTGTAGAGGATATGGCAAATACCTTGTCCGTGTGAAGAGAATGCCATTCAGCCTAATAAATCGTGTGATAAAAATTCTCAAGAGATCAATATTTGAAGCCATCTTAACAACAGTAGTTGCCGCTCTATTATCTTTATTAGAAGGCCTTGGAGCCCCCTTGCCTCTTCCTTTCCCAGGTACCCTTGAAGATAGCTTCTTCTCCTTAACAGATTTACCATCGCCAACTACTTGGGAATAAATCTGACGGTTCTGCAAACAAGAGGAAAATTCCAATACAAAGTTATGAAGTTTTTGGTGATGAAAGAACATGCTTTTTTTTGCACATTCTTAAACATTACTTTTATTTCAAACACTAGTGCTCAATTCTCCACCTGCTCAATAACAGATGACCCATACAATTATAACACTGAACAGCAATGTGGAGCACAATCTTAGGCCAAATATTAAAACTTGAGATACAGAGTTTACGCTCAAACTATACTTTCACTGGTGTCTAATTACCAGCCAAAAAGATACCATCAATTATACATATATATATATATATTATATAATTATTCATATATAAATTTTTATATAAAGAAACAAACAACTGAAACGTGTGCAAATCAACAATTACAACCAGTACACAACTCTTAAGAACATAAAGAGAATAAACTAGTTCACAAACTAGTTCACAAACTCAAGTTTACCTTTTCAAATGCTATGATTAAGTTGTCTCTTGCGGTGATGAAAGGATTATCAACAGACAGGCTCCGAAAATAGCGGTAAATAGACACCAGTTCATCATTGCAATACCCTGCAAGTATAGCAAGCTGAAGAGAAAAGAGAGCAAAATAGATAAACAAACAGTTAATAATGACTTCAGTTAAGGGATATATTGTATATTGGTAATCAACATGTGAAAGAGCAAAAAGAACGGTAATTTGAGTGCCTGATGATGTGCATTGCCATTTGAGGGGCACAGAGAAGAAGCTCGCATATAGTGAGTTGACGCAGCTGCAAAATCCCGTGCCTTAGAGTCCCCTTCCCCATACAATCCTTTGTAACGAGCAAGATCTCCCAAATAAATCAGACAACGGTGACAAGATATCGACCACTTTTTCACCTCGGATGATTTGCTTTCATCTTTTAACATGGGGATCGGATTACCATCAGAGAAATATTCTAATGGAATACCATACTTAGCACTTATCTTTAACATCAGATCATGATAAAATCCAGTTGCCTCAGACAGGAAAGCCTTAAATTGTGAACGGATCTTTGTAAGCCGGTCAGAGCCAGTAGAACCTGGACCTTTTCCATTTTGGGATGTGGTGGATCCTGCTGAAGTCAAAGCTGCATTAAAGAGTGCCCTTAGCTCCTCGATCCTCTTGTAATGCAATTGCCATAGAGCATATTCAATATCATTTTTCTCGGAGAAGGCATGGTCTTCAAGAACAATAGTTTCGTAATTCTCGCGCATATGCTGCCATGTATTAGGATCTGAAGGGATTTTAGCCTGTGCCGCTTTCCTTCTATTTTTATCCAATTCAGCATTCTACATTGAAGTCCATAAGTTACTAGCAGTTGTGAAATCCATGAAAAGTTAGGAAAAAATAATAAATAAGAATGCATATACAAACCTTATTGAAAAGATTCTTTACAAGCTCCCTTGATGAGCTTTCTTTCTCATTTTCCATCGGAATTTTCATCGTCCATGAACCAATGGCCATAAAATATGAGTCGAACACAACTTCAGTAAACACAAACGCCACCAATTCCACAATAGCCTGTAGAATTAAGTTTGTTTATCAATGATAACCTTAAGCATGTCCACTTAATATGAGTTGCAAACAAATATAGATATTTGCCCCCTTCCACGAGTTTGTTTACCCCAATAGATCTAAAAACAAGTCAAGCATGCAAATAACACAACAAACTGTACCAACATATATTATGTAATCACAAACCATGTAAACACGCTGAAGGATAGGAGACCATACAAGAGTTAACCCCGTTCAAGAACCCACATTTGGCAAAGTCAAAAAAACTATCATTTGTGCTCTAAGAAATACCATATGGTCAAAAGGTTTAGGGTAAAACATGCAACCCTGGGACCAAGCAATTCAAAAACCTTAATCAATCAATTTCAATGGATACATACATACATATATATATATATATAACTCTGAGGTCTTCAAAGTTACACACGCATATATCAACCAAAAATATAGAATGAATTCCAGTTTACACGTACAAAGCTTTGTGCATTGAACATACACACAGAAACATTGATCGAATTCAGAACCCTAACCGACCCATCAAACGGTGATGAACCAACGGCAAACATCAAGGAAAATGAACAAAATTAAGGATTATAGCCAGGCTCCCCTACCCATTAAAACAAACTATAGTTTATGGTGGATTCACGAGGAAAACAGAAACTTACTGCAAGCAGGAAACGACGTCGGATCTACCAAGATCCCGCAACACCGGTTTACTTCCCTAAAATTCAATAATTCCCAAAATCCTAATCATATGTATATACAGAGAGAGAGAGAGAGAGGAGAGAGGTTCCGTAAATCGGTGTTTCCCTGTGATTATTGAAATTTTAGGGTTTCTGTTGATGAAAATTAGAGGGGTTTTCAGGTGATTCGCTTTGAGGAAGGAGGGAGAAAACTAAAAAGGAAAGGTTTAGATCAAATTTTACGAACGACGGAGATAAATAATTAAATATTACTTTTAGTTATTTTCTTTTCTTTTTAATTTTTATTCACAAAATAAATACTCCACTGAAATTTAATTGGGTCGGACCTGTCTCTTCTATATTATATATATGAGCCTGCTAAGGCAATGGCCCAATAACTGTTATTGATTACTTAACCTACTTGTATTGCAATATTGAATGTATCGCCTTCTTTTAGTGACTTTTTCTTTGAGAAGAAAAAAGAAAATTGGTTTGTGCCTTCAAATACAAAACATGACGTTTTTTCCCAAACAATACAAGCCTGACGTTTAAAGGACATGACGTTTAGCACGCTTCTAACTGACTTACAGGAAGAAAAAAAATTAAAAAAAAGCTTGATTTAATTTAAATAAAGTAATTATTACATATGAATATGATTAATTAGAATAATTCACTCTTTGTATTACTTTAATCCCACATTCTAGGTGGGATACAAATCAAGGAAAGAATATTTTATTGGAACCTTAATCACGGACTTTGAGATATCTTATGACTCTAATCCTAATTAGTAAACACTAGATTAGTCTATATTATTTTTATCTATCTAGACTTATCCATATTTGTCTCGCTTAGTAAACGTTCTCTAAGTGTTTTATTGATTTTTTGGCCATGAAAAATGAGACAGATGGAGTACTAAAATATTGTATTATGGAGTGTGTGTGTGTGTGTATAGTGAACCATCTCATCTACGTGATTTGATTAAATTTTTGCTTTATATTCAACCCATCCTTATAAGACATTCCAAAATAATTATGTTGTGTGCGTGTATTAGTCAAGTGGTATGAGGTTAATATTAAAGATAGCATGTCTTGGACTCGATAACAAAAATAAACCACTTTACCTCGATTGTTTTTAAACCTCCTTCTCTAGCTAATAGCTATCCTTCCTTCCGTTGGCCATCTTTCTGAGACTCTTTTAGAACTTCGGTCTCACATTACCTGATGTGAAAGATCAGTCTTACGATGTGCGGACTAACACAAAGTCATAAAAAGATCAAAAGTTAAAAAATATGAACTATTGAAGAAAATGAAAGTTATCTACGTGAATTTTATAATTTAAATTTAATGTAATTTAATTTTAAAAAAAATAATAATTGTCTGTCGATATAAAAATAATCATCCTTGCTGGAGCTTCTAAGTCTCACTAATTATGAGAATTATTGCGAATTTGAATGAATAAGTGCTACTTTTAGAATCTTTGTCCGTGTCAAGTATCATTAATGGATCACCTTATTCTGCAACAAATCATTTAAAGTGACAGATTTTCTACATTGTAAGTACTTTACATCAATTTAATGGAGTTAAATAAATGTTTCATCACTCTGTCGATTTTTTAATTAGTTGCTTTTATCTATAGTTGATTAAACATGGATATCAATAATTGTATTTATAAGGTTATAAATGTTCGGTTGGTCAATCACGACGAGTCAATGTAAATGTGTGTTAAATAAATATATTTTAAATTGTGTCAAACTTGTTGGAACGTAGATAGTACTCTTCTTGTCCCATTTAAGTTGGTCTCAAAAATTAATAAAGTACTCATAATTTTGGTCAAATAGGATCATCTTGAATGGGAAAGAGAGAATATTATACAATATTCTCTCAGTCCTACTAAAAATGATCTATTTGACCAAAAAATTCTTACGAATTTGGTCAAACTTTTAGTGGACAGAGAGATTATACGCTAAGGTGTACACATACTTCATACATAGCATAAATAAATTAATAGACATTGAGATTCGTTTTTTTCATAATATGGGTGTGCACTTGCAGATCCTAACCTAACTCAATTGTTTTTATTTGGCAATTTGAGAATTTTAGTATATTTTATTAGGCAATGATCAAGCATATTAAATAGTCATATGTCAGCTGGCTTAAGTAATTTAATAAACTTATGAGTCTTCATCATCATTTCATTATCATTATTTTGTCGCAATCACCTCCTAATTTGTTATTATGTTGAAGTAAACTAATGACATAATATATAGTAATATATAGTATCAAACCATACCATACAACAAACTCTTAGGGATAACTAAGAGGTATCATTCTATAAGTTTGCTTTATACATATATCTATTGAGAGTGGTAGAGTGGGTTGCCTAGTTGCTAAGAGAGGGAGAGATTTATTCTTCCAACTCATTTGGTCGAAGACCGACTAAAATAACAAAATATATTGAATTAATATTTTTTAAATCAAATATTCATCCAAGTTATGCTGTATAAAGTTGTAGCTAGCGTAAAAGGAAAAAAGACGACCAACTCGGAAATCACATGACAATCCATCTAAATCATATATTGACGAGTTATACCATAAAAAGTCGTATAAAAGGAAAAAAAAATGAGACGATCCCAAAAAAATAACTTTTTTGCATGAGATTGACATTCAACGCAATTTGTGTTGGATCGACCAGATTGTATTGGGTCAACCCGGCTCATATATGTTAAAATCAATTTTACCATATAATTCAATCTCATACTTTAGTTTAAAATAACTGTTCTTCATTATTATATTGTGTTTACCACTATTTTTTTAATTTATACAAATAACATAATTAAATATAATAAGTTAAAATGAATAATAAGATGATGAAAATACGAAGTTATATTATTGGATTTGAAGAAATTATATATGAGGAGATACAGAAAGTACGCCACCACAAAAAATGGACCTCTGCACAGCATGAGAGGTCAACATCCAAAATATACACAACACTCGCACTCTTTGATTAAGTAGCAAGAAGCAAAGACGATACGAGAAAGAGAATAAGGAGAGAAAGAACAAAAACATCATCAACATACTCGAAAAGCCAACGCCAGGAATTTCGATTGGAGTCGGGTGGCTCCCGACGTTCCATTATTTTTATCTCAAAATCCACAATTTCCCATTTCCACACATTATTCAACACCCTCCACAAACACTCAGAGATAAACAGTCATCTTCTTTTCTCCCCTATCTATGCATACTGCACTCCCGAACACACACTTGAATAATAATATTACACCCGCCACCGCTGCATCTACCTACTAAATCACTAATCGCGTGTCTTTCTTTATTATACATATATACGTATACACATATAATTCAGAGCTGTGTATTGGGGTAGTGAGTGGTTGATGAGAGATGTCTCTGCACTCAGCTGCCCAAGTTGTGCAGTCCGTGAAACTCTTCAGCATCACCGATAATTGCAGGAAAGACTTGGTTTTTGTTGACTTCGTGGGGTTGTGCGGTAACAAGAATTTCAAGAAAAATGGGAGTCGTCGGCGAGGAGCGGTCGGAGTGAATGCTTCTAACGCTCAAAGGAATCATTTTCGCGGTTTAGCGCCATCAGGAAAGAGCTGGGCTTCCTCCATTCAGTCTGTTCTTGATCTCGAACGTGTTAAAACTGACTCTCAGAAACGGCCTGCTGATCCGAAGCCGAAGGTGCAGTGTGTGGGTGAACTGTGTGTTTGCGTGTGTGGGTGGTGGATTTCTTGTTTGATTATATTATAATTATTGGTTTTTGACTGTATTCACATGATTGCAGCTTGCCATTTTCTCAAGTATCATTTCCTGAAACGGGAATGTCTGTTGCAATGTGTTTATCTGCTCGTATGATTGTAAATTTACAAACTTTAGGTTTTGAATTGTTTGACGCACTTATTGGGTGTGATTGTCTTGTGGGTGTACTCAGAGAATGGTCTTTTTGGTAAATGTAATCACTCTCCTCACTCATAGAAGCTCTTACAACTTACATGAGTATTTCGGGAAGCTCTAATGTTACAGATTGCGTCGTGATGCTCTCACTCTTGAGTTCCATTTGCTACTTGACTGGCACATAGGGCTGTGTTTGGAAATTATGCGTATTAAAAAATATATGTGATACAAGCTTCCAAAATGATTTGATGCAGAATGATTCAGATCATCTTCTTAGGTCCGTGGATGCAGTTATTGGTGTCGTTAGGTCCGTGGTTCACAGTAATCAAAAGGCTTAACTAACGTTCCAAGAGACTATCCCGCAGCTTGGGCGTGGTCCCCTGTGCTGGCATTGCAGTTAAATAATCTTTAGTTTAATCTTCAAGTTCTGTATAGTGTAGATTGTTTTCTCAACGACTGCTTTTGTGTCATGACTCATCATTTTTGTGTTTTGGACTTCAGATATAAATCACTCTCAAGGATTGTAGTGCCAACAACATTTTGATTCACTAACTATATAGTGGAGAAGATAGACTCGTGTAGTCGAGGAAAAGTTCATCCGAGAGGGACTAGAGTTGGTTTAGAAGTTAATAGTAGAGGGGGAATACATAATCATGCTTGCTTATTTATACATCAGTTCATCAACATGGATAATTCACAATGAGCAAATTAGTTATCAATAAAAAGTTTTTATGAAAAGGTTAATGATGACGGGAGTAATAGGAAATACTAGTAATTCAGGAAACGTCTTTTGATTACAATCCTTCCTAATATGTTCTGAGTGGTTTATATACCGTCTTTTCTCACATTTGATGTATTATTTTATATAAATTTAATACCCCAGGTTGCAAACTTGGAAGATATATTAGCTGAAAGAGGGGCATGTGGAGTTGGGTTTATTGCCAATCTGGACAACAAAGCATCACATGAAATTGTCAAGGATGCTCTTACAGCTCTTGGGTGTATGGAACATCGTGGTGGGTGTGGAGCAGATAATGATTCTGGGGATGGTTCTGGTGTTATGACCTCGATTCCCTGGGATCTTATCAACAATTGGGCCAATGAACAAGGGATCGGTACCTTGGATCAGTTGCATACTGGTGTTGGAATGATCTTTCTCCCGAAGGATGAAGAACTCATGAAACAGGCCCAAGCAGGTCAGTCAAGTGCCAGGATATACATGATTTCAAGTTTACCAATGCCTCTTCAACAAGTTTAAGTTTCCTGATTTTCTATAATGTTTATTTCAAGAGCATCTGGATATGATAATACACGAAGGAACTACAAAGGTTGGGAATAGTTGTATACAATAATACATAATGAACTTAAGCTCTTAGTATTGTTACTAATGAAGATATTATTCTCATTTTTTCATTACTAGAGTTTTTGAAGATTCAGTTATTTTCTTGTATACATCATCTATTTTCTTGTATACATCATCTATCTTGATTGCCCAAGATTTCGATTGCACGAGCTTTTCCTTTTCCCAACACAAGATCTCTAAACCCTTACCCTAATTTCAAAATCATATATTCTACCACTCCGTCCTCTCTAAATAAAGGCATATCTTTTCGGCACGCAACTTAAGGAGTCTTTACTTAAGTTTAAAGTGTTAATATACAGGAAAAAAAAATAAGGGTGCAATTAGTGTTTACTAATTGCACTCTTATTACAATTAAACACCCCTTATTATTTTCATTTTGGGAAATGCCTCTCTTTGGAGAGGACATCCCAAAATGGAATACGCCTCTCCTTGAAGAGGACGGAGTGGTAAAATTTAGCTAGTGAGGGTGTAAATTAGCTTTTGAAAATTGGAAGGAGTTACTAATGTATGGCCTGCAGAACATTATAAGAGTTGTTGGTCTAGTTCGTCGAGTGATTCATATTCTAAAGTGGTTTCCGATTATTCTACTATAATCCTTAAATTTTCTTCATATTTTGAGAATATAACTTTTTTATTGCAGCATGCACTTGCTTAACTTGTTATATGCTTATGCAGCAATATTGAAAATATTTGAACAAGAGGGTCTTCAAGTGCTTGGCTGGAGGCCAGTACCAGTAGATACATCTGTAGTTGGTTACTATGCAAGAGAAACTATGCCAAATATACAGCAGGTCTTTGTTCAAATCGCTAAGGAAGAAAATATTGATGATATTGAAAGAGAACTCTATATCTGTCGGAAGTTGATCGAAAAACTAGCTAGCTCTGAAACATGGGGAAATGAGCTTTACTTTTGCTCATTGTCAAATCAAACTATTGTTTACAAGGGAATGCTGCGATCTGAGGTTCTTGGTCGCTTTTATTATGATCTACAAAACGACCTTTACAAATCTCCATTTGCTATCTATCATCGTAGATTCAGTACAAATACTAGTCCTAGATGGCCTCTAGCTCAACCAATGAGGTTCCTTGGTCATAATGGAGAGATCAACACAATACAGGTTATTATTTTCAGCTGATGTTCTTAATCATGACTACCTTGTTGTTCAGTGTGCTGAAGCTAAAATCATTGTGCAGGGGAATTTGAACTGGATGCAGTCTCGGGAGACTTCACTTAAGTCCCCAGTTTGGCGTGGCCGTGAAAATGAAATCCGCCCTTTTGGAAACCCAAAAGCATCAGACTCTGCAAACCTTGACAGTGCCGCAGAAGTATGGCCACCTGCGTATCATATCACACTCTTCATAATTGTTCTGTATGCTTTATAAATTAAAAAAAAATGTGAAATCGTGAAAAACAAACACATAGTAAAGAGTGGATTGGAAACAGTTTAATTAGAAGATGCAGTATTTAATCATCGTTCAGTCTTAAGTGATTGATTATCAGAAGGTATGGTCAATACTGTTGGTTTTGGATGATGGCACAAGACATCTTCTGATCTTCTTATTGGATGCTGTAATTCCTATGGTTTGCAGCTGTTGAGTTACGCTTTATTGATGCAAATCATGCAATGACAATTTTTCACCTCTGAAATCCAAAATTGTCTTCCAACGCACATCAAACATTTCCAGCACAATGCTTCTCTGTACTGTTGGCACAGTGTTTGCTTGTTTAATTTGTTTTCCCTTTTCTCATGTCAATGCTTCTATACTACACTCTATACAGTTGTTGATAAGAAGTGGCCGTGCTCCTGAGGAATCCCTGATGCTTCTTGTTCCAGAGGCATACAAAAACCATCCAACCCTCTCGATCAAATATCCCGAGGTATCATATTTTTTTTACATGTTTATATTTGATATCGATAAGTTTCCCTGCTATAGCGTTGTTCATTGCGTACTAAAATTGATACCTATAATAATTGAATAATTAAAAGTTTACAGTCTTCAAATCATTACCACCTTGAACCAACACTTGTTTTATGCTATTTCAAGCTCAGCAGAGTGCCTTTTGTGACAAAAACATTCAGTTCTAATTTCTGGTATATTTGACTTGTAATGGTTTTGCTTCAGGTTGTTGATTTTTATGACTACTACAAGGGTCAAATGGAGGCGTGGGATGGACCTGCTTTACTCTTATTCAGGTGAACTTTCTAAAAGTAGGTTTATTTTTGACATTTATGGATGCATTTTTTATTAAAATCCCAATCTGTTAAGGGGTAAAATTGACCTTGTGAATCCACAATATCTGTGTAAGTTATCCATTCCATATTTCTGAAAAATATATACTTTTTATTAGACCTTTGCTTTACATATTAAGTGACTACATTATGATGTGCTATATATTTTCCCATCATGCGGTTGTAAATGCACATTTTGTAATATGCATGGCTTTTCTCTAGTGCTTATGGCTTATGCAACCAACATCAAGTGTTAGTATCTCCAACACAACAACCCCCACCTCCCTCTGTGTGACTGGTTGAGTATCTGTGCAAAAGCAGTAATTTCTCTATCTTTTTTTGTGGACATATTCCAGTGACGGGAAAACAGTTGGAGCTTGTCTTGACCGGAATGGACTTCGCCCTGCTAGATATTGGCGGACGGTTGACAATGTTGTCTATGTTGCTTCAGAGGTTTGCTTGCTCTATGTTCATCCTCTTTACTATTCTTTTTTGGGGACATAATGTCCATTGGATGGTGAACTCCGTTACTGGTGTTAAGACCTTGGGAACATTTGATTGACATTTATGGTAGGTTGGTTCATGAATCACACTGCTGAGGACTTCCTAGGGTGAGGAAGCTTCTTTACGTACTTAGTTGTGCTGCCAGAAATTGATTTAATGTCTTAAAAGTCTTAAGTGAGATAACATGAGAAAATAACTTCTTAGAACTTAATAGAATGGAGAATATAGCTGTGAGCTAATAAGGTGATACTCCCTTTGTCCCATTTAATTAGACCCACTTTGACCAAAAGGCTCTCACAAGTTTGGTCAAAGTGGGTCTAATTAAATGGGACGGAGGGAGTATATTTTTATCCCTACATCCCATGCATATCACTATATGAACGAAAATATACTTTTTCTGCCAGAGTTCGTGACAATTTTTATTCTGAAACTCTAGATCAATCCCTATGCTTTCTGGTTCATTCCCACTAAGTTGTGGTCAATTATCCACGAATTAGTTTGCTTCAACAAAGTATCTTGCGCTCATATAAACTTATTGGTAAATGAAAAATTAAGGTAAGATGAGACTTATAGTGCGTCAGATAATTTCTTGGATTTTGGAACTGATAACTTCTTAAATGCCACAGCTTTTGCTATTGTGATTTATATGTTGACTACAGTGCTCAAGTCATGGGGACCCCCAAATTGATTACAGTTTCTTTGCGATTTTCAAGGTGGGTGTTCTACCAACAGATGAATCAAAAGTCGTAATGAAAGGGCGTCTGGGCCCTGGTATGATGATAAGCGTCGACCTAAGTAGTGGACAGGTACTTAGTGCATAGCTTGACTATGGGATTCATGTTATTTTTAATCCTAGGAGTTTGTCTTTATTTTCTTTCTTTCTTCCCCTTCCTTTGGTATCCATTTTCTGTATATATTGAATATTCTACTCAATTCTTAGAGGCATTTCCTTTTAAACGCATATCCTAGCATAATTTTATCTTAGAATTGGGTTAGTATTTGTATCTTATTTTTTCTGCCTGCCCAAACTTCCAAGTTGCTACATGTTGTAAATCACATAAAGATGAGATTGATGAGATCTTTGTGGCCTGGAAGCCAGACTAGTTTCATCTTGTGTCTGTTATCTTTCTCCTTATCACTGATTAAGATTTGTGCCTGCCCAACGTTCTTTTATGAGGCTGTTTTGATCTAGAGAAATTAAATTGTCCTGTAAATTTCTTACTAATTAAATTCAAATTCCTCATGCTATGTACAATCATAGTCAATGATATTGTGATCTGCTGCATAACGTGGCTTCGGAGAAGTCATAGCTTCTTATTTTTGTTCTGCTATTGTATTCTCTTTTAATTTCTAAGAATTGCAAGTGGCAGCCATTGTTTTTCTTATGGGATGATTGTGATTTACATGAAAATAATGCCCTACAAAATCAGATTTGTGGATAGCCCCAAGTATACTTAATCATGTTTCTTTACTAATCTAGTAATCTACTCATTTTTGCACAGGTATTTGAAAATACTGAGGTTAAAAAGCGAATTGCACTATCTAATCCCTATGGGAAATGGGTGAAGGAAAATCTCCGTTCTCTAAAGGCTGTAAACTTTATGTCTACGACCGTCATGGACAACGAAACAATTTTAAGGCGCCAACAGTTAGTTACTGAAGACCTTCAAATCTATTTTATCTTATATGTCTAGGAGAGAATTAAGATTGTTTGATTAGCCCATTCTTTGGCATGTACCTTTCTTTACTAGCTGAAGTGAAGCAAATTTTTGTTAAGATAAAGATAAAAGACATTTCTCCACTAGCTAGACATTATATCCATCAGAGTCTTTCACTTGTAGTTACTTTGAAGTGGACTATATTAACTTTGTTGAC
Organism: Leonotis leonurus; assembly: GCA_026898415.1. Taxonomy (NCBI): domain Eukaryota; kingdom Viridiplantae; phylum Streptophyta; class Magnoliopsida; order Lamiales; family Lamiaceae; genus Leonotis; species Leonotis leonurus. The sequence continues at coordinate 1,395,988 of JAPKLX010000035.1, read as the reverse complement.
TGCCTTATCTATTTATCAGGGCGTATGGTTATTCCAGTGAAGATGTTCAGATGGTGATTGAATCAATGGCTTCTCAAGGGAAGGAGCCTACCTTTTGTATGGGGGATGATATTCCTTTGGCAGTATTATCTACAAGGCCTCATATGCTTTTCGACTATTTCAAGCAACGATTTGCTCAGGTCTGTAACTTTCATTTAAGTTGTGCGCAAGTTTAAGTACTATAGTATTTAATATAGATGTGATAATATCTTTTTATTTGTGGATAATTTTATATTGCACGCTATTTCGATGTATCTTTTTCTGATCTTATTTAGAACTGAAACACGATTTACCTTAAAAAAAACTCTTAATTGACTTGTAAAACTGATCTAATCCAGAAATGTTCTTACTTATTTATGAACCAGGTTACGAATCCTGCTATAGATCCTCTTAGAGAAGGATTAGTCATGTCTCTTGAAGTCAACCTTGGGAAGCGAGGCAACATACTAGAAGTTGGTCCAGAAAATGCTTCTCAGGTACTTCAACATTTCGTTGATTTTCACGGGGACTGAATAAAGTTGATTTTAAGGAAATCTAAGTATTATTTTACTCAACATTATTTCTTTCAAATTAGTAATTTTGATTCTCTTAATCAGGTCATTTTGTCAAACCCTGTGCTTAATGAAGGGGAGCTTGAGTCTTTACTGAAAGATCCATATTTGAAAGCCCAAGTTTTACCTACATATTTTGACATAAGGAGAGGAGTTGAAGGTTCGCTGGAGAAAACACTGTACAAGCTCTGTGAAGCTGCTGATGAAGCTGTTAGAAATGGCTCCCAGCTTCTTGTTCTCTCTGACAGGTTTGATGAGCTGGTAAGCTTTTTTGTTCGTGCACACTACATTTTATATTTCCAGTTCAAGCGTTACTGAAAGGCCAATTATCAATGTACCATATCCCTGTCAATCAATATGATGGAAAATCGTTGCTTTGAGACTTAATAGTGTTCGCCTTCTTAGTTCATTTCATATTGTCGCCTTTTGTTTTCTCTTTGTGGTGGTGCATGAGATTTCTCTCATCATTATCATTACTCATTATTATATCTCTTTGTGCACGTGCCAGTAATGTCTTTGCTTTGCCTTTCTGTTTATATGTTGGTCTAGATTATGCAATTATATATTTTTATTCTGTTTATGTTTGTAGCATATTGTATTTTTGGTCAAGTATTCATCCAAACAGTTGATTGCTTCCATCAGGAGGCAACTCGGCCTGCTATACCAATACTTCTAGCTGTGGGTGCTGTTCACCAGCATCTGATTCTGAATGGACTGCGGATGCAAGCTTCCATTGTTGCTGATACAGCTCAGTGCTTCAGTACTCATCAGTTTGCATGTTTGATTGGATACGGCGCAAGGTCTGTCTTATTATTTAATAGATTTATTGACATATGTACATGAACTGGTGGATATCTGTGATAGTTTTTTACTTGTCATTGTTCCAGATACAAATGCTAAAATTGCGAAGTTGTCTTTTAGGTAGCATATAAATGTCCCACTCTGACGTAGGAAATACATATGTACTTCTTTGTTATTAAATGTTAAGTTGCATATGTATGCTAAGGAAGGATACGAGGATTGACTCACTTAACCTTCTAAATCAATGAGTCCTATCTCAAATCGGATTATATGTTTACGAAAAACTTAAATGCTAGTTGCTGCTGATTTACACCTAATTTTCTGAATTACTTTATGTGATTAGTCCTCATACAACACTTTGATGAATTTTCCTAGTGCTATATGCCCATACTTGGCACTGGAGACATGCCGACAATGGCGTTTGAGCACTAAAACTGTAAACCTGATGCGCACTGGAAAAATGCCCACCGTTACAATTGAACAGGCTCAGAAGAACTTTTGCAAGGTTTATATCCTATTATTTACGTATCTTTTGTACATCTACTTTTAGCATACTTCCTTCCATAAAAAGTTTGAATGTTTGTTTAATTCTTGGCTGGGAATGGTAAGCATGAGTGTTTCTAATTTCTATTTCAGGCTGTTAGATCTGGCCTCTTGAAGATTCTCTCAAAAATGGGTATCTCCTTGCTCTCCAGGTATTTAACTTGCAGTTTATAATTTTCTTAGGTGCCACCATGCCAAATATTATTTTTTTTTTCATTTTTTATTCATCCCCCACAGAAAGTCTCAATGGAGATTACTTTGCGTGTAGTTATTGTGGTGCACAGATATTTGAAGTGTATGGACTGGGCAAAGAAATAATTGACATTGCTTTTACTGGGAGTGTCTCAAGCATTGGTGGGTTAACATTAGATGAGGTAATACACCAGTTGGCTGTGTTCCTTTTCCTGTTTTGATAAATAAACTTGATCTCTGAAAAGTTTTGCTTAAAACCTTCACTTTTTGCAGTTGGCAAGAGAGAGCTTGTCATTTTGGGTTAAGGCTTTCTCCCAAGACACTGCTAAAAGACTTGAGAACTTTGGGTTCATACAGTTTAGGCCGGGAGGTACATGTTTGAAAGTTTCTTGACATGGTTTTGTAGGCTAATGACCCTCCAGTTTTAAGCACACAATATAATAATATATATGGTTGCATTACAAATTGCTAAATCCTCCTTATTTCTATATGAAAGGTGAATATCATGGAAACAATCCAGAGATGTCAAAGCTGCTCCACAAAGCCGTACGGAACAAGAGTGAAACTGCATATTCAATTTATCAGCAGCATTTGGCCACCCGACCTGTGAATGTGAGTTGCTTTTGAGCAGTTCCTTCTATATATATATATATATATATATTTATTATGTATATTCTAAATGTGGCATTCTGTAGTGCCCCTTCCTTTTCAGCGGTGCATAATCTTGAATATTCGAATTTCATATTCATTAGAAAATCTGAATTGTGTGAAGTAGCTTCAAGTTGATACCTGCATATCGAGAACTTATTGGTGCCCATGATACCATCATTGACCAAATGTATGTTTACTGATGGCAGGTTCTCAGGGATCTCTTTGAAATTAAAAGTAGTCGTTCTCCAATTCCACTTGGAAAGGTTGAGCCTGCTTCCAATATTGTTCAGAGATTTTGTACTGGAGGCATGTCACTTGGTGCAATATCTAGAGAAACTCATGAGGCAATTGCCATAGCAATGAATAGGTTAGGAGGAAAATCTAATTCAGGAGAAGGAGGCGAGGTAACTAGCTTTTTTCTTATCATCTAATACGTTGTGCCTGTGGTCAGTGTCCAGAGTTTAGTTTCATAATTGATTGTGGGAGGAAATATTTGGTTCACATTAAGGTATATTGAATTCTAAGAACTTTGATAAACTTTTCTTGCCAAGTAATTAAGATGCAAAAACTTTTCTGGTCCTATCTTCTGTGCTTAAACTATGGTAGAATAGCACTAGATACCCTTTGGTTATTATCAGTATTGGAGCAACAGAATTATGTAGGTTTTGGTCCTAGATTGTGAAAGGAACGTGAAATTCACGTCAGGGGATTTAGGTAATTACTATCCCGGAAAAATGAAATCTTTTAGCAATATGGACCAGCCTTTACAAAATACTTAAAACTGTGATAGTAATGACACTAGTGAGTTGGTTTCTGGAAAATATAATTTCTCTTATTATCCCAATGTATGAATTACCACGTGGTAACGCAAGGTTTAACCTCATCTAGGATCCCATTCGGTGGAGTCCACTTACAGATGTTGTTGATGGGTACTCTCCAACATTGCCACACCTAAAAGGTCTTCAAAATGGTGATACAGCTACTAGCGCCATAAAGCAGGTCTGATTACTCCCAAGTTGTAATGTTTTTTCCGTCCTTTTCCCCCTGCACTTGCAAATGTGTATCTGTCCCTAAGATATTGTATTGTGTTGCGCCAACAAAATTTATGTGATTTTTCAGGTAGCTTCAGGGCGCTTTGGAGTCACCCCAACTTTCTTGGCTAATGCTGATCAGCTAGAGATTAAAATTGCGCAAGGTGCAAAGCCTGGTGAAGGTGGCCAACTGCCAGGGAAGAAAGTTAGTGCTTACATTGCAAGGTTAAGGAACTCAAAGCCCGGTGTACCACTTATATCCCCACCTCCTCATCACGATATTTACTCTATTGAGGATCTTGCCCAATTGATTTACGACCTTCACCAGGTGAGCTGATCAATACTCGCAATGCTTATGCTTGTATAGTTTCTTTAGTCTGGGATGCTAAGATTGTTAGACTATTGAATAAACAGGTAAACCCCAGAGCTAAAGTATCAGTAAAGTTAGTTGCAGAAGCTGGGATTGGTACAGTGGCTTCTGGAGTTGCCAAGGGCAATGCTGATGTTATACAGGTAGATCCACTTAGTCAAGTCAAAAAAACATCATTTTCTTTTCTGAAGTTTTAGGTAGACAGTCAATCTTCTCTCAGTCATATGTTCTCATTTTTGAAGTCTGTTCCTATTTAACTCGAGGCATAAATTTGTTTCTTAATCTTTTTGAGTGAGACAACGAGAGTCTTTGATGCTGCTGGAATATGATCCTTTTCTGGACCTTTATTATGCTCAAAAATACTTCTTTATAATTACAAGCTGTGCATCATTTTCTACAAAATAGTAAAACATAGCAAAGTTTCCCTGTATGTTGCACTAAACAATTATTCATGATTACTTATATCGCATACATTGCACTAAACAATTATTCATGAGTTCTTATCACATGCATTGGATAAAACTATATGTGTTTGTAGATATCAGGACATGACGGCGGAACTGGAGCTAGCCCAGTAAGCTCTATTAAGCATGCTGGTGGTCCTTGGGAGCTTGGGCTTACTGAAACACATCAGGTATTTCTTTTTTCTGGGACATGAATTACCTTCTCTGTAAGATGTTTATACAAAATCTGATTTACTTAACATTTCTTGCCCTTTTATATGGTCATTTAATTAGACACTCATTGCAAATGGGCTTAGAGAAAGGGTCATTCTCAGAGTTGATGGTGGATTCAAGAGTGGATTTGATGTTCTCATGGCTGCAATAATGGGTGCCGATGAATACGGATTTGGTTCAATTGCAATGATTGCCACTGGCTGTGTGATGGCTCGTATATGCCACACTAATAACTGTCCCGTTGGTGTAGCCAGTCAGGTAACAATCGTTCATTAAATGCTTTTGTTTTTATTTGAGTTTCTTCTCAAGTTCCTTTTGGCTTGTTCAATAATTGCGGCAACTGATTTTCTGCAGAGGGAAGAGCTAAGAGCTCGTTTTCCCGGTGTTCCTGCTGACCTCGTCAATTATTTCTTATACGTTGCTGAAGAGTTAAGAGGTGTGCTGGCCCAACTTGGCTATGAGAAACTTGACGACATAATTGGTCACACCGAGCTACTCAAACCTCGAGATATTTCATTAGTGAAGACTCAGCATCTTGACCTTAGTTATATTCTTTCTGTGAGTATAAAATAGATTGTTTCTGATCATTGCCCAAAATATATTAATGATGCTTGTGAATAATATACACTTTGCATTTCAGAATGTTGGATTTCCAAAATTGAGCAGCACTGAGATAAGGAAACAGGAAGTTCATAGTAATGGGCCCGTTCTGGATGATACATTGCTTGCAGACCAAGAGGTAATTACAAATTGAAGCCAACACATTTTTGGCACTCCATCTCTATGTTCTATTTCATATATATTCTTTATCTCTCTCTCTCTCTCTCGTTTGTGCAAGAAAGTATATTGTCTGCTATCTTATTATTATCTCGTTTCTCCTGAAACAGGTAGCCAAGGCTATCGACAATGAAACTGTCGTGGACAAGACTGTACAAATATATAACGTGGATAGGGCAGCTTGTGGCCGTATTGCTGGTGTTATTGCAAAGAAATATGGAGACACTGGGTTTGCTGGTCAACTGAATCTAACGTAAGAAATTAGAAACTTTTTTTTTTTTGAGAAAATAACGTGCTGTGACTGTTGCTGCTCGTGGCAACATAGATCTGTTTGGGACTTATGATGGGGCCTCTTTATTTTATCCTCAGGTTTGTAGGGAGTGCAGGTCAGTCATTCGCTTGCTTTCTGACACCCGGTATGAACATCCGTTTAGTGGGAGAAGCTAACGACTATGTTGGGAAGGTATGCTGATCAGTAGTCTCTGCTCGAAAGGCTTCAAACTTGTTGTCTATCATTTTATCATGTTTTATAGTTCCAGATTTTGGTAGTATTGTCTCGTATCGTGTATGCATAAGGACTTATGTCATTTGCCAGTTTAAGCTCCTAACATGCAGTATATGTTAAGGGTATGGCTGGAGGTGAAGTCATAGTCACTCCCGTTGCAAATATTGGATTCACCCCTGAGGAAGCTACTATTGTCGGAAACACCTGCTTATATGGAGCAACAGGCGGTCAGATCTTTGTTAGAGGGAAAGCTGGCGAGCGTTTTGCTGTCCGGAACTCACTTGCTGAAGCAGTTGTAGAGGGTACGGGCGATCATTGCTGCGAGTACATGACCGGTGGTTGTGTTGTCATACTAGGAAAGTGAGTATCCAGTTACAGCTTACATTATGTATGAAAATGGGCTAGAACTCCCATATTCACCTTCTTTATCGTGCTCCCGACAGGGTTGGGAGAAACGTAGCTGCTGGTATGACAGGAGGCTTAGCCTACATTCTTGATGAGGACGACACCCTTATCCCCAAGGTTCATATGAAATGAATGGCAATTATATTCAAAATCCATGCCCATCAATAGGCCTTAAATTTCCTTACTATACGACGTAACCATGTCAACAGGTGAACAAGGAAATCGTCAAGATCCAGAGAGTCGTTGCTCCAGTCGGACAGATGCAGCTCAAGAGTCTCATCGAAGCTCATGTTGTAAGTAGATATGATTAAATGTTTTCTAGAATCTTGAAATTAATGCTCATTGATTTCAATACAATGTTGTAGGAAAAAACTGGTAGCAGCAAGGGGTCTGAAATACTCAATGAATGGGACAAATATTTGCCACTGTTTTGGCAACTGGTTCCTCCCAGTGAAGAAGACACTCCTGAAGCAAGCCCAGAATTCGAGCAGGCGGTTGCGGGCCAGGTATCTCTGCAATCAGCATAGGTGCCCCTGAGCCGTCCCAGCCCACTGAAAACCATGTTGCATGCATAGAAGGCCCCTTCCGACAACGATACGAGTTATCTTAGCAATGAAAGAACCCATGATTGCTGTCCTAGAAAAGGCTTGTCCTAGTATATGAGCAGCTACTTACCATCGATTGTACAGTGTTTTCTCTTGGAATTCTAGATGATGTCTATCATTAGATCTCTCCTTCATGAATGAGATGGTGATTTTAAGGTTTAAAGTACAGAAGTTGGAGAAGAGAATGTGAGAGAACTGTTGTCTGTTGATTTGCTATCCCTCCAATCAATTGCAGGGGGCATAATTTGGAAACTTGTGTGCGTTTATAAGAGTAAAACTTGTACATGATGCAAGTCTTAATTTGCCTTTATCCTCTGTATATCACAATTCACATGTACGAGCACCACCTTTTTTCTGTTCTAATTCTTATTAGTTTTTGGTGTTACCTGTCGATGTTGATAACTCCTTATCAAGTGAAGCTAATATTAGAAAATTAAGTATCACCTTCTCTCGACTCTTTAATTTCTAAGATATAAATCATTATAATTTCTAACAATTCTGCTACATAATAGTAGTTGTGTATTTTGAGACTAAGAGAATATTAGATGTCACCTCATATTCTTGTACTACCTCCGTCCCATCTAATATGTCTCAATTTATTATTATAATATACTTAATAAAATATAAAATGAGACATTTAAGGTTGAACAGAGAGAGTACCGATTAATAAGCCTTATCTGAATATAAATACTAGTTAAGTGGTAGCTGAGATCTCTCAACACAGTTCTTTTCAGAAATGAATTACACGACTACATAAATGTATACTCCCTCAATCTCACTAAACTTGACATTTTTTTCCGATACGGTTATTAAGGAGAGTGTATAAAATAATGTAAGAGTGATAAAGGTAGTAGGCTCCACACATTTTTAAAGAGATAATTTTAACTATTTTTGGAATATGTCAAGCTTAGTGGGACATCCCAATAAGGAAAGTGTGTCAAGCTTAGTGGGACCGATGAAGTATATATTACTAGTAAAAAACACAAACCCCCATATACTAAGTACTTAATATGTTTATATCCACTAGTAAGTGTCAATTTAGTTGGAGCCCATCTGGGCATAGAGGTGAGAATTTGAGATTGGGATGAGAACTGAATTTTTTAAAAATTTTGAAATTTGAAGTTTCAATTTCAGATCAAAATTCTTAATTTTACAAAAAATAATTTCAATCTAAATTATAATTTAATTTTTAAATTCTAAATTAATTATTATTTTTAAATTAAATTAAATAATCGAGATTTTTTAGTCTAGTTCAAATATTTAGAATATTCGGCACTATTCAGAAAATTTTCAAATGCAACCAAACCAAGACCGTGATTAATTTTTTTTTAATTCAAGACTTGGGAGTTCCCAGTCTCAACTATCGAACAAGACCAATATTTCTAGACTAGTAATGAGTTCCGTCCCGATTCTCATACTTAACCAAACCAATGTTTAATTGAAGTAGAAAAAAAACACAAAAATTGCCAAGAAGGGTCAAATAAAATAGTACTCCCTCCGTTCTATTATTATTGGCCTAATTTAATAAGAATTGTGAGTGATTTATTAATTTTGGGGTTAAGAATAATGCCACAAATGTAGTATAACATAAAGTTAATAAAGAAAAAGAAAGAGAAAGAAAGAAGCAGTTGCAATTTGGAATTTCAAAAAGAACATAGTAAAATGTGTTGTGTATAGACAGCCGTACACGATACAATACAGATACGACGTTTGTAAGAAACCGAGGGGCATGCAGCCGTACAGGTGGAATCTAACCATTGCACTCATAGTCATAGATTTACCTAACTACATTAATTCATTTAATTTTCACAACTACTAATTTTCTAATTCCGCCGCCGCCGGTAAACCACTTCCGGCGAGGTCTAAGTACAGTGAATCTGTTGCCCACAGAATATAATTAAGCCCCTTATTTTTTAAGTATTAATTATTTCTTCACTTAATTCCATCTTGGGAAAAGCTTATTGCCAAAAGGTGTGGCCACCACGTGTTGCCATTATGCGCTTACTAATTACATTTAGCACGTAATTAATTATGGTTTATGCCATTGCCACCACCTCATCAGTAATTTAATAAATACTTACATCCTACTCCCTCCCTCCCTAATAAGTGTCCCCAAATACCAAAATTCAATTATCAAGAAAACAAGCTAAATTACACTTTTTACCCCTAATCATTGCATTGAAAATATAAAAAGTAAAAATATTCAAATGATTACAAGGGCAAAATAGGAACTTTAATATTATTTTACTCTTGAAAATTGAAATGGGACACTTATTAGGGGACAATTTTTTTCCCTTATGGGACATTTATTAGGGGAGGGAGGGAGAGATTGTTTGTTTTGCAGGTTATAAAACAACTGCAGAGGAAATTTACGTTTACGTTTTCCCCAAATTCAAATGAGAAAATTGAGAAGGGGAGGAAGCTTTTGTAAGGTTTCAATTGGAAACAACATGCACTGAAACAATGTTCTTAGATTAACATTAAACAATTAATATTGTCATACGTGTCGGTGTATTAATTGTTTCCTTTATAGTGTGTAATCTATGTAATTGATGCTTTAATTGTAGTAATAAAATTCTTTTTTACCCTTATACAGTAGAGAACGTTCAGCGATAGTAATTAATTATTCAGTCTAAATTTCTAAGAATTAAGATCCTATTCTATATATGCAGTATATATATTATATACATTCATTTAATTTATCACTTCACCTAAACTATGCACACTCTTATGTATTTTTACCGACTAAAAAAACACATAAATCTTAGGTGATTTCACGGTTACAAGTAGAGGTGTAAGCGAATCAAACTATTCGTGAACTATTCGTAGTTCGGCTCGATAAAAGTTCGTTTCAATTTCGTTTATTTACTAAACGAACCAAATTCGAGCCTTGAACCGAACTCGAATAATTTTTCAAGCCAAACTCGAGCCTAAAGGTATTCGGTTCGAAAAGTTCGCGAACATGTCGAATATAATTTAATGAACCGAGCTTCGAATAGTTCACGAACTTTGTTAACGAGTTTGTTCACGAACTTTAAAAACGAGTCGAACTTCAAATAATTCACGAACTTTATATACGAACTAGTTCACGAATATCTCAAAATAATATAAAAATACATATATTAACAAAATAAATCAATAAACGAGCTTTTTAACGAACTCGAGCCGAGTTCGGCTCGGGTTCGAATTTACTATAAAATTGAATTATTAACGAACCAAACTCGAGCTCAATTTTTATTTATTGAACCGAACTCGAGGTTCAAATTTTTAAACGAGTCGAATTCGAACCTGATAGTATTCGGTACAGTTTGTTTCGATTACAGCCTTAGTTCCAACATCACATCTATATATTTGCTAATAATTAGTAATACAAACTAAGTTACAATCTACACGAAAAATATCCGTGTGTGTATTATTTTAGACGATAAAAACGATGTTTAACTGCTATAGTACAATTCAATGCAATCTCGTAATAATAAATTAAATACTAGTGTACTAAGATAATGTTTGAAAAAAGAAAAAAGAAAGATCATATATATATAATGTTTGGGCTCATCAATAGTTATTCGTGATTGGCCACTTTTAGCAGCTCCCTCCAGAGAAAATGTCAAAATTTTCGAGCAAGAAATTAGTTGATTGAATTGAATTCGTATCCAAGTTTAAAATTTTAGCATTATTTAATTGATTTATACTACCAAGTGTAGAGTCGAATTAAAAAATTATGTCCAAACTGGAAATTTCCAAAACATTGCTTATAAGCGATAGCACAGCAATTTCCCTTCATTTCAGAAGCTTCAGCTCTGACTTATAGGCAACATAAATTCAAAATAAATAAATTATTATTTAGCAATATTCAACGTTAAAATATGATAAAAATCAGTACTCCTTCTCCTTCTCTCCCAGTCGTTTCTCTTTTAGAACATCTTTATTATACACATAAATTTAAATAATATATATTTCTATCAACACTTTATACTTTAAATATATATTCCACATGCACTCTTTAATTACCGTGTCCAAAAGGAGTAATTGTGTTTTCACGATGCCAATCCAAATATAATGTCATAACGCCTACCAGCTAGGTCTAGACACTCATCAAATGCAATTAAATTAGCAATTAATTGTATTAACAAATATCATCTCTCTGCATCTATTATCCTATCAAGAAGAAACATACAATGCACCTGCAAAATCTAGTTGGCGTCATCGTCACCGGCCACCAAAGAAAAATAAAAAATTAAGAGGAATTAATCTCGTACTAGAAATATGAAACTAATTAAATCCGGAATCAATCTAATTTGGAAGCAGAATTAACATTTCAACCGATTAACTAAATTAAGCAACATTTTCTCTAATCCACATAATTAACATTCCTCATAAACAAAATTAATCGCAAAGATCTCATTAGCATTTCATATCTACAAAAAACCTACACGTACGGACGGTCAGACCGAATTGAAAGCGACATTGGGCGGTTGCGGCGGTGCGAAGGCGAGGAAGACCAGCACCGCCATGATGGCGACGGGGAGGAGGAGGAGCGTCAGCGGCGGCGGCGGGAGCGGCGGGAGCACCAGCGGCAGCAGCAGGAGCGACACCGTGAGCAACACCATCAACGCCACCCCGCTCACGCTGAAGTATCTGAACATCAAGGATCTCTTCAATTGCTCCGGCGCCGGCTTCCGCCGTAGGTTGAAATCGGCGGCGGCGGCGGTTCTGTTCACCTCGAATGAGAGCCGTTCTTCAATTGTGTAAACCATCTTCCTCCACCATTTACACTATTACTCCGATCGACGATTTAAATACACATATATCTATATATATGTCTACGTGCACCGATGTATACATATATGTGTTTGTGTAAGCACGCACATACCAATGGGGGTGTGTGGAGAGGGGGAGGTTGTGACTGAGTGAAGGTGGTAGAGCCGTAGACGTGACTTGGAGAAATTACAAAGGTCAGAGTTGGATGAGACTTCTTATAAGGAGACCCTCGAGGGTTTTTTCGACTTTCACTCCTCTACTCTGAACAATTTACAGCACACACACATCCTGTTTAATGATCTAATTAATTTCTTTTAATTAATTAATCCTTGTGCATGCATGATAATCAAACAGGATATTAATTAAGTTTTTGATTTTCATAAACAATTTCAGAATTGTATGTAATATATTAATTCAGATTGTAAATTAAGTTAGCATTTAGATTAGTCAAAAAAACTTTGTAAAAATAAATTTTAGCTGTAAATAAAAAAAACAAAAAAAAAACAGATTCGCTCAAAAATGGCTGAAACTTTTTTTTTAGTTTGCTGCTATAATTTTTTTTCACTAAGTTTTCCATCTCTAAATCCAATACAGTTTTACATAAATGTTGATACTATACTATATGTTAAAATTCGATGTGCAAACCAGGTATTGACAATGTACACTTGTATATTTTTTTTGTCCACATGCAGTAATGCTTGTTGTTGAAGTAAAAAAAAAAAAAATCCCCTTCTTAGTGAAGTATTGTGCTGTCCTATATAACGAATTAACTATAACATTAATAAATTAAAACAGCTAATTTTATAAGAATCTCTAATATTTTTTGTCCTTATTGATGGGTAAATAAATAAATAATAAAATTGGTAATTGAATATTTTAAACCAATGTCGGACACGACACGATCCCATTAATTTCGAAAACTAATCTCAACAAATATAGCAATTCCCATTTTTTACAAGGCCAATAAATAAATAAAAATAGTATAAATCTAATATTGTAGGTTGTAGCTAGAAATAGAACGTATATATATGGAATATTAACCTGACAGCTTTTCAACTGTTGAGTATATATTAATAACGTGACAAGCATAGTTTGAAATGACCGAACAGACCCTGGTGGGTGGTGGTGGGATAAAATATTTTAGTAGTAGTAATTAATAGCGATGTGGTATTGGTGAAGGTTTAAGACTTTAGTGTGCGTTTATGACACTCAACTCAAACCAAACATACCGTCAAAATTTGGGTTGGATTCATAGCATGTAGTCTAAGAAGTGTGTGTTTTTGTAATGTTCAAGTGTGACAAAAAACACTTGCTAGATTTTATGAGCAGGGGGGTGGGGTCAGCTGGGGTAGGAATAGGAGTATTTCAAATATTTTCATATTTGAATTGTGGAGCAGTGTGTTGCACCCACTTGATTCCTCTTTCTCTGCCTAAATTCCTTGCCCACTTGAATCACTAAAACACATGAAAATCTGGGTTAGTAAAGCAAAAGATAAATAATAAAACAAGTGCGTGGCTACCTTCTTAATTTCTTTTAGAGTGAAGAAATGTATGGCTACTTTTGAGGATGCATGAAACTACCTTCAAATTTGTTATACTTGTGCCCACTTGTTATTCTTTTTCTTTTCTCCAATCCATCTTGGTAATATTAAGTTATTTTCTTGGGTTGTTAGATCACACTATTACTTACTGAATTTGGATATACTTGTCAATACTCATGCATAGGTCTTATATTCATGTGGATACGTTTGAATATATATATAGTTTGATAGGGTTAGTATATCCTTGATTGTTATACTAACATGTTATGCTAACATATAAGTTTTTGCTATCTTTCAAAGGAAGGCTGACGTGGAGTGCGACTCCAACTCATCATGACGTGGAATGATGCAACAACCAGCTCAGCACCACGTGAAGTGATGACTCAGTATGAAAAAGTTGACTTAGCTCACGTTTGGAGAATGAAGATCAAGTTTAAGTTGTGCAGTTGTAGAATTCGTGATAAGTGGAAGGTTGTTCCACAAATTCAGGAAGCAACAACTGACTAAAGTTGTTCCACAATTCAAGGCAGAAGTGCGGACGCAACAACTGACGTGCTATAGTTGTGGAAGTAGTGGGCAGTTGCTATAATTGTGGATTTAGGCCCATCTCAATCCATGAAGTTTATCTATAAATACAAGAGACTTTCAGAAATTAGATAGACATATTTCATATATATTTTTCATAGTTTTCACTGTACGGTTCTTAGATTCAAAATTAGCCATAAAACTCGTGTAGGTTATAAGTTTATAATCTACGCAAAATTATCTTGTGTCTTGCTTTAGCTTCCGCGTTAATGTTACCTAGAGTCAGCTTTAATACACTTTCATAATCTTTCTTCATTATATTAATAAGTTTTCTTTTTTGATGTCAATATGCATACCTTCGTACGATGTATTTAGAATTCTTTCGTTATAGATGAATCTTTGAGGACGTAGTAGAAAGTTAATTAATTGGTTGAATAAATACATGTATATTAGATTAATTGATCCCAATCTACAATGTTATAACCCTCCACGGCCCCCATACACGAAGATATGATAGTGTATTTCATATTTTACATGTAATTATTAATAATCATTTATTGCAGAGGTTAAGTTCGTATTTATATAATTATTGCAAGAGTAATACAGCTAATTATAAGATGGATGTTCTTTATCAAAGTTGTAATTCATCTTAATTGTAAGAGTATTTATATAATTATTGCAAGAGTAATAAATTTCCTTTTTAATTAAAATAAATCCGAACAATTTATTTTTTTGATTAATGGATACAATAATTAATTTATTTTTGCTAAATTTATAACTAATCCAGTTTTAAAACTACGAGATGTTCTGAGTCATTCTTTTTTGCTAAATAAATTTTAATAGTTAAAATGTATTTTTAGATTAATTTTATATTATATTATCTTATTTAATTTTTATTATTTTGCATTTAATAAATTTTAAATTATACCCTAATGGGCCTAATTAATAAACTTTATTTGGAAAAATAAATTTTATATAAAAAAATAAAAGAACATAATTTTAAATATATTATCTAAAAATACATTTTAAATAAATTTTATACATAAATTATCTTTTTATCATTAATGTAAATGATTTAATAGTTAAAATTTATTTGTAGTTAACATATAAATTATTTTTATATATATATATAATTACTGGGTATATATTCAACGTCTTCAGGGGCCATTTTTGCATGAATGGGCCATCTTTCACACACATCAATTGTACAACTTTTTTTCATCATAGATATACACACATTATATCTTCAACCACACACAATAAAATTAAGATGTGCAATTATGCAATACGTAACTGAAAAAAAGGAACAGTAAATGATGACTGCAAACCTGGACAATGCCGGTTATTGGGTTGAGGATAGATGGAAGTGGGACATGAAATGGAGGAGAGAGTTAAGGGAGTCGGAACTTTCTAACTAAACTGCTTAATTGATTTAATTTCGTGCAGGATACCTTGTGCTATTACAACGGATAGTTAGAGGTGGAATTATGATAAAAGCGGAGTGTACTCGGTTTATAAAGGATATAAAAAAATGTTGGAGAAAAAGGAGAACGTGGAGCGCGACCCGGTACAGTGTTGTAAGTGGATATGAAATAACTTTGCCGTTCCTAAAGTCCAAGCAACGGCGTGGAGGATGATGTTCTGAAAAATTGCTACTAAGACGGAATTGATAAGAAGAAGTGCACTGAGTCATCTTCTTGCCCTTTATGTGAACAGGCCGAGGAGTCCATTAATCATTTATTTATAGTGTGGAGCCGATGTTTGGAGTGGCTAGACATTCAAGCTATCCTGTCCAATGTGGCGTCAATCAACTTCGTCCAATTTGCAACTTACTGAAAGGTAAAAAACATAGACAAGTATTAACTGCGACTTGAGAATGTATTGTGTGGATGATTTGTAAATATAGGAACGAGATAGTTTTTAGAAATGGGGAGTGGAAAATGGATAGAATGGTTGGTGGGATTAAATCTGTGGTGTGGAGTTGAGTTGTGGATAAGAAATTTGTAGTTACACATTTGGACAAGGCTTTAGATTGTGGTGTATTAATCTATTTCTTGTTGTATAGGTTGTATTTTAAGAGTGTGGTTGGATCTTCTTGCTGGTTGTTTTGTTGTTCTTTGTGGTTGAAGTTATTTCTTATGTCTGCTATCAATAATATTTTCGGCTTTTAAAAAAAAAGAAGAAGTAAATGATACTGCAAACTAAAAGGTCAAAAATAAAAACTGACTATTCAAAAGCTAGGCATACAACCAATTAAGTGAAGACAAATTGGAGTATTTTTCAATCAAAACTGCATGGTTAATTGCTGGAAATTATCACATTCTGTATACTAATTGATCGATCTTAATTTTCGAGGTGAGATTTATACGAGGTGCAGAAAGTAATAACACAAGGTTTACGTGGTTCGACTTTTAATGAAGTCTACGTCCACGGAGAGGAGAGCTGATGTGTTTATGATTTCAAAATATCAATTACAGATTGTGTGTCTCTAATCTAGCTTTGAGAGCCTATTTATAGACAATTTAGAGGCGGTTATGCTAAGTGGGCCGAGGTGCTGGGCTTATGGGCCGAGCTATTGGGCCAAACTGTTGGGCCGAGCTGGGCCGAGCTGCTCTTGGGCCGAAGTGATACTGGGCCGAGCTGCTCTTGGGCCGAGGTGCCACTAATGGGCTTTCATTGGGCCTTGTTTGGTGGGCCACATCCTATCACATCCCCCCCTCAAAAGAAGATCGGCACCGAAGTGGAGATCTTGGCGAGGTTGGCAGAGTGATGATCTGGACGAGGTGAAGATCTTGCAGTAGCCGAAGTCGAGGTGGAGGTCTTGGAGTTACTGAGGCCGAGGTAGAGGTGCAGTTTGTTGACGAAGCCGAGGTAGTAATCGAGGTGGTGGAAGACAACTGTTGTGGGAGGCTGCGTGTGACACGTGTCGCTTTCCTATGGGTGAAGACGAAGAGGCGGGATTTTGAAAAAGAGGCAGTTGGGAAAGGTGATTTGATGTTTATAAAAGCTTCCCTTGGAAGCTAAAACCACTTTTCACTTTCCGCAATCCCTAATTCAGTTTCTCGATCTGCAAAAAGCTCTTTGCCTTTCTGCTTCTGCCATTGTCGACTTCAAGTTCGAGAAAAACCTTCCAATCCTTTGAATCCTTTGCACAAGTAAGTATTTGCGATTATGGCTGCTTCGTCTTCTTCTTCGTCTTCTTCTTCTTCTTCTTCTCGCACCCCAATCGGTCTTGAGATAGTAGAGTCTCCCTCGCCGATTAGGAGTTTTCCGGTGAGGGTTTCTGTTAGGGTTTTTACCCGTGCTTTGTCCCCTCCCGTATATCGGGAGGTTGAGTTTGTCCCCTTAGCTGGGTCGGGTGCGGTGCTAGATTTTTCTTCCACCATGAGCGATTCGCACATGGTGAACCTGGCCCGCCATTTTGTTTTTCCCGATTCTATGGAGTTAGTTCTTCCTCGGGAGGAGGATAGGGGTTGTTCTCCGCCGGTAGGTTTTTTTACAGTTTACGAAGACTACTTGCATTTCGGTCTTCGTTTTCCTTTGAGCCCTATTTTTGTTGATTTTTTGGAAAGGTGGAGGCTGCCTCTGGGGCAGTTGGCACCGCCGTCGATCAAACAGATCGTCGGTTTTTGTATAGAGGTCGACAGCCGTGGAGGCTCGGCCTCGTTAGATTCTTTGCTGCGCTTCTATAGGGTGAAGCGGGCGCCGACGGGGTGGGTGTATCTTTCCCCTACCAATAAATTCAAGCTGGCCACCCCGTCGAAGGTGTCGAACTGGCAGAAGAAATTTTTCTTCTGCCGAGCAGAGGGAGTACCTCGGCATGACTGGTCCTCGGTCAAATTCGGACCGCAGCTGAGGGCGGATCCCGTCGGCGAAGTCGAGGTGAGCCTGGCGAGCCTCGGCATGATTAAGAGGAAATATGCCGAGGCTGAGTTGTCGAGGCACGGGCTAAGCCCTTGTGACACCGTCGCCGACGTGGATCCGGGTGAGGTTTTTGGGTTGTGTTATCTGTCCTCGTTGCTCCGAACTAGATTTTAATGTTTGTTTTGCTTCTGCAGTGGATCCCGAAGTGTTGCAGGCGGCTCTGAGGAGGAAGAAGAAAAGGCCGAGGGTCACCTCGGCCGCCGAGGAGACGCCGCGCCCGGAGAGGGCGGAGAGGGTGGAGGCCGGGGCGACTCCACACGTGATCGACCTGGAGGAGCCTCGGAGGGAGGAAGTGAGAGGCCCGGATGTTCGGGCATCCGGGTCGGGGGAAGCTCGTAGGGCCCCGTTCCCCGAGGTGAGTGGAAGAAGTTTTAGCCTTTACTTCTATTCTTTTTCTTGTTCCGTGCTGACATGTTCCGTGCAGGAGGCGAACATGGTGCTGGACGGGCTGAGCGCCCTCTCGCACTTCGTCATCGACGGAGTCGAGCAGTTCAGGGCCCTAAAAGCCGAGCTCGAGGGGGCGAGGGCCGAGGCGGCGAAGGCGGAGGAGCAGGAAGCCAGGACTCTGGTCGAGCTGCTCGCAGCGGAGAGGAAGGTGGCCGAGGCGGAGGCCGAGGCAGCGAGGTTGAGGGGGGAGCTCGCCGAGGAGAGGGAGAGGATGGCCCGGGCGGCGGCCGAGCAGGGCGGCGTGCTGCTAGCGCTTGCTGAGCGGATTTTCCGCTCCAAGTACTTCGGCAACGTGGCGGCGCAGCTGGTGACCGCCATGAGCACGCCGATTACTTCGGCAGCGCTCGACTTGGTTGCCAAGGATTACCCCGAGCTTGATAAAGTCAAGTACGGGTATGACAAGGTGACTAAGGAGGAGATGCTGCGGGAGTACGCGGAGGTGCTCGTGGAGTGCACCGCGGCCATCCCGGTGGTGGAGCGGCTTGCGCAGCAGAAGACCCTGCTGTCCGAGCAGGCGGTTCGACACTGCCCGGTGGATCGGGATGACGGTCTTGAGGCCATCATCGCCGATCTGGCGAGGAGGTCGGCTGCCGATGCCGAGGAGGGAGGCGGTGAGGGCGGCGGCGTTGAGGTCGGTGGAGGCGAGGTCGGTGGAGGCGAGGCGTAGTTTTGTTTTTCTTTTTCTTTAGCTTGTATCACGTCTCTATTAGAGAGGCGCTTTTTACACGTATATAAAAAATACTTTTTCTTGGACTGTGCCTCTTGCTGAACTGCTTACTTCTTTTGCTTTCGTAGTCTGCTTTCGACTTCTCCCCTACATCGCTGTCTAATGAAGAAATAAACGAGCTTCGTCGGGCTGCTGAAGCTGCCGAGGTCGAGGCCGCGTGTTGGAAGAGCCGAGCTGCCAACATCGAGACCGAGCTCGAGGCGAAGCTTCGGTTGGCCCAGGAGAAGCTGGACGGGGAGCACGCGAGATTTTTGGAGCTGGAGGATAAGTTCAAACAGGTCAAGGACGACCTCCAGACCTTTAAAGCCTTGTCCGAGGAGCATGAAGAATACGAGGACCGTATACATAAAAATGGTGGCATGACCATATACGAGGTCCATACACAAATAAAAGAGGTCCGAGCTCGTACGAAGAAATACATAGAGAAGTACGGCGATGACTCCTGGCAAGTTCGTGAGCAGGAAGAGGCGCTTCTCAAGCTCGGATCCATGTATAAAATTATTCAGAAGAGGAACCCGAAGTTGAAGAGGTGGATCGAGTCTAAAAAGGCTTCACTCGAGGCTTCCTCTTCGGGTCAGGCGGAAAGGAGTTCGGCTGGCGCCCCTCCCCTCATTTTGGGTCGAACTCGAGAAGAGACTCTTGCCATCATGTCTCGAGGTGGAGGGCGACGCGCTTCAGGCGGCCGAGGTCGATCTACACCTTCAGGTCGAGGCCGAGGTGGTTTTGGCCGTGGTGAAGGGATGGCATTTTTGGATTCGGTGCTCGGTCACGGCGGCGCCAGCTAGAGCTCGGGTCTGGGCTTCGTGGAGAAGTATCTCAATTTTAGTAGTAGGTCTCCGGGCTCGGACCCTCCACCATGATTGTAATACATATTTTTATGAAATAAAATACAACTTTTCGTCATCATTACTTCTCTAAAGCTTTACTTAATTGGTATAATCAAGTTTGCTTAAGACGTTTGTGATGATTAAAATGTACTTCGGAGTTACTGTGGACGGGATGGGGCTGAAGTTTGGACGAACTTCTTTCTGTGTACTTCGAGTTGCCACTTCGTCTAAGGACGAAATTTGGGCTTTGTATCTGCCACTTCGTCTGAGGACGAAGTTTAGGCTTCGGGTCAACCACTTCGTCTAAGGACGAAGTTTAGGTTTTGAATCAGCCACTTCGTCTAAGGACGAAGTTTGGGCTTTGTATCTGCCACTTCGTCTAAGGACGAAGTTTAGGCTTTTTAGTTCCTTGTTTGTCGAATTTATCGATAGGAGTGGTCTCCCTAGAGGCTACTCCACATTTGGAGTTTTAGCTTAATTTGGACATGTATACAGAATAAATACTATAAAACTCTATATATAAGAAATAAAATTCGAAATGTCTTGAATTACAAGTAATATTTCTTTAAGTGAGAAACATGCCAGGTTCGGGGTACTGGCTCGCCAGATATGTGGACTAGCTTGTACGACCCTTTGCCGAGGACATCTTGGATTTGATATGGGCCTTCCCAGGTTGCTTCTAGTTTGCCGAGCTTCTCTGCCTTACTAACTTCATTATTTCTGAGGACGAGGTCGCCTATTTGAAACTGTCGATGCTTCACTCGGATGTCATAATACCGAGCTACTTGCTGCTTGTACCGAGCTTCTTGTATATAGGCTCGTTCTCGTTTTTCTTCCAATAGGTCCAAGTTAGTTCGGAGGCCTTCCTCGTTGGTATTGGCTGTGAAATTTATGGTTCGAGGGCTCGGCAAACCGATCTCCACTGGAATCACCGCCTCGGTCCCGTAGACGAGGCTGTATGGTGTTTCTCCATTGGATGTCCGAGGAGTAGTTCGGTAGGACCAGAGGACTTGGGGTAAATTTTCTGCCCAATCTCCTTTGGCCTTGTCGAGACGAGTCTTCAAACCCTTGACTATTGTTCGGTTCGTGACTTCGGTTTGTCCATTTGCCTGAGGATGTGCTACCGAGGTGAATTTTTGTTGAATGTTAAGTTCGGAGCACCATTCTCTAAATGTCTTGTTCGTGAACTGAGTTCCATTATCCGAGACGAGGACGTGAGGTATACCGAAGCGGCAGACCACGTTCTTCCAGACGAAGTTGAGGGCTTTTTTGCTCGTAATTTTTGCAAGAGGTTCGGCCTTTACCCACTTCGTAAAGTAGTCGATGGCTACTATTAGGAATCGTAGCTGGCCGGGGGCTTGCTCAAACGGGCCAACGATGTCTATCCCCCATTGCGCGAAGGGCCATGGGCTTTGCACGTTAGTTAGCTCGGTTTGAGGTAACCTCGGCACGTTTGCATGGATTTGACACTTCGGGCACTTCTTGACGAGGTCGACTGCGTCCTGGAGCATGGTTGGCCAATAGTATCCCCATCTCATAATCTTTCTGGTTAGGGCCCGAGCTCCGATGTGACTACCACAGGATCCTTCGTGCACCACGTAATATGTAGTTCGCTTGGTTCGGTCCTGCGCACCTTAGAAGAGGTTGAAGATACGACCTTTTGTATAATACTCCCTGATCAAGAGCATATTTGACTGACTTGCTTTGAAGCTTCCGAGCTTCAATCTTGTCGGTAGGGAGTTCACCTCTTTCTAAATAATCCCGAAGTGGCGTCATCCAGCTCGGCTTGTCATCGGACACCATATTTACTTCGGCTTCGTCGATACTTCGGGTTGTGACTTCTTCTACGGGAGAGGCTGTAGTTGACGACGCGAGCTTGCTTAATGCATCAGCTCGGTCGTTATCGCCTCTAGGAATTCGTATCAGCTCGAAGTGTGAGAAGCTTTCTTGTAAAGTTTTGACTTTGTGGAGATATTTTTTCATCCTTCCGTCCCGCGCTTCGTATTTGCCTAGGATGTGACTCACTATGATCTGGGAGTCACTGTAGACTTGTATAGCTCGTAGTCGGAGAGTTTGTGCGAGGCGAAGTCCGGCTATCAGGGCTTCGTATTCCAGTTCGTTATTTGTGGTTGGGAAGCTTAGCCGTAGAGCATAAGGGAGTTCTTTCCCTTCCGGACTGACGAACAGAATTCCGGCTCCACTTCCTTTTTTGCCCGACGCCCCATCCACGTAAACTTTCCAACAATCTGCTGGAGGTGTCTTCGGCATTTCTTCTTCGGTATTCTCCTCGGACGGTTTGGAGGGTTTCGGAGGCTCGGCGAATACTGCCTCTACTAGGAAATCTGCCAGTGCTTGTCCTTTGATAGCCTGCCGAGGTGCAAAGGAGATCGTATGCTCGCCAAGTTTGACCGCCCATTTGGCGATTCGCCCCGAAGCTTCTGGCTTCGTGAGCACTTGCCGAAGTGGGAGGTCGGTTAATACTTGTATAGGGTGAGCATGAAAGTATGGTCGAAGTCGTCTCGCAGCATTCACCAAGGCAAGTGCGACCTTCTCCAGGGGTTGGTACCTCGTTTCTGCGCCTTTTAGAGCTCGGCTTATGAAGTATATGGGTAACTGCCGAGGTCCCTCTCGTACTAAGACTGCGCTTATTGACTCGTCCGAGGCGGCGAGGTATAAGGAAAGAACTTCTCCTTCTCTTGGGATGGACAATGTGGGCAAGTTGTCGAGGTACCTTCTTAAATTCTCGAAGGCTGACTTGTGCTCGTCGCTCCATTCGAAGTTCGGGGCCTTCTTTAAGATTTTGAAGAATGGGAGTTGCTTCTCGGCTGCTTTAGATAGGAATCGACTGAGTGCGGCCAGGCAGCCCGTTAACCTGTGTACGTCGTGGACTGACTTCGGCACTTGCATCTCTTGGACGACCTTGACCTTTGCTGGGTTGGCTTTTAATCCTTCGCGAGAGACCCAGCATCCTAGGAATTTTCCGGACTGAACCATGAAAGTACATTTTCCTGGATTTAACTTCAGGTTCACCCCGCGAAGTAGTTTGAAGACGACCTGGAGGTCGTTTAAGCTAGTGTTGACTTTTTTGCTTTTGACGACGATGTCGTCGACGTATACTTCAACAATCTGGCCGATGTGAAGTTCGAATATCTTGTCAACCATCCTTTGATATGTGGCTCCAGCATTTTTGAGTCCGAATGGCATTTTCTTGTAAGCGAAAATGCCGAAGTCTGTAACGAAGGCTGTCTTCGGAGCGTCCTCGGTACTCATGAGGACTTGGTGATAGCCTTTGTACAGGTCGAGGAAGCTAAACACCTCGTGACCGACGAGGGCTTCCACTTTCTTGTCAATGTTGGGGAGGGGGTAACAATCCTTAGGGCAGTGTTTGTTGAGGTCGGTATAATCAATGCACATGCGCCATCCCCCTCCTTGCTTCTTCACCATTACGGGGTTAGCCAGCCACGTCGGATATTTTACCTCGAATAAAATATCAGCTTGCTGTAGCTGGCGTACCTCGTCGTGTATCACTTGATTTCTCTCGGCAGCAAAAGCTCGTTGCTTTTGCCGAACTGGTTTCACCTCGGGATCTATGTTGAGGTGATGGGTGATGACACTTGGTGACACCCCGGTCATGTCTAGAGGTGACCAGGCAAAGATATCTCTGAACTCCCGAAGTAGTTGTATAACCTGACCTCGGAGTTCGGTTCCCCCGACGAAACCGACCTTGACGACCTTGGATGCGTCGTTTTCGTAGAGTACGACGTCTTCTAGAGGTTCTGCAGCGGACGAGGTCGACTTCGTCACTTCGGGGTTCTGTAATTGTTATGCTTGGGGGTGTTGCACACCAGAACCTCGGAGTGCGACCTGCATGCACTCCTTGGCCTGTGTTTGATTACCCCGAAGCGTGATAACCCCGTCCCTCGAAGGGATTTTGATTGTCAAGTGGTAGGCCGAGCAGACTGCTCTCGTTGCTATCAGCCAATCTCTTCCTAAGATGATGTTGTAAGGAGAGTTGGCTTTGACGACGAAGAAATGGATTATCTTTGTAGTAGATAATGGGCTTCGTCCTACTGTCACGGGGAGCGAGATCGTACCATCCGTCGAGGTTTCCCCTTGTGTGAAGTTTTTCAACGGGACGGGTGCTGGTTTTAGGCGTGCTTCTTCGATGTCGAGCTTGCCGAAGCAGCTCTTGAAAAGTACGCTTACCGAGGCCCCACTATCGATGAATACTCGGTGCACTAATTTATTGGCCACCACAGCTTCGATAATGGTGGCATCCTGATGAGGCGAGGCGTGAGGGACGGGGTCATCACTAGAGAAGGTAATGACCTCGTCCTTTTTGAACCTCTTATGGGAAGGCTCTTCCGATGGTTGGTTTCGAGCCTCGGCTTTCAGTGAGGACCTCGTCGAACCTTGCGGCAGCCCGATGATGGCGGCGATAACTCCATCGTACTGAGGCTGATCTTCGTCTTCGTCTTCGTCATCATGCCTCGGTTTCTTGTCTTGGGGTTTGCAATCCCCCCTGGTTCTATTTCGCTTACTTCGGCTTCGAGGTCGGGTGTCCTGTTGACTCCGACCTCGGTACTTTCCGAGAGTGCCATCTCGCACTAGGTGGTCGATTTCTGAGGCGAGGTTTCGGCACTCCTCGGTGTCATGGCCGTGGTCCCCATGGAACTCACAGTACTTGTCCTTTGGTCGTCTCTTTGATCCAGTTCGGGACAGAGGTGGAGGCTTTGAGAACAAGTTCGTGTGGAGTTCGTAGATTTCTGCTCGAGGCTTACTTAGTGGAGCGAACCGATCTTGTTCCTGACTAGGCCGAGGTCCGAGGTGGGATGCTAGTGGACCTCGTTGGATTCTCTCGAGGGCACCTCGTCGGGTTGGCCCGTGATCGGTTCGTTCTTCCCTTCTTTTCTTATCCTGACCTTCAGGTCGGTCAATAGCCCGCTTCTTTCTATCGGCTTCATCCGCTTCGGCGAATGTATCAACAATCCTCCACGTGTTTGGAGGTTTGGGGGCGTTCTTTTACGAGCTCCCTGAAGAGAGTGCCGGAGTGAATGGCATTTTGGAATGCCGAGATGAGGACTTCGTAGGATAAGCGGTCGACCTTGAGGCTTTCATTGTAGAATCTAGCCAAAAAGTCGCTGATGGATTCTCCTCGTCCTTGTCTCAAGGTAAGGAGTTGAGCCGAACTCATTTTTGCTTCGGCTTTTTGGAAGAAGCGTCTTTCAAAGGCATCCAGCAGGTCGGCATACGATCCTATGCTGCAGCGCGGCAGGTTGTCGAACCACTTTCGTGCATTGTCCACCAACAGTTCGGGGAAGACTTTGCACATATAGACGTCCTCGGCTAAACCTTGGTTCAGCATGTTGTATTGGTACTGGGACAAAAAGTTGCTCGGGTCACAGGAACCATTGTAGGGTTTGATAGGTGGGACTCTATATGTTGATGGAAGCGGAGTATAGAGAATTTTGTTGGTAAAGGGAGTAGCGATTCGGCTGTAAATAGTGAATCTCCCTTCTCTGTGGTCGTCTTCGTCACGTCGAAATTGGTTGACGTTTCGACGAGGTGGTGCCCTCTCTCTTCGGTACTCCTCGTCACGTCGGGAAGGGACGACGTTTTGACGAGGCGAAGTTGAGCCTCGCCGAGGTGAGGCGGTGTTTTCTCGACGATCATGCTGTCTCCTGGGGACCTCGTCATTTCTTCTCTCGACAATCTGGTTTGAGGGACGAGGTTGTTGTCGTGATGGTCCCGCTCTATCTTCCTCGTTCAGGTCTCGTTGCCGATGCTGTTCGGCAAATTTGAGGAAGTCTTGTTCGTGAAGGTCTAGATACGCTTTGAGCGCATCTCCGAGCTGAGGTTGGAGCGAGGTGTTTCCTCGTTGGTTATCCTGATTCAGCCCTCCGCTATTGATAGAATCGTGAGATCGGTTCGAGTGAACGTCCTCCACGTGGCCTTCCGGAGTTCGGCGACGGAGTAAGTGCTGTCTATTAGGTTGTACCTGACGTACATCCCCTTCGTTGGTAGAAGTACGAGGTGGATCGGCAGGTACGGGGGGCAGCTCGGCTTGGTTCTGCTTTCCTTTAGCAGCAACAGTTATGGCGGTAGAGCGGGTAGATCTAACCATCCTGTGTTCACTTCGGAAAATCTTGATCGAATCTACAAAATTTATAACGTTCCCACAGACGGCGCCAGTGATCGATCTTAATTTTCGAGGTGAGATTTATACGAGGTGCAGAAAGTAATAACACAAGGTTTACGTGGTTCGACTTTTAATGAAGTCTACGTCCACGGAGAGGAGAGCTGATGTGTTTATGATTTCAAAATATCAATTACAGATTGTGTGTCTCTAATCTAGCTTTGAGAGCCTATTTATAGACAATTTAGAGGCGGTTATGCTAAGTGGGCCGAGGTGCTGGGCTTATGGGCCGAGCTATTGGGCCAAACTGTTGGGCCGAGCTGGGCCGAGCTGCTCTTGGGCCGAAGTGATACTGGGCCGAGCTGCTCTTGGGCCGAGGTGCCACTAATGGGCTTTCATTGGGCCTTGTTTGGTGGGCCACATCCTATCACTAATATTAGCAATTTTCACCCCTCATTTAAAAAGGTAATTGTATTCCCCTATAATAATATTTTAAAATAAGTTCGTATTATATAATGCTGGAGTATATTTTTTTAATAATATTCATATATATTTGTATAAATGGTTTGATAATATGTTGTCGGCGTATTTGGGGAAGTGGGTAAAAGGGGCTGCTGGTATAAATAGAGACACTGAGTGTAAAAAATATGAAAAAATACAAAATATAGGAGCATCTCCTTAATAATGACGTATTTACATCTTACATGACAATCAATAAATAATCAATAATTATACATTAGGCAAAAATTTACTAAACATATTGTGTTAATATTTTATTCAAAAATAAAAATAAATTATTGTTAATAAAATATTAAAAAAATAAGAATCATTATTACCGAAATATAAAGAGCAATAAATAGCCAATGGCTCCCATGCAAATTTATTTAATCTTCTTTTTAGACAGTGATATAACTTTATGCAGACCGAGCTCGCAAATTACCACATTAAACATACCCAATAACAAATTATAGTTGTGGAGTGAAATGGTAAAGTTATTAAACAAATTAACAAAATCATGCAATTAAATGTTGAGGACAATGAAAAGTGAAGTGGGGATATTGTCGTCATATTTTGGGGTGGGAGAGTCTGAATTAAATCAAACACACAAGAGTTTCATATTGTCTTCCAACATCTCAAATTGACCCATTTCAATTTATATCTATATATGTAAAAGTATCAACTTTTCATTTTTACCAATCCTTATAAAAAGTGTTCATCAATAATTCGATTAAATGACAAAAGGATGTCACAGTATAATCAAGTGAAAAAGGCTCTTTATCAATATTATTAATCAGAACTTAACCAAACACAAGTAGAAATAGAAAATGAAGTTGCGTGTACATATTATGTAATTAATTAACAATTTTGACATTATTACACAAAGTAGCAGCTTCTACTGTGACAACAATAAAACATTTACATCATGAATTGAACTGATAAATATTTATAAGTAGGACTGTAGGAGCCTTTTTTTTTGTGTGTGTGTGGAAGATGAATGATGTACATCTGCAGCTTAAATACAATGAATTTGGGAAAACAAGTAGCCAAGTAGACATCATGGCAACAATATCTGTACTCATCACTTAATCATATTATTACAATATTAAATATGGTTTCTGTCATAAAGTTCATCCATAGATATGTCTCATCCCACCATCATCTTTTATTTTATTTTAAAGTGTGAATGATATTTTTCGACTTGCAGTTATAATTATCATGTTGTCAATTCTTTTGTTATGAAGTAGTTATAATTTGGTTAAGAAGTATCGTTCCTTTACATATATAATAGTTATAAGTTATATAAAACTCTTTTTGATAATAATCGTGAATCTATACGAACTTAATTACCAAATAATAATTAGGAGGTGTTTGACTGAGCTTATAAGTTTTTTAAAATAGTTTATAAGATGTTGAGAAGTTTATAAATTTTTTAAAAGTATTTAGCAAATTAAGCTCTTTAAAAACTTGTAAGTTGGAGTATAAAAATAAGTTCTTGGAGCTTATAAATTGTTCAAAAAATAAATCGTTATACCACAATTTATTTCTCCATCAACTTATAAGCTGCAACTTATTTCTCCAAACATTTTGATAACTTAAGAGCTCTTAAAATATTAAATCTTATAATTCTTTAAAATAAGCTTAGTCAAACATTGTCTAATATACTTTATTTTAGTTTAGCCAGCACCTATTTTTTTATGTCGAGAGATACTGAGTTTGTTTTGTCAATTTAATATATCAAGAATCATACTATAAAAAATTATATAGCATGATGATTAGTCAAAACATGTACATATATTATGAAATGAAATTAACATCATGTAATCTCAATCAACTTATGAGCATACCCAAAAACCATTAAATGAAATTCGAATATATATTGTTTAGATTATCTAGAATATAAATGGAATTCGAACATATAGTACTATATATTAATTAAACTAGCATGAACAAATTATAACTTGCTATTTTTGCATGATTCCTGGCCAAGTGGCCAGACCACCATAAATCTTTAATAACCTAATTAGTCATTTGAATCATCACTACACTTAATAGTTTATTAGATTGTTTGTGCATTTATAGAAACTTTAACTATTTCAACCAAATTGAAGTAATATATAATCAATCAGCGGCGCAAGACATGGTCATAAACAAGGGATACCATTCAATTATATGTGTTTTTACTATTTTTATAACCCAACTTGGATGAGACAATTTTGAGGCTTTATTTTGTTATACATACATAGGCCAACATGCATGTCATAATATTATTATTTATCATTTTTTGTGAAAAATTGCTGCATTACTAGCTACCACTATGCCTGCAATTATGACTTCATCTTCAACATTCATTCTCCATTGCCATAATATATACAACTTCTTGAAGCAAAATAATAGAATGATTCTGCTGTCCAAATCCAGTCATTTTCAGTCCTAATTTATTATTGAAAAAACATACATGACTTGTCCTCAGCAGCTTTTGTTCATTGTGTTTTTGTTCCAATTAAGATGTTAGAGAAATTGACATTATTTAAAATATTCTGAGTGGAGTAAGATTTAATTTGAAGGCATTTTATAGAATATAATTTATTATTATCACATCATATCATGATCTGTAGAAAGAGATGGATTCCAAAATAAAATAAAATCCAGATGGGTATTGATAGTTTAATATGACCATACACTTTACTTTACAACTTGGTGCTAACAGTAGAAGCTACAAATTAAAAATTAAATAGTATTTAGTACTTAGTACTACTGTTGTATCTGAACTGTGAAACTTATTAAATTAAGAAATCAATCTGCAGATTTATTTTGACTGCTTTGAATATTATATTATATATATTGGAAGTTATTCATTAATCCTATAGCTAGGCTGTTACAGTTCAACCTGCAGGGGTTCTGTATGTAGACGTTTATTAATTTAATTTTATCATATGCTGCATCATTAATTAATTAGAAAACAAGGCAACTAGATTGTGTTCCAAATGCAGTATCCTTTTAGTTAATTTGTTACTGATCATTATAATTTATATCACACTATATGATTATTTTATTGTACAAAAAGAGCCAATCGATGTCAACAAAATGTTTTGGGAAAGCAATATTCTTGATTAGCAAAATGTTAAAATACCACTTTAAATGCATAATTGCCTATATGCATTGCATTAAATGCATCAAATATCTGAGTTTAAACCCTGATCTTATTCTTGCAAAATATAATACTTCAAATAAATGTATAGCTAAAATTGGTGAAGCATAAATCGGTGGGAACCAAATACAATAAATCCATATATAATTACCATTTCATAATAAAATAAATAAATAAATTACCATCTTTATATATTGGTAAATAATTAATAATAAGTTATTTACAAAAAAAAAATTGTAACCCATACAAGTTTCCAAATACCATTTTGGTTTTATTAACATGACACTCCAAGTTTCCAACTAACTGAGCTAATAGACCATAAATTAAAAGTTAATTTTAATTTAAACTTGAAATATATAATTAGAATGTAGGAATAAAATTGCACGTGACGTGGGCCCAAAGATGAGACAATATGATGGGCCGACCCAGTCAAAGTGGGTATGTAATAATGGCCCAATGGACCATGTAGGGGTTTTATGTTTCTTGGTTTAGTGGGTTTGATTTGATGTGAGAAACCTTCTTTTCTTCCATTCTTCTCCCAAATTCATTTTTATTTGAATGCATGCATGCTACTCATAATTCCAATTCATTCCCATCTTCCAAAAATATAATTCACAAACAACATCATCAAATCTAACTTCAACTTCATCAATTATAGTGTTTTCATCACAAATTAATTGCTAGATCTAATCATTAGATTTCCTCTTGAGTTTATGATGCAACTTTAGATTATGGGCTGACCCCAAATCCCATTTTCCTCTTATGTGATTAGCTTCATATACTTCTAGAAGATCACTTGCTTGAAATTATATTTGATTCATTGATAATATCATGATCACAAATTTTATTTTCTTGGCATGATGGGTCTAATGGGTCTTCAATTTTTCGGACCTGGCCCTGTCCAATTATGAAAATCCACTTGTTAGTGCAGTGGGCTTAAACAATGGGCCTGATTCGAAATTCACTTGAAGCCCAAAATCTCAATCACATTCAAACCATGAAATAGTAGTTGATAAATTAAAATTTTCATATATTTGGTTTATTTTTTGGTTTTAAAGCCAGATAATCACATTTTTAATTTGTATAGGGATAAACTTAAAATATTTATTGAACTAAAAGTCAAGTCACATTTGATGATCCTTTGTACATAGCTAGGAAAATCTCCTCTTCAAATATTGAGATTCCATAACACCATCAGTGGCTGCTAAATACAACACGAAGTTGTACTGCACTAATCAAATAAAATATGAAGAAGAAACTTAACCAATTCTTTATTTTCCGATCGTCTGGAATGGACAAAAGAAAGATCTTGTTATTTTTTCAACAATTTCTTATCTCTATTGGATCTCTCGATAGGATTCGAACCCAGACGAAGTTATCTATCAGATAAAAAGAACGATCCAATCGATCTTGTAGGATTCTCAAGAAATTCTTGAATTTCTTCCGAAAGCATATGATCTCCGGTTCCGTGAATAGTCAGGATATTGAAGAATATCCGGAAAGGCATTTGAAACCTGATATAAATTAAAATGTTTTTTTAAATCAAGGGCCACACTTTCTCCTTCAACTTCTCAGTATCTATCACTTGACCTTCTTGAGCCTGTTAACAAAAATCAAACCAATTATTGAAAAAACTTCTTCTCCCAAAATTTTCTTTTCCTGATTTGAATTTGAATAAACTGTGCATGTGAATGATCACTTAATAGTTAACATGAATAATACCTTAAAATGCAAATTATAGAAAAGTCTGCCTTCAAATGACTCAAAAGAAGAAGCATTCACCAAGAGAAAACCCTCCTCCAATCTCAAGATAGCTTCAGAAAACGAACCCTTTTCGGATTTAGGCATCGAAATCTGAAAAACGACTTCTCCCTCGTTGATTTGAGCTGCTGATACCGATGAATTCGGGCTCTGATGATAGGGTTTTGCCTTGTGGCTGTTCTTGAATCCTAAACAAGGGTTTTCTGGCATTGAAATCTTGGACATGAATCTTTCCTTCTTCTGCATTAGTGCCTCCACTTCTTTCTGCAGCTCTGGTATGTATTTCAGCACTCTTGAAATTGTTGCTGGTATGCTCAGCTTTTTCTGCAACAAACCCAATATCATAATTTCAGATCAATTAATGAATAAATAGTAGCATTAATTTTCTTGCGACGATCATCAGAGAGAGAGAGAGAGCTTACAGAGTGATGATCAGGAGGGAGAAGGGAACGAAGATTAGCATACAAAGTGTTCATTTTCTTGCGACGATCACGTTCGCTTGCATTATGGTTGAGCTTCTTCACTGTCTTCTCACCATTCAAGAACAACGACCCATCATTTGAATTATTGCTACCAGAATCGCCATCTTTGACTGCAACTAATTTTGAGGAGGGAGAGTTATCTGAAGTTTCCCTTCTCTCTCCACAAAAATAGCTGCTCATGTTTTCTTGATCATGGCTGATGGGATCATCCATCACCCACCCATAAGAACACATCTGAGGAGAAATAGCCAACATTTTCTTTTTCTTCTTCTCTCTCAAATCAGAACTAAATGCTCTTTGGTTAGATTCGTTGATAAATGTTATGTTATGTTACGTTATGTTAGTAAACTTAATAACAAGGTCTATTTATATTGTTGGCTAACTCTAACTGTCATTTCATACATCACCATCTAATTCTATATTCAAAATAAACTTCTCCCAAGAAAGAAAAAAAAAATGCTTAATTATGAATAAATATAGCAAATTGAGTAAAGAGGAGACTCAATTATTCAAAAAAAAAAGTGACAATAATAATTAATATATATGCTATTTGTGAACTGTGATGGTGTTACCTAACTACTAGCTACTAGTGAGAACATTAATTTCCTACCCAAATAAAACTATTTATTTAATACTATATTTTCAAAATTGTGAAAGTAAGGTGATGTGATTAATGTGATCAGAATTAATTGGATCCACAAAGGGGGAGCAGTATAATTATCTATCCCAGCTAATTAATATAGTATTTTCTGAAATTAATATTCGAAATGAAGTATGAAAACAAATAAATATATAGCACATGAAACCAACACACGATGAGTTGAGGCTAATTAAAAATGAATTACAATAATCACGAGGCATGCACGAGCTTTGTTGAGAAATCCACACTCATGCACGTGGATTAATTATACAATGCTCTTAATTAAATTCCAACTCAGCTACAAATATTTAAGAATAATGTTCGGTTTTTGACTTCGTCAGCCTTCTAGAAACATTTTTAGGTGACAAGTCCTATTTTCTCAATAAATAAATATATCTTTCATTTTATATAGGAAGCGAAAACATTTAATTTTTTTGCAATTTAATTATTCTTTGTATGTGGGAATATTTATGTTGGATAGGAAATGTCAATAACGAATATATATTAGATTATTCTCCTCAAAATTTAAGAATGTGCTGTGTTTTCCCTTAGCAGTTTATTTTCTTGAATTTGCTTCACAACACACACACACGTATGTATATATATATATATATATATATATATATTATTTTATGAGGCAAAATACAAAATAATTAAATAAGATAGTAAAAGATAAATAGTAGCCACCAACATAATATTGTATAAATTGTAGTCATTTTTATTGTAAATTGTCAAAAATATCCTTATAAATTAACTGATATTTTTTTTTAACAATCTGAATATGAATCCCGCTTGATGGGTATGATTCATACTCTTCATACATATGTAGTAAAATTTACACAATTTATGTATGAATGGTATGAATCACTAAAATCATACCATTCATACACAATATATAAATATTATTTGTTTGAATTTTTTTGTTGGTGTGGTTTGATTTTTAATTTTGATAATTTGTTGTTGTTAGTGGTGTGGTTTCGATTTTGGTTGTGAAATAAGTTTTGATGGTGATATTGGTGGTGGTGGAATTTCTTTAATCGACGAATTTTTTGTTTTTTAACCTTTTGAGTATGTATCTCGTTTGCTAAGTATGATTCATAATCTTCATATCTGTATAGTATTATGATTCAAACACATCACGTATGAATTGTATGTATCATTAAAATCATATCATTCATACATATAATGCGAGGATACGGCCAGGAGTATTTAAAAGGGTATTTTTGTCCCAAAAATTAAAAATACCTAAAATTTATATACTATTATGTTAGTGGTTAGTATTTATCTTTCAATCTTGTATGGCTATTATCTATAATTAACTCTTATTTTAATGATTAAGTTACGGATTTATAGAATCTGTACTAAAATTAGTTGGATTTTTCTAATGATATCTCATCCTAGTGGTCTTAAATTTGCTAAGAGTTGGGTTTAATTAATAAATAGGGTGTGATTATTTCATTTAATAAGATTAAAGAAGGTTATATGTCAGCCTACTCGGCAAGTGGTTGAATAAAGATTTACGTATATTAAGTCAATCAAATTCAATATGTTTCTAGATTTGGCTTGATATTATTCGTTATAATAATATTCCTAGTTTATTCAATTTAACGTTTCAAAAGAATATCGGTAAAAAAAGAAAAAACATGATTTATTGATTTTTAATTATACAAATTCTGTGAAGTCCAGAATAAACATGAGCTTTGTAATGGATTAGGTAGTCTATCATTTCCAATATACTTATTGATGCATTAAATTAGGAAAAGCTTGCTGTTAGGTACATAAAAGTAATCATCAAACACTTTTCTGGACAAGAAATCAACTAACATTTTGGAATCTATAATATTCCTAAATGCATCCACATCATTTCATTATCTTATGGGATTATCTTATGAAATACATCGTCTTTTTTTTTTAGTTGACACGTTTTACTTCAACTAAGTCTAATATAATAGGAGTAATAAAATGTGTTAACTAAAAAGGAACGAAGAGTGTATTAATTAATGAACTTCGGTTTTACAATTGCATATATACATGGTGAATTCTACCTAACTCATCTCCATGTAAGCACCAATTCTGCTCATTCTACACACTTTTCAGATACTGACACGAATGGTTAAATTACATGGATAATTATTACATTATACTGTACAACTTTGTCACTGAACTTTGGAGAGAGCAAGTTGTTTCTTGAGATTAAGGACTTCTGTAACAGATTGAGCTAATTGTTTCTTCAGCTTTGTTGAAGCCTCCATAAAGCTCTGGTTCATGTTGCTGTTCGCATTTATTGAATCCTGGTATCTGACTCGAAAAGTATCCAGTTTCGATTGAGTTCCACGGAGCCTCATTCTCAGTTTAGCCTTCTCATTGTCGCTGTTGCCTTTATCCTGTAAAAAGTTCAGCACGAATTGAGCTCGTGAGGTTCTGAGCACGGAACAATTTTAGACTCTTAGAAATTTGATTAGCAGCTACTGATGTTTTCGTGATCATGTACAGTGTGTTAGCTATATTGCATCCCTTGAAAACTGAATCTGGATTCGAGCACGATTTATTTGCTGAAGCATTTGATCCATATGTTATAATGACAGCAATAAATGGAAGTGCAAAATCAAGAAACCAATTATAAGAGATTTGCATTTTAAAGTAGTGTGAAACCTCAAGAAAATGATTTGAGATGTGAGAAGTCTTACAATTTGCATCTTCTCTTCCATACTGGCAAGCCTAATGCTCTGCTGCTCTAATTCGTGTTTTAACTTTCGTACCTGCATAGAACAACGTGGCATCATTCTATAGTTATTGACGTTATAAATAAGCTTCGTGCTTCCTAGAATAAGTGAAAACATGAAAACACATGTTAAGATGAAGCAAGATAGATAGGAAACGAGATATCTTATCATATTGTTTGATAGATAAGATTAAAGACCTAGACAGATATCACAAAATTTGTGTATTAGGCTTGTTTAAACCCAATATATCTTATCTAGTGAGGCAAAATATGATATGTTGCCTACTAAACAAGCCTTAAATTGAATTACACAAACCTGAGAATCATCTATAGCAATAGGTTGCCTTCTTTCTAATTCATGGACTTGAGACAGCAAAGTTTGCCTTTCATTTCTGAGAATACTTAATTCCAACTGTAAAGTTTCCATTTCTTCACGTGGTTTTTGGCTTTCCTAGAATTGAAGGCCAGAGAAAGTTTTCAACATAAGGAAATTGAGTTATATTCATAATGAGATAGGAATCGAGCAACAAGAGAACTCACTTCTGGAGACCTATTGCTCAGTTCATAAGAAGCTCGTTGTACATTTGTCAAAAGGCTCCCTTGTTTCTCCTCAAAGCATCTGAGCATTACAAGAAATGCCAACAGTAGTTTACATATTATCAAACATGCATAGGCAATAGCATATTGCAAGCACTTTCTTTTAATACACAAAGGGAAAGGCAAACCTGCAATGTGTTTGTGATGCAGTTTCCTCAAGACTTTTGCAGTTTCTTCTACATATCTCCAGTTCGTTTCTTACCTAATGGTATCACATAGTTAATAAATGATAACATTTCTTAGACAATGTGAATGTAAACATAGCAATTAAAAAGACTGTCAAAACTAGCAATGATGCAATTATTCCCCAAAAACAATTTAAATAAATCACGTAGAGCTCTATTTCTGAACGCAATGGATTTAAAGAACTTGTGATAGTTGCATATTTTGTCCAGAAAGGCAGAAACTATTGATGAAAAGGTAATGCATCTCATTACATAGATTACCTCTGCCAAATTCTCAGAAATCAAGGCAATTTCAGCAATATATAGTTTTTCCTTTTCTCCAATGGCTTTCATGGAAGCTCTCTCTTTGGACAGCCATATGGCTTTATCCTCCTCCATAGTCAAGAGGGCTTCACTGAGTTGCTGAAAGAAAATAACAAATAACATAATCCACCAGTGAACATTTTACTAGAGGGAATAAAATATCAAATGGTTCAATACCATTGACACTTCCTCCTTCTCTTCTGATAAAGATTCCAGAGTACTCTTCATTTCCTGCACATGTGATCTGGATTCTTCCAAACTTATTTTCTGAAATATTATGAAGATAGTTTTGAGTAAAATTACAACCAGCCCGGCTAACATCCAAGAGCAGGGAAAAGATCAGTGTCTGATGTGAGTATTAAAACATAATAATCTTACAAGAACTGAAACTTCTTCCTCTAGTGTTCTCAACTCTGAGTTCGACATGTGCAACTCTTCCGACAATGCCTCCAAATCGGAAGCTAAACTATCACATCTGGAAGTGGCTATATCCTTTTCCTCATTTGCAAATTCCAGTTGGTCGGTCAATGATTCAATTTCCTTCTCCATCTCAGAAGCAAGCACTTCCAGACTCTCGAATTCCTGAATTAAACAAAGAGATGGGAGTAACAACCATGACAAATAACATAGCAGATGATTAAATCAATTATGTAATGTGCAATATGTTTTGAATTCTCCTTCAGATCCTCAAAGGGATATGATAATCCATTTTGTTAGATGTTGGCCATTTCCATGTTTGGCAAAATATAAAATTATAAACTACTTAGTTTAACATATACGGATCACCTCCAGGCCAGGCAAAGCAGTAGAACCCTTGGATCGTTTCTGATCAAACACATTTGAGCTTCTATCAGTAGTCGAATCATGCCTTTTACCAATAAATGATTCACGTTTGCTCATGTCACGTTCAAGCAAAGCCTTTTGGCTTTGAAGTCTTTTCAGTTCTCTCTCTGTACATGCCTTCTCACCCTAATATCAGCAAAATATATGTGTGAGTATCACGTGTACAGCAAAGAGCAAAAAGAAAAGGCAAGATAAACTGATAAAAGACCTCAAGCTTTGTTTTCTCCTGCACAGAATTCTTGAGCTTGAACTCCACATCTTTCAACTTATTTTTTGTTTTCTCCAAATCCTTTCTTATAGTTTCCTTTTCCTTTGCCAAGGAACAAGATGACAAAGATGAAATCTCCTTCTGAAGCAGTTGAAGATGGCATAGAAGTTCTGTCTTCTCAGCTTCATGTTTTTCTTGAAGTTCCTAAAGGCAGAACTAGTCTGGGTCAAAAATGTAGACTGAGCAAATGCAATATATTTGAAACAGAGTGAAGTAACATACTATCAGTATCTTTTCTGAATTTTGACCCTCTAGATTCAATTCTTCTATCCTGTAACTGTGCTCCGATGCCAGGTTGTGAAGAGCAAGCTAGATTTCAACAAGAAATACAAAAGAAACAACAGCATGAAAATTAAATTAACCACCAAATATCTTTACGCAGAAAGTACCTTCTCATCCTCAAGCTCAAGAACTTTGTTCCTCAAGCAGGACTCCACCTTCTTATAGCTCCTACATGCTGATTCAAACTGAACCAAACTTTCGGAGACTGAAGGTCTAAGATCCTGACTCAGAAAAATAAATTTTTAAAAGCCAAAAAAGGAATGAAATAAGATTATAGAATATTATTGCACTGTTAAATTGATTATAGTGGCTTTATAAGATCACTAATGGTATTAGCATTTGTAAATTGCAAATATTTTGTACTTGTAGTTTGCAAGAAAGGATTAAATTCCTTTTGGTTTCCTGTAGGGTGCACCATTGTCAGGTTTATTTAGGTTAAATGTCGAAGTGGGAAATAATAAGAAAACTTCAACTCACAGGAATCAGGTTTGGTATCTGAGATGAGAAATCTAAAAGTTCGTCAACAACTGAAGCAAGAGATTCTATAAGATTTCTTGAATTCTCAAACTCAAGCTTTATTTCCTTGGCTTCTGTTAATAGACTGTTCAACCAATCAGATTCTTCCTGTAAAAAGTTAAAAACAGTTAGCTTTGCTACTTTACAGCACCAGTACTAAGGGACAAAAGAAAAAGGGGCAAGTGCTAAAATGGCCTAATTCAAAAGAAAAAGATAAAAAATAACCAACTAAAAAGAAAAGATAAATTATACCCACATTTATCTCAAAAAGACCCTATTACCCTTAATATATTAAAAACTTTTATTATTGGGTTAATTATTTTTTTCGAATAACATGAGCAGAGTGATCATGTGCTCATGTTAT